>JZKD02S0055627.1:1174134-1265544 GCA_000966675.3 Picea glauca | reverse complement strand
TCCCCGATGAAATCTCGTCCGTTGATTAATACCTATCAGGGTTAAGGTACTTAACTTTCCAGCTTCTTCCTTCGATCTGACGGTCATGAGTGACCACAGACCTCTTGAAGGAATCCCATCCGTTGATTTGTTACTTCATCCTTATGCTATCTTCTCAATTTTCAAGAGAATCGTTCCTCCTTATGCAGGGTTACTAAGGCCTTACGCCTTCACAAACGCCTTCCCGGTCCTTGATGGAATTTTCAGGGAAGGAATTCCAACGGGGAGATTAACTCAGGGACCAACCGGAGGAATAAAAGGAGGCCCCCCCCCCCCTGAGAACCAGACATGAACTCTAAATTAGATCAGGACACACATAAATAACGAATTCATGAGGACATAAACCATACAAAATCTTTCCATATAGATATACAACTACTAGTTCTGATCAAAACACCATAGAATCATTCTTATAGTGAAATCATTCATAGTTTCACAGCTTATGAGCATAATTATTAGAATAAGAACACACACACACACGCACGCACACACACACACACACACACACACACACACACACACACACACATATATATATATATCAAGATGCCAGAGGCAAAACACTTATCAGAGATAACACTAAGGGTCAAGAAACTGCTGAGAGGGGTGCTCGTTTCCACCCAACCATAGGCTTAGCGACTCCGAGTGGATTTACCACTAGCCACCCCTGAGCTGATACCATGATGTTGTGAGACTGCTTCTCTATTTTCTAGTGACCAGGAGTGAAGGTTTTAATCCTTCCTCTCTGCTATCACTCACTCTTCATATTGCCAGAGTTCTCCCCTCGCGTGCCCCCCCCAATCACTTCTACCCCACGCCTTATCCTCTTGCGAGGTTGCGTGTGGCGCGATTACCCTTGCACTGGCCAGTTATGGTGGCTCTACAGATGGGCGTTTCACCTCCCCATCCCTCATTAATTCCCGAGGAGCCATCAACCTACCGGTCTGCGAGGCATTTAATTCGGGGCCAGCGAGCCGCTTTTGGTTCTCCAGGCCAGTGATGTCCAAATACGGTATTAATTCTCGGTGGAAGTTAATGCCACCTTTCCAGGTTCCTTCCACCACCATCGTGGTCTCCTTTTCTGCACATCCCCTCTCAGCAGACCTGAAATAAAATTCATAATGTTATTCACATCTATTAACCTTTTCCTCAACGTCCATTTACATCACATAATCACATTTATGAGTTTTCCATAGTTCTTGGCCAGTCCAGTTATTTTTACAAACTAGGGGAAATAGGGTGTTACAATTCCATCCCCCTTAAAAGGGAACATCATCCTCAATGTTCTTATCTACTAACATGAATTTCATGTACAAAAGTAAACAAAATTGGATATGCATGTCTCGTGGCATCCTCCATTTCCCATGTAGCCTCATCTGGGCCAAAATGTTTCCACTACACCTTGACCTATGCAATGGTTCTGTTCCAGAGCAGGGTTTCCTTTTTGTCCAGTATGCATTGGGGTTCTAGTAGAAATTCTCCCTTCGGTTCCACCTGGATCACAGACCAGTCAATTATATGATTAACATCATGTACATATTTCTTCAATAATGAAACATGGAAAACATTATGTGCTTTTATTGTGGGAGGAAGTGCTAGCCGATAGGCTACAGGTCCCACTCTATCTAGAACCTCAAAGGGTCCACAATACCGGGGTGCCAACTTGGAACAAGCTCCCATTCTCAGGGAACTCCTTCTGGGCTTAATTCTGAGATATACATGGTCTCCCATTTTGAACTCTCTTGCAGTTCTCTTTTGATCAGCATAACTTTTCTGTCGGTTCTGAGCGACCATCAGATTTTGTTTTATCTGAGTCACTTGTTGTTCCATTTTTTTCAACATGTCGGGTCCAAAAGAAACCCTATTTAATGGATTGCTCCAGCTGAATAGAGTATTACACAGTCTACCATAGAGTACCTCGAAGCGACTCATCTTTAAGGATGCTTGGTAGCCATTGTTGTAGGCGAATTCTACCAATGGCAGGTAGTCTTCCCATTTCTTGGGTTGATGCATTACATGCATCCTTAACATATCCTCTAATATCTGATTCATTCTTTCTGTCTGTCCATTGGTTTGAGGGTGATAGGTGGTGTTGAACAACAATTTGGTCTCTAAACCAGCCATCAGTGATTTCCAAAAATTGGAAGTAAATTTTGTGTCTCTGTTAGATATTATCTCTCTCGGCATACCGTCCAGTCAATATATCTCTTTCATGAATATATGGGCGATATATATCACCTTGCAGGTTGATTTGACGGGGATGAAATGAGCGTACTTTCTCAGTTTATCCACCACCACCATAATGGCATCATTCTGTTTGGTTGAAGTTGGTAATCCAGTGATAAAATCGATGGAGATGGTTTCCCATTTACATTATGGGATGGGTAAAGGGTGTAATAGTTCTGGTGGGTGTTGATGTTCTACTTTAACCTATTGGCACTCTATGCATTGGGCCAAATATTTGGCTATGTCTTTCTTCAATCCAGGCCAATAAAATTGTTTCCGGGTGGCAGTGCTAATTTTCTGGTATCCTGGGTGACCAATGTATGGTATTTTATGTAGTTCATCCATAATGAACCTCTTCAAGTCATCACAATTTGGAATGTACAGTCTATCTCTGTAAGTGAGCAGACCTCCTTTGGTCATTTGGTAGCCTTCATACTTTACTTCATAGGTTTCTTGCTATAGGTACAGGGTCACAGTTCGAACGAAGGGATCTGTCTCTTGTGTATTTTTGACTCTGTTCTTGACATCTGTTTCGCAGGTACTCACCACTTCCAGGTGAATTGTTTTCATGCTTCTGCTAAGGGCATCGACCACCCTATTTTCCTTCCCTTTGATGTGTTTGATTTCAAAATAAAATTCGCTAAGGAGGGCCATCCATCTAGGTTGTTTAGAATTGAGCTTTGGTTGGTCGAATAAATATCGTAATCCACAGTGATCTGTCATAAGTACAAATTTTCTTCCCAAGAGGTAATGCCTCCACATTTTTAAGACATGCACTATGGAAACCAGTTATAGATCATGAGTCACATAGTTGACCTCATGTTCATTCAATTTTCAGGATTCATAGCAGATCACCTTTCCTTCTTGCATAAGGACTCCTCCGAGTCCTTCCTTACAGGCATTTGTGCATACAAGGAAGCCAGCTTCTGGGTCAACAATTTTCAACACGGGTGCATGGGTTAGTAGATGTTTGATGGTTTGAAATATTTCTTCACATTGCTATGTCCATGGGAATTTTGTCCCCTTCTTCTGGAGGGAAGTGATTGGACAACCAATCTTGGAGAATCCTTTTATAAATATCCTATAGTATCCCACCAAACCCATAAAGGATCTGATGTCTGAGACATCCTTTGGGGTAGGCCATTCCATGATAGACCTAATCTTGTCAGGCTCTACTGCTACCCCTTCCTCGGACAGAACATGTCCCAAGTAATGTATTTGCTTCTGAAAGAAGTCACATTTGCTGAATTTAGCATAGAGTTGATGCTCTCTTAGCACTTGTAGCACAAGTCTGAGATGCTCTTCATGTTCTTCTCTATTCTTAGAGTAGATTAATATGTCATCAATGAATACTAGTACAAGTTTATCTAAAAATTTACTGAGTACATTGTTCATTAAGAACATGAAAGTGGCAGGGGGCATTGGTTAACCCAAATGGAACTACTACAAACTCATAATGACCATACCGTGTCTGGAAAGCAGTTTTATGGATGTCTCACCCTTGATTTGGACTTGATGGTATCCCGACCTCAAGTCAATATTTGAGAAAATAGACTCATCTCCCAACTGATCGAATAGATCATCGATCCTGGGAAAGGGGTACTTGTTCTTTATGGTTACTTTATTAAGTTGTCTATAATCTATACACAGTCTAAGGGTGCCATCCTTCTTTTTCACAAACAAGACTGGTGCTCCCCATGGGGACACGCTGGGTCAAATATAACCCTCATCCATCATTTCTTTGAATTGTAATTTGAGTTCCACTAACTCAGGTGTGCTTATCCGGTAGGATGTCCTAGACACCAGCACCGCTCCTGGTGCGAGCTCTATCGAGAAGTCAATGTCTCTTCTTGGAGGTAGACCCTGTACCTCTTTCGGAAACACATCTCTGTATTCTCTCAGGATAGGGTGTTCATCAGAGCTTGGTTTATCACCTTCAGTTGTTTTCAACACCTGTATTTCATATAGGGGACATCCCTTTCGACAATGCTTTCTCATTTGCAGGGCTGATATTTGTCTCACCGAGACCAGTTTTCGGATCCCTTGAAGGGTTATCCTTTTTCCTTCTTTGCTCACACATTCTAAGGTTTTATGGTAATAGTTCAATTTGGATTTATGGGAAGACACCCAGTCCATACCAATCAACAAATCATATGATCACAGGGGTAATACGTTAAGGGTTGCTTGGGTGGGGAATTCACCCAACATTAACTGGCAGGCTGGTATGGCCTCTACCACCTTTCTTTTAGTGTTAGTGGCTAACTGTACCAACCATGGCTTGGTTTGTTTTTGTGGCTGTAGCTTACACTTATCCACAGTCTTAGGGGCTATATAACTCAAATTTGAACCAAGGTCAATTAAAACAGACACTAGATGGTTGAAAATCATACCTTCTATTTCCACCACTGAAACCTGGTGGTCAGCTTGGTTATTATCCAAGGATGCATAAATCTGTGGCACACTCCTTGCCACACCATTGACTATGGTAGCTTCTTGAATGTTATAAACTTTCTAACTATTCTGTTGTCGGTGTGGACAGTCTCTCAGGAGATGCTCTTCTCCGCAACCCCAACATTTTAGAGGTTCTTTCTTTGGGTTATTAGTCTTTACTGGTATAGGTCCAGAAGTTTTATTTCCATCTGATGATGGAAGGTTCTGATGGAGTACACTTTGAGTTAGAAAGTTCATTCTGGGGTTCTTCTTGTAGCTCTTAAATCCTAAGGATTTGATCCCCTTTTTCTGAAATTTTGAACCACTCTTCTGTCTCCAGTCTCCACGAGACTCTGCCCGATGTCCATATTGTTCATGACAATATGTTTCCTTTTGAATAGTGTCTTATAAGGTCTTTGGCTTGTCGAATTCAATTCGGTTTCGTTATTCCTTGGGTATCCCACTGATGAAGCATTGTGCCTTCGCCTTCTCTTCTTTGATGTAGGGTACATGTCTCAATAAGTCGAGGAATTTGTTGACATATTCCTCTATAGTAAGTTTTCCCAGTTTGAGTTCATAAAACTCTTTAGCCTTCTCGTCGAAATATCTTTCCGACAAATTCTTCTTCCAAAAGTACTTCTCAAACCGTTTCCAAGATAGGTCCTCCTCGTGGACCCCTTTCATATTCTTAATGTATTCCCACCAGATGGAATCCTTTTTGTTCAGATTGAAAGTGTCCACTCGGGCCTTCAAATTATCTGAAAAATCATGGACTCTGAAATATTTCTTTAGTACAAGTAGCCAAGCCTCGGATTCCTCTCCCTTCTTTGTCTCACCATAGAAGGAGGGAGGTTTGGCTTTTCTGAATTCCTCAAATTTATGACTCTTGGAAGTCTTTTTCTTCTTCTATTTTCTTCGAGAATAGGAACTGGTCCTGCTGCTGGAAGAGCCTTCTGAATCTCTAGCTTCCTTCTCAGTGGAATCGTCCGGCATGGGTCCTTTACCTCTGGGGTGGACCTTTCTTGAGGTTCTCCTCTCAGTATGTCCACTGATACGACCATGTTTCTGCACTTTAGGTTCATGCTGCATTTGTCACTGTAGGTCGGATAAGCTTTGCAGTAACATTGCATTAATTTCAGTTTTATTTTCTTGTTCTTTCATCATCCTTTCATTGTCGGCCTTGCATCTTTGCAACTCAACCATGAGACTCCTCATAGTTTCGGTTAGGTCTGGAGGGATTCCTATCACTCTTCTTTCATCAGACTCTTCATCTCTATTGTGGGAGCCTTCTCCCATCTCTTGGTGAGTCACCATTCTCTGCAATTGTAAATTCCTGCGGCTGATCGTCCGCTTAGGTGAAAAGACAAACGCTGATTGTTAGTCAAGAGTTAGATATATTTTTATAATCTGTGCATAATTTATAATTCTTTCACATGCATACACAGTCGAGTTCTTGTTTCCAAGTTTTCAATCCTGGACAAGAGAGTTACATTAGGGGGTTTCTCTTCGTAGGAGTACCTCGAATGCAACTTATGTGCAACTCATTCATGGGCCCAATTAGGCCAAGTGTTGTAACCATGCTCTGATACCGTTTCGTCAAATACCCACTACCATAATCGGATTTTTCTGGTCTTCTGCCGAATCAGAAGCCCTAAAAACATCCACAGAGGACCAGCGTAAACTGGCTCTTTCTCTCTCCCTACTCACATGTGGTCATGGGTCATGATCACAGTTTGAATAAATGCAGTACCTCTTTCCTATTTCATGCCTTGACGCTACAGTGATGTCGAGTCATTTGACTTGGTAATCATCGAACCCCGACAGGGCTAGCGATAAAGCAATGGGGATGAATCCCTACAGGGTTAGCAAATGGATAATAGGGACAAATCCCAATAGGGCCAGTGAACAACCAATGAGAAATGGCCTCGTTGCATGGTTAAGTGAAATACAGTTGGAAGAGAGGGAAACACGACACGGTAGTCGACATGACAGGAGGCGCCCCACTTCACACACCACACTATTCTGGATCCCCCCCCCCATTAAAGGTAGAATGGAAAGGGGGCTCCAGAATGCATCCTCAGCTGTAGATCTGGGCATGTGGACTCTGGCCATCCAGATCTGTTCGCTACTTACCCTAATGCGCGCTTGCACCCCAGCGTAAAACTGGCATCTCTTCCTCACATCGGATGGTCGTTACCGACACTGAGATTTCCCGAAGGAATCTTGTCCGTCCATTGGGACTTAGCCACACGCTATTGTCTCGACATTATGGATCAGGATTTTTCAAGGAAAGAGCCCGATTTTTTATCAGCGGAACTCCCGAATCCTCGATCCCCGAAATGGGTAATCTCTAAACTTGTCACCTCCTTAAATCGGATGATCCACAACTGATCCGAGGTTTCCACCTAGGAAAATCCCGATCCCTTGTCACCAGGACTCCCGATCTCACGATTTTTTATTCCCCAGAAATCGGTGATCTCTTGACATGAGGCCTCCGTTAATTGGACGACTTAGATCCGTCCTGGGGTTTTCACCAGGGAAAATCTCGAACTCTTGTCAATAGGAATCCCAATTCCGCGATTCTTGATTTCCCAAAATGGGTGATCTCCTGAAACGTGGGCTCCGTTAATCAGATGGCTTAGATTTGTTCCAGAGTTTTCACCAGGGGAAATCCTGAAGTCTTGTCAATAGGAATCCCAATTCTGTGATTCCTGATTTCCCGAAATGGGTGATCTCTTGACACGTGGCCTCCGTTAATCGAATGGCTTAGATCCGTTCCGGGGTTTTCACTAGGGAAAATCCCGAACTCTTGTCAATAGGATTCCCTATTTCCAAAAATGAGTGATCTCTTGACACATGGCCTCCGTTAATCGGATGGATTAGATCCGTTCCCTGGTTTTCACCAAGGAAAATCCTGAACTCTTATCAACAGGAATCCCGATTCCGCCATTCTCGATTTACTGAAATGGGTGATCTCTTGACACGTGGCCTTTGTTAATCGAACGGCTTAGATCCGTTCTGGGGTTTTTTTCCCCTATACACTGGATTCTTAACCCTCGGGTAACTCCGGAAAAATCCAACGGCTGTCGAGTTTTTCAGCCGAGATCTGACGACTCATATTGGTTCCTACCCGTGCATTCCTCCACGACTCCCTGGGTGTGGAAAGATCCACGGTCCAAAGACTCTCATGAACCTTGGGGATCTACGGTCCTAAACTCTTTGCTACCCACAAAGACACAGGAAAACAAAGTGGTAAGGAATTTAATGCCCTACTTTCTCCTACTAATCTAACAGTCATGGGTGACCGTATATGCCCCAACGAAATCTCATCCATTGATTAATACATATTAGGGTTAAAGTACTTAACTTTCCAGCTTCTTCCTCCGATATGACAGTTGTGAGTGACCATAGACCTCCCGATGAAATCTCATCCGTCGATTCGTTACTTCATCCTTATGCTGTCTTCTCAATTTTCAAGAGAATCGTTCCTCCTTATGTAGGGTTACTAAGGCCTTATGCCTTCACAACCGCCTTCCCGGTTCTTGATGGGCTTTTCAAGGAAGGTATTTCTATGAGGAGATTTACTCAGGGTACTACCTGAGGTATATAAGGAGGTTTTCCCCCCCAAGAACCAGACGTGAAGTCTGAATTAGATCAGATGCACACAAATAACGAATTCATGAGGACATAAACCATACAAAATCTTTCCATATAGATATACAACTACTAGTTCTGATCAAAACACCATACAGTCATTCTTATAATGTTATCATTCATAGTTTCACAGCTTATGAGCATAATTATTAGAATAAGCACATATATATATCAAGATGCCAGAGGCAAAAAACTTATCAGAGATAACACCAGGGGTCAAGCAACTGCTGAGAGGGGTGCTCGTTTCCACCCAACCATAGGCTTAGCAACTCCCAGCGGATTTACCACTAGCCACCCCTGAGATGAGACCAACATGCTGTGAGACTGTGCCTCTATTTTTCAGTGACCAGGAGCGAAGGTTGCAATCCTTCCTCTCTGCTATCACTCACTCTGCATATTGCCATATTTCTCCCCTTGTGTCTGACCCCTTCCCAATCGTTTCTACCCCACGCCTTATCCTCTTGCGAGGTTGCATGTGGTGCGATTACCCTCTTACTAGCCAGTCATGATGGCTCTACGGATGGGAGGTTCACCTCCCCATACCTCATTAATTCCTGAGGAGCCATCTACCTACCAGTCTATGAGGCATTTAATTCGGGGCCAGGGAGCCGCTTTTGTTTCTCCGGGCCAGTGGAGTCCAAATATGGTATTCATTCTCAGTGGAAGTTAAAACCACCTTTCCAAGTGCCTTCCACCGACATCGTGGTCTCCTTTTCTACACATCCCCTCTCAACAGTCCTGCAATAAAATTCATAATTTTATTCACATTTATTGACCTTTTCCTCAAGGTCCATTTACATCACACATTCACATTTATGAGTTTTCCATAGTTCTTAGCGAGTCCAATTATTTTTACAAACTGGGGGAAACAGGGTGTTACACTACCCTTATTCTTAGATCTCCCACTTGAGAAATTAGATCTATTTCTTTCCTGGTAACGTCCTCTTCCAGATAATGCATCTATGCTATGTCCTTCCATATTATTTCATCTCATCTCCTCCGACAACAAAGATGAGACCACTTACTCAAACTTCAAGGAAGTGGTATTACTACCTATGGCCACACCCAGAATATCACACGAGTCTGGTAAAGAACACAATAAACTAATACATTTATCTTCATCTGAAATTTTAATCTCAATAGATACTAACTGACTTACCATAGTATTGAAGGTGTTTAAATGTTATGCCACCAATTCTCCATCTCTCATCCTTAGGTTATACAACTTATTTCTCGGTAATAGCTTATTCACTAGGGACTTAGACTGATACAACTTCCCCAACTTTTCCCATAAATCCTTGGATGTATCCTCCTCTGATACATTCAGTAATACTGAATCAGAGAGACATAGTCGGATTGTTCTCTTTTCCTTCCGATGCAACTTTTTTTGGTCGTCTGCTGAAGTTCCTGTAGGTGCAGTACTTGAATATACCATGATCCACTGATCTCTATGCACCAATAGATCTTCCATATTGAGCTTCCACAACTCAAAAATTTTCCCATTAAACTTCTCGATCTCCAACTTCGAATTGCTTGCCATTTCTTTTCACTTGAAAAATCAATAACACATATATCCCACTGTAACAAGGCTTATAATAGTCCTAAGCCAAACCCTTTACTACAAAGGCATCCCCCTAAAGCCAATAAATCTCTAATACCAAATGTAGATTAAAACCTTGTACAATATCTACTACAAACATATATTTAGAAAAAGAATAGAAAAGATACAATGGAAAATACAAACATTACACAAAGATTTTTCCCCTAGAAACCCAAACCGGGAAAACCAGAATATTCTTCATTCATATGTGATACATTGTTTACAATAAAATATACATATGGGATCCAGTGGCATATAAAACCCTAAAACAATGACCTGTATTATTCCAAAACCCTAATTCCTTAACCGAAAAATAGAAAACCATCGGCAAAAATGATGTGCCAAAAAACCACCTAAATACGTGACACGTTTCCAGAGGCAGAAAAAAAACTTTTGGGGGGAACTTCCCATGAACCCCTGTGCACCCAATGCATATGATTAGAAACTAATTCTTTTTCAAAGAATATAACACATACCGAAAAGTGGCCTGGAGTGGTTTGAGACCACACCGCGTTTCTCCACATAATTCACTACCAGCTACCATGTATCTGTTTCGAAATACCATGGTTTCAATTATGGCCCACTCTAATATTTTTAAAACCCGGGCAGTTTTACCCCTACAATAAAGTGCTACCATATATCTTGTTATCTCAACAATACTTCTTGACCAACGTCTAATATCTGCCTCCTTTCCTCCTTTTTCATGCACTCCCAAATCTCCACAATTTATCGACGTGTGCGCTCCCTTCAAATCAACGGCTACGATTGATTTCTCCTTTCAAGCTTTGGGAGTTTCAACTCTCAAATATTACTTTCTATGAAGTGGATATCTTACAAAGTGGAATATCTACTGACACCCATCCTTATAAAATAGTTGGCTCAGATGAAATCCATCTCTCCAGCCTTCGAGAGTTCTTGTTCAACACCTCCTTTTTCTCCCATAGTGACTTTTCTCTGAAATATCAAATATTTTTCCATGCATCCTCCTCAAATCAATGACGCTCGTCCACTTTAGTAATTTGGCCTTCTAACCAATACCAAATCAATGGTCTTCATCCCCCTTCTCAATCAATGACTGAGATTTACTTCGAGGCTTCGACACTTTCACCATCTTCTTTCCTCCAGAGTATTCAATACCCAGAGTTCTGGATCTAACGCCACACGTCCACCTCAAATAAACAAATTTCATCAACTTTAGGACTTCATCCTTTGGGATTTTGAAATCCTCTATGCTCTCTTTTTCCTAAAGTGATTTCATCCATATTTCACGATATGTTGACACGTACCTCCCACTGATCAATGGTCTCGATTTCCTTCGTCTCTTTGGGCTTTGAGAGTTTCAAACTCTCCACACTTGATTCCTCACGAAGTTATTCTACCTGAAATACATGATCTATTAACATGTATCGCCCCCTTGATATGATGGTTATTATCTTCTTTGGCTCTTTGGGATTCGAGAGTTTCAACTCCTATGCACTCATTCCTCCCAGAGTACTTTCACCCGAAAATAATAGATTTATGCCATGCGTCCCTCTAGATCTAACGATCTATATTCACTTATGCTCTTCAGGTTTCGGGAGTTTCAAAATCATTCACATTCACTCATCCAAAAGTTATTTCACCTGAAGACTCAAATCTTTTGATGCCTATCTCCTCGTGATCAACATCCTGGATCTATTTCGGCCTTCGACTATTTGGTGATTTTCCTTCTCCTCATCTACGAAATTTCAAATTTATTCCACTCCAGATTTGTAGATCTTGTGCCACCTATCCCTACAGATGATGGATGGTCCCTAATCACTTAGGTACTTCGGGACTTCAGCAAGTCCACTCTCTTCTACAAACAAAGGATTAAGGCTCGTTGACTTTACCTTGATCGAATGACTGTCAATCATCTACACATAGATCTGACGATTGTGATCTATTTCTTCCTCAACGCACTCCCTTGGGTGTGTGGACATAGATTCAACAGTACAAATTTCTTCCCACAACTAACCTAATGGTTGTTGTCTCTCCTGCTCCTAAGATTTGGATTTATTTTGACTTGGAGGAGTTTGTAGGTGTTCAAAGGCTTCGGCCTTTGCTCCTCTTGCGAGCCGGATTTCTTGGGTTTCGTCTGCGTTTTTGCTAACAATATTTATTTTGAGATTTTTATGGATTACTTATTTTCCTAAGGGTATCGACCCTTCTAATCCCTTCAAATGGTTTTGGTTCCCTCCTGGAAACCTCTTCTCAAAGCACACCTTGTTGAGAATTTTCTACAGAGTGTTCAACAACTCTGTGACTATCTTACTATGATACTCTTCTCCTTCAACTCGACAGAGAGTTCTCATTGTACACACTTGCACCTTCTTGATTCCCACCTTGAAGAGCTTTACAGATTCCTCAGTAAATATATGAGTGTCTTCTCCTTGATACTCTTATTGTCTCTCTCTGAACTCAAATAATAATTATTCTGTGCACACTTGCACCTGCTCAATGACCACCTAGTATATCTCTACATAGTTATCAATGACTTTCTCTTTCTGTGCTTCCTCTTCACAATTTACCCTCCAAGGTATTCAAAAACCTTGAGGTTTCCCTTAAGTTGTTATCACTCTGGCGTGCCCTCATGGCACATTCTTTTCTGACTCCACAGAGTTCATATGTGCATTCCTTGTGTTGGCTACATAACCTCCAATGTTTTGTTGTCCACTCCTTTCACATCCTAAAGAACCTAGAATAATATTTCAAACTCAAAAAATATCGTGAAATCTATCTTCCTACTATAGATGAAACCTATCATACACCTACAACATACATTCATGAAACACATAAACAATCATATGAAGGAAAAACTATTGTCTTTTTCATTAATATGAAAATTTGTTTACAATATGTGTAGGTTGGACTAAAACAGAGTCTCAGCTCTCTCAAGCTCTCTCAAAGAACTATTCTACATACTATTTATTATCTTATGATCTTCTCAAGACCTTCTCTCAGAATATCCTCTTCCTTACTCTAAAACTCCCTGATGAAATCTGATACAAAGATCTCTTTACAAAAGAGGGGCTCTATGGGCCTATCCTTTCCTTCACCTAACCTCATATATTACATTGAAGTTTCATAAATGTCCATCTATTCTGAATTGAATTTAGAGCCACCAACCTATCAGCCATGAAAGGTGACCTTCTCTTATGCTTGTACAAAGGCATGGCTTGGTTTCCACTCAACCTTACAATATTAATCCCTATAGGATCATATTTCAAATTTAAAAATCGGAGGGTCAATGCCTCTCCCTTTCTCTAATGCACGCCTATGTGTTGGCTTGTTGGCACATATGTTGATGTGGAAGGATTCTCCTACATCATATACTCAATAAAACATAAAATATGTGGGTTGATTTCATTTTATCCAAGATTGAAACTTGATTTTGTTTCTGAACCTTGTAAGGACAAGATGAGGCTTCCCTTCAACTAAGTCTCATGTTCCAGTATTTACTATTGTTCATTCATTGGAATTTGATTTTCATTTATTTCTCATGGATTAATCTTTGGTTTCATATTTATTGCTCGACCATTGATGGTTCCAAGAACAACCACATTGATCCATTTACATAGAAGAATACGATATTTCATTATATCAAAGAGATCATTTGTCATAGGATCAATTGGAAGGTATCTTTTCACCACTAGATAATCTCTAAGGTAGTTATTGATATGAGTAAAAAATGACACATTCTCAGATTCACCAATTTTGTAAAGAAAGGTGGTTGTGGTAGTATTTAGAAATGCATATTTGTTCTTGAAACCACTTAATTTTGTATCTACCTGTGTCTGCAAATTAAAATATATATGTTGAAAACATTTGAAATCCACAATCTCTTTTTCATTTGAATGTTATTTCCTTAAAAATCATACTACCTCCTCCTCGATGAATGACTCCTCAAAACTATTTTAGTTTACTCATTATAGAGCTCAAATCCCCAATATATAATTCACCCTTATCATTATTCATGAATGCATATTCTTATTTTAAAGTTTGAAGCTCCACCTAGGTGAATTGGCTCTAACTCCAAGGATCTGAAACCAATACTTCCACATAGCCTTCCACTTCCATTATCACGTGGTAAATAATCCTCTAATGTATTTTCATCGATAACAATGTTTGAGAAATTGTGAGTTACACTTCCATTTTCATTGTCTGAAATCCCTGCATCTTCACTACCTTGTTTTGTAAGACTCCAAAGCATAATGCTTGTAATCAATATAATAAGTATCATTTTAGGATTGAACTCAACAATGTCTTCAGGTAGAAGGAAAAATGAGCATGAAATATTCCTTTCCACATTGATTATATAGGTTGCATTCAACCTCTTTTGTGACAATGTACTAGTTCACAACCTAGGTTCTACAAAACTTAGTATATTATAAAAATTCCTTTGTTGATTTGGTATTTCAGATGGAAATATATAAATACAAGAGAGATACAAAATAAAGAAGTTTGTTTTTATATAGATAATTTATGTAGGTAATTATTATAAGATATAGATGTCCACTCCTATACAGGTGGCATCCCTTTCGATGTGTGGAAATACAAAAAATAGTCCCATGTTGTGTTGAATCTCTATTAAATAAAACATAACATATGTGGGTTGATTTATTTTTGTCTAAGGATGAAGCTTGATTTTGTTTCTAAACCTTGCAAGGACAAGATGAGGCCACCCTTCAACTAAGTCTCATGTTCCAATATTTACTACTCTGCATCCAATGTACTTTGAAGAATTGAGACAAAGTGTACGATTTTCATTTACTTCTCATGTATGGAGAGATTGGAAACTTTGTTAGCTAGTGCACCCAAGCTAAGAATGAATTTTTTGAAAGAGGGAGAACAAAAGATATTACAGCCTCATTAGAAGTTGAAAACAAATAAGAGGAATATGAGTAGCAGTTGGCTTCCACAACTAGAGCATTTTCTAGAATTTTTAAGGATGAATACACTTTGCTTATGGATACAGAGGACAAAACTAGGGAAGGATGGTACATAACGAGAGAGGCCATGAGTCACATGAAAGGTGACAAAATTTCAATTCAGGAATTCTCAAGTCATGCTTCAGGAATTGTTAACTGTGGGGTGCATTTCAATATGATGGAATTTCATGGAAAAGGGGTAGTATCACTACAGCTAGAATCAGGTAGAATTTTCAAGATACTAGAAGTATTGTACATACCATGTATGAGAATAATATTTCTCTCAATCTCATCCTTGGAGCATGAAGGATATGGGAAAATCTTCTTTGGATGTAGTCTACACATCGGTTAAGTTAAAATTCAAGAACCTGGACCACCTTCAATCATAGGCATAAGTGAATATGGGCTATATAAATTGTGGAGACAACCTGTTTACCGACTCATAGAAGAAAGCAATGAGTCTAGAGTCAAAGTGTAAGAGAACATAAGGATATTATCAATAGAACCACATGGTGGGAATGTACTCACTTGGATGAATGGGGATACTCAGATAATCCTAGTACAGGGTGTAGCAAACCCATCCTATAAGAAAAAATAGAATGTTTGGAAATGGAGTGGTTGGGCCTCTCGAAAACAGAGGGAGAAACACATTTTGAGGTGGATCCTAGAGAATACATTTCTAGTGAATTTACCTCCCTCGCTAAGAGGGAGTGTTAGAGTATATATTGGGCAAGTAACTCCTCCTGATTAGGGGTGTCTAGTAATGAGGAGGAATCTCATCTTTTGATTAGACAAAAGAAAACTAAATGGTGGGGACCAGCTAACTCAAGATAATATTGTATCTCAGCCATTGATGAAATGATCTCAATTCTTCATTAAGTATTCACCCTTGGATCAATATCATAATGAGAGGATTTGCGGTATAGGAATGATTGAGGAAAATATTATAGGCTTTCAAGTAACTCGTAAGCCTCACTATAAATATAAGAGAAAAGAGAGTGAGGTTGACTAGCGAGAGGAGGTGCTCTAAAGAGGATTGAGATAGGGTCTACGAGATAACAAACAAGAGGAGGCAGAGAAGAGCCAATGATATAGAATTGGATCCAAGAGCTTGATGGGGCTCAAAAAGGCCTAAACATCAAAGTTCTCAAAATGGCTTCAAAATGGATGTGTCAGTAGGCCTCATTGATACAAACCCAACACAACTTGAATGAGCTAAAACAGACTTCGTATGCTCAAGTTATGGTGATCTATTCATTTTTTCAAATAGGTAAAAAAAATGTTGATTGTATATTCCATACAGTTCCATGTGGAAGATGACTATATAGGCCGTATGACTGTACAAATGATGTGGATGGCACATTTAGCATTGACGTGGTAGCTTCTAGAGGTGACATGTGGTAGTGGAGACTAGGTGTATGGACACGTGACATGGACAGGTACAAGGGACTAATCAAGGAGTGAAACGTGTCACCCTTAAAGTGGTGACACATGGCATGTCCATACGGATGATGTGGCACATCTATAATGCTTATGTGGTAGGTACGTGGAAGGGTACAGAGCTGACAAGGCAGGTACACTCGAAAAATAGGTGGACTATCCAGTGTTGGTCATGTGGTAGTAGGAAAGCATATGGAGCAGTGCCACGTGGCCAAAACATGGGATTCCACATGGCGCCCAGTGGTTGGTTAAATGTTATTGGAATTTTTTTTGTCTCCACTAGTTTTGAACTTGAGACCTCGGTATGGGTAGATGGCTTGGCAGGGCTGGGCTAGCTAGCCCACCCGGGATTGTTCCTTGTAATATAAAGCACACAAATTATATTTAATTTTTGTTGTAATACATTTCAGACAGAGCACGGGTTGGGGCCTATTCCTAACCCCGAAAAAAAATCATGTGACCACCTTCATAAAGCCATTAGTTAATTCTGTTGTTGGTGTGTGGTGATTTATTGTTTATCCCCAACCCTAGTTCCGTTGGCCATTCTACACATGAATCGGTATTAAATAGTTGCACGCAGAGGTTGGTTTAAGCCCCAATCGATCAAGCTAGCTCGTTGACCAAGGGATTAATCACCGGCTTATATCGGGGAGCTTTTATTGCAAGGGCACATGCATAGGCTAGAAGCTAGGGCCACATGCAGGATTACCATAAGACCAGTGATAACATCAAAGGGGAGTCAACACGCTAGGAAGCTAGCCCGAGATCATGTGGAGCATGCCTAGTATGACCATGGGCCAACAAGAAAGGGAATTGCACCCTAAATTTGGTATAGAGTGGGTTTTTAACTATACTTTATAATTTATTATTGATTTTCTCCACAATTTTGGGGCATTTTGCCCATTATTGGGAGATATTGGGCCCTTTTTTAGGCCATATCATGGGGGGAAGTTGGGATATGGTTACCAACTTCATCCCTATGAAAACTATATGCTTTTGAATCCATGGAAGGAGGTTCAAAACAAGTTTATGTGGTCATATTGTTGATCCAAATCCATTGTCATGCAGGGAAGCTATTGAGGAGCGCACCTTTACGGGCCATTTCTGGGAGCCTCGTTCATATTATTTGGGTGTTATCAATTTTGATTGGTTGATGAGATCTGGTATAACACAACCAAATCATTGTTGTAAACTTTTGGCACTATCATGATGTACTTGTAAAGCTTTGAACATAAATAAGAAAATTCCACTCAGATAAGGCCCTGAGACATAGGCAAGATTGTCGAATTTCGTTATCACACTGGTGTTATGGTTTGTTGTTGTTTATTTTTTATTTCAGATCTACACATGTGTATATGGTTGTTATGCTTCTTATATAGCTTTTTCCTCTTTATTTAAGCTTCCTAATTGGTTAATCAACACATGCTTAATAAATCAACCATAGTCATGTAAAAGATCTTTTCGGATCAAGTGGTATCAAAGATAGTTGATGTTTGGAATTTGAGTTTGCATGTTAACTAGGGAAGAGCTCATATCAAGGGAGAAAATGGTATCTATAGGAGGAATTTCTCAAGATGAGAAGGAATTCAGAAATTCGGTGTTTTCCATGGACAAGATGGTGAAAGTGTTGTATGAAGACTACTTGGAAAGAAAGAGATCGGTTCAAGTGAAAGATTCAAAGAAGAACAAATGAAAAGAAGGATTCAAGGAATTGACTTCTACATATGTTTCAGAAAACATGTATGAGGTATCAAGTGAAGGTCATTCATCAATTTCTCCTTGTTCCCATCAAGATGGTTTTGGTGCATTTGAAAAACATACAAGAGGTATAGGTTTGAAATTGCTAACCAGGATGGGTTATGAAGGAAAGGGACTTGCAATTGAGGGCCAAGGTATTGTTGCTACTATTTTGGTTGTGGAAAGGAATTGATAATTAGGATTGGGATATGGCGAAGTGGAGATTGAATCATCCTCCAAGATGGGTTCCAAAACTTTGGAAGCAAGTAATGCTTCAAATGGATAGATTAAGACATTGTAGGAACACTTTCATGAAAGTTGATGGCGTATCACTCCTTGTTTGTGGTAGTGAATGCAAGTCATCTCCAAAGAAAAGTGCAGATCAACATGGAAGGTATACTGATCATGTTTTTACCAATTCTCCTTTTGATTATAAAAAACATAATCATGTAATCTGAAACTTGTGGAATATTTATCCATGTACTTATTGTCATTCACCCAAGCATTGTATTTCCAAGTGTTGGAAGAAAAACAATTTGTAAAATAAACCTATGTCAACCAGGAAGGAAACATGACATAAAGAATCAACTCCACAATGTAAGAAAGAGAAGGGTAAACAAGTATGGATGCCAAAAACTCAGTGCACTTATTGTAACAGGAGTGGACATCAAAAGGCTAGTTGTTGGAAGCTTAATTCAAAGCTTCGCCCAAGGGAGGACAAAAGGGTTGTGCAAGTAATCACGAAGGAAGAAGTATTGCCAACAAAGAAAGAGGAACAACATGAAGTAAAGAAACCAACCACTTGGTTTTTCTAGAAGTGGATGTCACAACTTCATTATATTTTCCTTCCATTAATGTAACCAAGCATGTTGAAATGATGACCTGTTAGAACATCATTTTTGTACAACATCGTGTTTTTTTCATCCTTATGAGTATGTAATTAGTCAAAGTCCATTTTTGTAACCTTTTGGGGACCAAAAGGTCCTTTAGTGGGGAGGTGTGATCCAGAATCAGATCCAAGAGCTTGATAGGGCTGAGAAAAGCCTAAAAATCAAAGCTATCGAAATGGATTCAAAACGAATGTGTGTGCAGGCCTTGTTGATACGAACTCAATGAAACTTGAATGGGCTCAAAAAAACATCGTATGCTCACATTATGGTGATCTATTCATTTTTCCAAACAAGCAAAAACAATGTTGACTGTACAATCTGTACAGTGCCACATGGAAGCCGATTGTACAGTTTGTACAACCATATAGCTGGCATGGTAGGCATAGTCAACATTAACATGGAAGCTTCTAGAGGCGACATGTGGTAGTAGTGACTGGGCATACAAATAGGTGATGTGGATAGGTACAGGTTACCAATAAGGGAGTGAAACATGTCACCCTTGTAGTGGTGACACGTGGCACATTGTAACATACCCAACCACCCAAAGGATGGGCTACACCACTTAAATAGGATGCAACACACCCAGCCACAAGAAGGCGGGGCATGCTGCAGTCCCAAGACTCAGTTTTCTGATCTTATATGGAAATCAAAGGACTATTCATGAACGTTGGAGTCATTAAAACCACATGAATAATAAAATATCCATGCCACAACATAAAGAGATAAACAAGGTGCCATGCACAAAAAATATCCAAGAAACAGGAACATTAAAAATACATATCGCAGAGATAATTAAATACACAATGGAAATAAACATTACGTAGAAAACACAAAGAGCACTTATCTTTGCAAGTAAACATTCACTAACTTGTTGTAGACCAAGGATGTTCCTCCCAACCATAGACACTATTGTTCATTTAATCTCAATGATAGGTCACCCCCGAGTCAAGGCTATGAATCCACAAAGATGAGTCCTAGGCCAAGTTTAAAGACACAGTAGTTTTCTAAGTAGTTCTCCGGTTTCCCAACCTCAGAGAAAATCCCAATTTATATCTTTTTTTCCCCCTCAGCCTGCACAACCCCAAGAAATGAACACCTTTCTATGCTATGCAATCCCTAGGGTTGTTCCATTTCTCTCCAGGGCTCCTGTGCTACTAGTTATGAAATCTCCCTAATGGAGACTCCAAGGACTGATAGTTGTGGACAATTCCATCTGAACTTCCATCAAGGTCATGCACACATGCATCCATTCCGTCTTGGAATCATCAGTAAATCATTACATCCATTCAACAATGGCTCTCCTCTTCTTTCCATTTGTTACCATGCTCAACGCAAGAGCACACAAACTAGAAGTAGTGAGTGAACAAGAATAAGAACAAGAGAACAAGGGGAACAAGATGAACCAAGGTAAGAGCGATCCCCCAACTTTACCCCAAGCCACCCTCATGTAGCCATTCATATCCATTCTTAGACCAAGAGAATATGAATGCAACAATTGTGAGGTTCCAAAAAATGAAGAGTGGAAAAGGTGTAACAATGAATGAATAAGAACAAGTGAACCCCCACCCAAACCAAATATGGGTTTATATATTACTTGGAAATCAATAACCACATGGCCTCCCCCAAGAAGATCATGTAACCCTTTTTCTCCATAAAATCAACTATGGGTAAATAAAATAATCATAAAAATAATTCAACCCTCAAGCCCCCTCTCTTGTGGACTCATATCCCCCTATCTCTTTTGTCCTTGTCTGTCTTGCATCCAATGGTGTATTTTATTAATGTATATGAAGTTTTACATTTCCTAGGAACTTTGGCCCTTTTTAACTTTACCGACTCACCAGGCTAAGTCACAATTACATAATACAATATAGTTCATAAGGGTTAAAACTAGGATGTTACACCCCCCTCCCCTTATTTTGGCACTGTCCTCAGTGCACAACACCATTATAATGTTATTAGCATCACAATTCCAAGCCCTCTAACCATAATCCACATAGGATATCCAAGACAATCTTATATACATAAGAACTCTAGCCTAAAATTAAACATGTATGCATAGGAATTCCAACCCAAAACATGTATAATGATCTTCAAAATTTATAATTCTGGAAACAGTTCCAACCAACAAGATGTCCTTCCCTCTCAACGTTGCACAACCCCAAGAAATGAACCCCTTTCTCTACCATTCAGTCCCTCAGGTTGTTCCACTTCTCTCCAGGCCTTCAGTGCACTCGGTCAAGAAGTTTCAGAGTTGTGGATTCCATAACTCCACCTGCAACAAGTCCATTGGAATTTCTTCCCTCCATGCCTTCGCCATTTAGTTTCTCCAACATCACCTTTTTTTCTCTCATAGTCTGGTAATTTTGTAGATCTTCAACATTCATCATTTTCTTACAAAATTTCAAATTAGTGAGCATGTCAGTTCCCAATTTGTGCATAAAATTATCATTCTTTCTCATAATGTAAGAGTAAATTTTCATAATCCAATACAATACTTATCTGTGCGGTTCATGGATCTGCATCCATATCGTTGTCTCATTAACTTGGCTCATTGTTTTCCTTGACATACCCATTGTGTGCATGATCCCAATAAATAGTTTACAAGAAATATCAAGTCTCCTCTTCCTTGTGGTCACTCATCTTCCAGGCCTAGGCTCAGGCATCCCCTTCTCTACTATACAGTCCCTCAGGTAATCCATCTTTCCTGACCAAGGCTTTCTTGGACAAGAGGATTTCTAGAGACTTTATCAAGTCTTACAGCTGAGTCTACTCTCTCGCGTGTGTTACCACAACAAAACATATTCTAGGGAGATCATCGCTTACCACAGGGTCTGCATGTCCCAACAATAGCCTTTTCCATGCTTTCCATATTTCATATCCAACATCTCATTTGTATAATACACATAGAGTCATCATGAGATATCATTATAACCATTTCTAATCATAAATGTCAAATCCGTTTTAGACAGAAAAACAAAATTTTCCAAGCATGAGTTTTCTTCTCATAATTGTTGGCTCTGCAGCCGTAGATATCAATCTTTCTTATGGGATTACATCCCTGCCATATCCAATACCATTCTACCTACAATTTATTCAATTTACATTCATCCAAAACAATTTGTCAGTAATTATCAAATCATAATTCCCAAAACTGTTTTATATAGAAAAAAATAAAACTTCTAGACATGAGCTTATGCTCATAACGATTTGTCTATTTGCAACAATAGGCATTGGTATTCTTTATGTTCTTACAACAATGCCATATCCAAGACCCTTTCCTCCTGCAATTTCAACATTCCTCAACCAACAAATTGTTAATATCTCATGTACATAATATATATATATATATTCATGGCAATGACTCAAAACAAAATCACAAAGTTCTCTTAGAATTATTTACAACTACAATTCAATTATTTCTATTAATCCAACTATCAATTGGAATGAACTCATCATTACATACATATGTATTATTAGTCACACAAACTTTTCATAATGCAATAGTTAATAAGATAACAATCAATGTGCCAATACCCATGGCCACATATACACAATGCATCCATGCATTGACTACATAATACCACATAACTATGTCATGCATTCCACCATGATGAGTTGGAAGGTTTGGCCAATGACTCAACACATCATCCACACACTTCCTACTACTTGCCTAACTATTTGGTTACCTTCCTTTTCCACCCAAACACAACACCAAGAATATAATCCTTAAGTGCTCCACAG
The DNA here is from genome assembly GCA_000966675.3 of Picea glauca. Classification (NCBI taxonomy): domain Eukaryota; kingdom Viridiplantae; phylum Streptophyta; class Pinopsida; order Pinales; family Pinaceae; genus Picea; species Picea glauca. Next base: position 1,242,835 of record JZKD02S0055627.1, on the reverse strand, counting down.
TGATGGAAAAGAGGTTGCAATCCAAACATCATATTTATAGTAGATACCATTGAGCACTCATGTAGCACTATATCCCTTCCATATCCAACCATATTATGGTCTCACACATGACTAGCTCTATGGATATCATTGTTATAAAAGGAGTATGTCTCCTAAATTAACCCGGTTATGATCTCATAACCAAACATAACATAATATGTAATTAACATTTTATCTAGATGCATGATATCATCAACAACATTTGCATACTCTAGGACTTTGACCATTACATATCAATTAAAATATTGAAATTAGTTGAGGGAATTCTTACCTCAATCCCCTTCAACATGTATGCATCAACATAAAATAAATGCATACCTACCTGGTTGTTATTAACCTACTTATTGTTATCTGACCAACAAATATTTGTAGAAGCTCACAGACTTCCCCCTTCATCATTTTGATCACCATTCCTACCACCCTCGTGGGTCTTCACCTAGATGGAAAATCATAAGAAACAACAAAATCCACATATTTAACCTTGTTCTATCATTTTTCCAGAATACATAGTCCATCATTAGTCATTCTCAAACATTATTTCATAATAATAGACTATTCTAAGTTCACAAGCATGTTATATACATATCCAAACATGTGCAATTACACATCCATATGCACCAAGCATTTACTATCAACATGCCTACTAATGCATATGTATTTAACTTCATTGTATGCCTCATGCAGTCTAGTGCATTTTTGTTTTAATTCACTTATTTATTTATCTATTTATGTTGTAGTTGGTTGTCCTTGAACTCCTTCAAATCCTTGTTGCCTTGTGTGCTCCCATTTTGCTCATCTTCACTATGGTTCCTTGGTCTGAAAACTTTTCATCAAAGATCCACTTGGTCATTTTGTAATCCAACCAAGGTGTTCTATTTTCAGTAGCCTCTCCTAGGCAGTCATATCCAACTTTACCTTTATGAAACATTCAAACACCCTGGAATGAAGTAACTTAAACATTTCATCACTCTATTACAACGTTTTTGAATCAAATACTATTACTCCTTAGTTGTCCATTAGCTTAATTCATTAACCTTTCTCTGTGAAACCATACCTTTCACACTTAATATCATTCCCAATGGAAGTCCATTTTCATTCAATGCCACTTTTCAAGTGAGAGAGCAATCCAATTTCTATACATTTCCATGCTACTTCCACTATGAACTCTAATATCATAAGTGGATTTCTTTCACTAAGTACTTTTAGATAGTAGATAAGTCATATCTAACAAGTCCTTCCCTAGAAATATTATGCTTGACACATAGAGATTATTCACACACCACCTCTTAAGCTCTCTATTTTCTTCCACTTCAAGATTGCAACTATCTACACATCTCTACCTTCAAGGCTATGGAGCCTTACTTTTCCTTTCTATGTCCATTAATGATATTACTCACCTGCTAGATTCATGTCCCATGTGAGGATTCTTAGTTTTGTTTTACATTATCCAACTTCTATCAGCATTGTCATGCTTCGATGACTCAAATATATAATCTTGTTCTTGAATTGATCTAATTATACATCTAATCCTACCAAACCTACAAGCAATCATATGGTTAGAGTTATACATATCATACAAAAATTGTCAATTAAATTTACAAGTACCTCTTCTGTTTAATTTATGAAGAAAATCATATCAATTGTAACAATTATCCAAAAAAAGAATGATTCCAGGTCATTCTCATCTAAATCATCTTTTAAATGATTGAAATATCACCCCAAACAGATATTGGAGTTGAAAGTTAGGGCTCCCTGAAAAACAACTTTCATCCTCCTGAGTTGATACAAAAAATCAAAAATTGCAAAGGCGCTTCCTTCAAAGCAAGTTCCACATTACCATAGATAGAAACCATAGGATTACTCACCCTTTAGCGCCTCACTCTATGTTTGTCTACACAGGATCTTGTGTGAACACCAAGTCCAAGAGTTGGTTTACTTCCAAGCCATTTTTACCTAAGCATGGGACCGACGTTGGGACCAAGTGCTCTGAACTTTGGCCTTCAGCTATTTTCCGTTGTCAGCTTTTGTTTTCCCCTAGAGTTACACTTTGTTGAAGCCTTGTTGGTAGCCGACTCACTTTTTCCTATCGTCTATTAAGCTACCTACACTAATGTTTTACAAACATCATTTTTTTTCGTCGTAATTTTCAATAAATGACATTTTCATTTTTGCGACATTTGCACATTTGTCTTCGTTAAGTTTTCACGACTGTAAGTGTGAAAAATTCTCATTTCGAAGTTGTATTTCGATCATTATTTGAACTGTCAATATATCTTTTGTCATCATGCCTATTGCGCTCAATTTTTATTGATCATTATACAACTGGAAAGATCCTCTAATCAGTTCATATACTTCGGTTGATTGTATAACTTGGTTTTATTGAGTTTGTAAGGCATTTAGCATTTGGATTTGCACTTTATATGACTTGCCTGATCATTGATTCTATGAAAATGCATAGGGGTTATGATTAATTTTTTTATATATATGTCCTTTGATATAATCCTTATGTTAATCTTTTGGCTTGTCAATTATATGAATATCGTTTGGCACCTTGGTTAAACTTTTGATTATATGAAATGATACATTGGCGCATAGTTGATTTTGGCTTTGATTTATAAGTTGGGTGTTTAAACACTATGGCATAACGATTCCACGCATTGGTATAAACATTTGATTTCATTAGTTGGGAACATGACTCGATGGTTGAATTACTATTATGGATTGAACAGCTATGTAAATTAGCGGTTGTACTTGGATAATGAATATTTTGCATGACAGACTCCACCACCTTCGCATGCTTGCATTTATGCCTATCCCTTTTTGCTCGTTCATTTCTGTTAAGATCTGGTAGTTTGGCTCCTGCGTGTGTTGGTGAATACAAACCCTTCGTTTACCATGCATTCGACTCCATGGCACGAGTCATGTGAGTCGAACCCAATGGAAACCAAGCCCTGTTAATGTTTGATAATGCCTACAAAGACCTGGAGGAAAATGGGTGGCTCCCCTTTATACAACGATTTGAGGGTTTTAACCTTTGTGTAGCAAAACAGTTTGTCGTAACCTTCGATGGTTGTCGAGCTAAGGTGGGTGACATACAGTTAGGGATCGATGAGCAGTTTATCAGCTCTGTTACAATGCTACCTACCTTGGGACAATGTTGGTTTAAGAATTGCAAGGTCGAGGAAGTGCCATGGACATTGTTGTTTCTATCGCGCAAAGTCACCTCTTGTGATAGAGGTATGCCCATATCTATGCTCAAACCACAATGGCACGACTTATTAATGCTAGTCAAGCAGTTCATGACCTGTGAAGGTCGATACAGACTTGTGTTCCTCTACCACCTACATTTGCTGATGATTTTTATAGGGTATCCTCTAAACATGCCTTTCTACTTTCATCGTTCCCTGTATAAAATGTCGAAAAAGTTTAAGAGGCAAAAGGATGACAGCAGCCTATTCCACCATGGGTGTATTAAGCTCATCGTTGTTTATCATTTGAGTTTTCATGGTGATAGTTGGAGGGATTTCATCGCCTGTGATGGCTTTGAAGAAACTGACCATGTACAGATTGATAAACCTATGGTAATTGAAACCAAGGTCGAACCGCCTGTACCCTTACATATCCTACTGCCTAAACCCTCGGCCGACCCTGGTGGTGGCCTACCTGACACTGTAACTAAGAGTGTAGAGGCTATTAAGAAGCCTATGAGTAAAAAAACCAAGGAAAACCTTGCTGCTAATGCCAAAGGGAAAAGAAATGCCCGACCCATTTCGAGAATGGCCAGAAACAAATCGAAACCCTCTGTCGAGTCCAACCCTATAGTTCTGAGTGAGGATTCTGATTCTGATGTTGAATGTTTCTTGGCTAGAGAGTACCTCTACTCTTAGGGTTTATGTCCTGAGCCCCCTTATGATTTTGTATCAAACCTCCCCCCCTACCTAAAGAAAGACCCTGACTACTCGGTTATTAAATTGCCTCGTGAAACCCTCAGCCATTTGGACAAACCCTCGCCTGCTCTGTCTAAACCCACATAGTCACCATATAACCAATGCGATTCATGGTTAGAACGATATTATATTGATGTTCCCATACTCCAATCGAATATTCAATCACTAGAAGATCAAATTGTAGTGCTAACCAGTCAAAAAGCCAAGCTCCAAGCAACAGATAAAAAGCAAAAGACAATCGACTCAATCTTGTTCAAAAACGTGGAATCAGCCACGGCCGTTGTCAATTCTAAATTGGCATAATCAATCAACCTCGTTGCTATACAGGTATGGTTTTGACATCGTTCTTATTTTGTAAATAATCTAGGTTGATATAATGATTTGAATTTAGTTTTTAAATAGCTCTGAATGACGCTGTTATAATGCGTGCATTCTATATATAGCTTTTCTTTGAATAAAAAGAAATTTCAATTCGATATATCATCTGATCATTCCTAGTATAGCAATTGATAGATTTTGATTGGAGTTGTGTGGTCTTCGTTTGGATTTGATTGATTGGTTTGCTTTATTGAGTTAACAAAACTTGTCTTCAACTCGATTAGTTTGTATACGATTTGAAAAGGAAGTTTTTCATACTAAGTTTAGAACACAATCATGTTTGGATTTGATTTTGTTATAATCCATATGTTGTGGTTGGTGAACGATTTTATTGGGTTTGGTTGTTACGATATACTCTGTCTTACAATTTTCAAAGTTGAAATACTGCTCTCTTCGATTTTAATTTGGGAAATGAACTACTCTCTTTTTATAAAAGTAATATGTTCATTTAAGTCAGTGCAGGTGTGCCTGAATCATGGAAATGATTCAATTCGTGATAGCTATGCTAAACCCCAACCAATTGATTCGTTTGATTGGAACGATTTCGTTTTGATCAAAGTCGTTTGCCCATTTTTCCATAACAAATTATGAATTCTATTGCCGATCATTCGAGCCTATTATGGTTTTATTTGAATTAATTTTCACGATGGTTTGAATTGATCTATTTGTGGCATGAACCGTTTGCTGTGTCAACACAGTCATAACGATTGGAATGATCTTGTCGAATTAATATTTCCTATTGACAAGGCAGCGCAATAGTTTCTTGCCATTTGTTTTGATTATAATCGTTTCAATTGATATCAAAAAGATTTCACAACTGTTGGATTCGATTGGTTATGAAACAAATTGATTGATTGTGTTATTTTTACCAAATCCAGTTACGATTCATTTGAATGTAATCGATCTTGCTTACCCCATTTTCCAAAAATGAATGATTGGATATCTTGTACGCACTCTGTTGCACCTTGTTACGATTTCGTTTGCTATATCGTCACAGCCATAATGAATTGTAAACGATCCCGTTTGATTCGATCATATCTCCTATTGGTAAAATGGCATAACAAATGCATAAGATTTGTTTTTGTATTGATTGCATTGGATGTCAAACGGGTTCTCAACTATTCGATTACGGTTCTGTTGACCCGATCTTGTGGTAACAAAAACAAAACAGAGTATGCCTATCTCTGTAGTCATTTGATTGATTTGGATCCTGTTTGAGTTCATAATGGAATAACGATTCCAATTTATGATTCGTTCTCAAATAATTATTGGATGTCAATTAAATGGAATTTTTTAAAGGATTTTCGATTAATTTCAATGTTGATAGTATATCTTTATTTAGACTAGCTACAGAATCAGAGGATTCTGTAGCTAGTCTATAGAATTAAATTTTCTATCATTTAATAATAAAAAATCCTTCTAATTTGTTCGTTTTTGGTCCTTTTCAGGTGAATTTGAATTGCATGGGATTTGATGGACAGACTAGAGGATATTTGGATGTTTTATTTTTATTTTAGTTTAGACAACTTTGGGATATCTTCCCAGATCTTATGTAAACAGTTTTATAACTTCCACAGGGAGCTTTTACCCTCTGGAAAAACTTATAAATATTTATTATTTTTTGGAATAAGCATCATCCTCGCTTGTGGGAGAACCAGGATTATGGATATCTAATAGAGACTGAGACATAAATTGATGTTCTGCTACATCTTTAGCTTTCATAATATCAATCTTTTGTTTCATGTTTATGTTATCAATTTGCATTTGATTAATGACTAATTTAGCTATCTTAGTCTTGTGCAAATGATATGATTTAATTAATATGATCCATATATGATTTCTTCTAGTATTTAAAAACATAGCAATTACTTGATTCAATTTATGAATGATAGAGTTCTCTTCTTCATCAATTGGATTATTCTGTATAAGTCTTTGCATAACAGGTTTACCTAATTGTAGAGATTTATAAATCATATAATTGTTATGATTTTTATGTCTTGTTTGTCCTATAAACAAACTTAAAGAGCATTGCAGCTTATCATTTACAAGAAGGTTCTGGATTATTCGGTGTGAGTTTCCTTCCTCCGACCTACTAGCACAGTCATCATACACAGGGAAAATCTGGAGCGTTTATCCAGGTTAGTTTGTGATTATTTTCGTTAATTTGATTAGACATATTTGTAGTTTAGATTAGTAATTTAGTTTAGTTATTTTTATGCCTTATTTCTGTTCATAAAATTATAAAAGCAATAAAAATATCTTTGTCTGTCTTAGGGCGGAATATTAATGAGTTTTGCAGGTTTTATTTAAATCTGTAAATTGTCAATATTGTACATTTTGTGAATGAGTTATATTGCAGTTAGTAGTTAGATAGTTAATTAGAGTTAGTATAGTAGTAATTAGTAGATTATATAGAATTGTCAGATTAGTTTAGTTTGTTTTAATAATTAGCTTTAGTTTAGTTTGTTTAGTAGTTAGTTTTAATTAGATTAGTTTATTAGTTATTTTTATTTTAGTTTGTTTTATTTATTTTTAGTTAGATTAGTTAGTTTAGATTAGTTTTCTTTTGTTTTCTTAGGACCTTATATCAGCTAACGGAGCCGCTAAACCCGTCAGGGTGGTTCATTCCAAATAGCTTGGGTTATTAGACAACCTCGAACCGGTTCCACTCTCTCAGTTGACGGATGGTCAATTTCACCCATCAACAAATGGTGCTAGAAGGAGGGCTCAAACTTAATTATTGGCATGAGGTGGTCGCAAGACTCTTCCCCCCCTAATCGCTCACCTATAGTGACTAGAAGCTGTTCACACGATAATATTCCCCTTCAAACAACAACTACTTAAACCGAAGATCCACAGATCACAGTTGAGCTAGCAACCCCTAATCCTACAGGTGGTGACATAAAGGAGATTGTCCGTCAATCTCTTATTAAAACACATAGTGCCTTAGCTCGCCTTAGGCAGCCAAACCGTCCATGGGGTCAACCTTTGGATTTCTCTGATATCAGAGAACAATTAGGTGACACTAACCTCGCTGTGAATCCCACAGATCCAACCTCAAATCCCCCTGCAGGAGGATCTAGGATACCTCCTTCACCACCTCCATCATCTCCTTCCTCTTCTGGGGGAGATTCCTTGTTAGACGAAGGCAATTCACCTTCTCAGCCTTCCACACCCACTACCCCAATGGCAAATCAGAACAACCCTACTAGACCCTAGCTTGATCAGGATGCTGTAGCTGTACCTGGAGCTCAACACCCTTTACCCAAACACCCGGAGAAATGGCTTCCCAAGTTTGATCCTGACTCCAAACAGATTGTTGAAGATCACATTAAAAAATTTATGTTAGCCATTAGACTCCATAATGTCGAACATGAAGACGTTGTCTATAGGTTTTTCCCTTATACTTTTGAGGGTAATGCATCCACTTGGTACTTTGCCCAACAACCCCATACCATCGTGTCATGGGAAAAGTTTGAGTCATGCTTTTTGGAAAAGTTCAGAGATAGTAAACCTCTAGAAGTCCTAGTCATGGATCTTTCTAGTTTAAGAATGAACCCAAAAGAAAAAGTTAAAGAATTTAATCAAAGATTCTTAACACTTAAAAACCAAATCCCTATAGATTCTATGCCTCCTGAGAGTCTTATAATATCTTACTACACTAAAGCTTTACATCAAAGTACAACTATTTGGGTTAAACGATCTAAGAAATCCATGTTGTTAGAGGCCTTCGAGGAGGCCAGCCAGATTGAAAAAGACTTACTTAGTCTTAAATACTCTTCTAGCAACGAAACCAAGACTATTTCTTGTTCCAAAAAGAAGAATGAAATTCTCCCTAGACCTACTCAAAGTAAAACACAACCTGAAAACTCTGATTTGGAAAACTTAACTAAAGTTGTTCAAAAACTATTGAATCAAGTTATAGACTTAAAAAGGTCAACTGAAGAATCTTCCTCGAGTAAAGGACCCTACAAACCCCCTTTCCGAAAGCCTTTTCCTACCAACCGACCTAATCCAACCCCCGAACGCTTAAATCTAGAAAGTTTGCAATGTGTCCTTTAAACAATTCTAGAATCCTAAGATAACTTGATACCCCCTGAGATCCCTCAGGAGGTAGTTCAACCAGAAATAGTTCAAGAATAAGAGTCTTCTCCAAACATCTTTGGACACTTCTCGGACAACATCTTTCAAGCTAACTTCGATATTGTTCACCCTTATAACACTAGGAGTAAGACAACAAACAAACCTTCTACTGAAAACACTACAACTCCGCCCCCAAAGCAATCGAAATCAACTGAGAATAAACAAAGTAATGTGAACCCCAACTTAGATTATGATGTTGTTGAAGATATTAAAAAGTTAAGGGCTAAAATTTCTATTTATGAGTTATTGAAGTTTCCATTTCTGCTTCAAAAAATGTTGCAAAATATTTCAGAGAACGACAAAAATGGTAATTCAATTGGTAACAAGGTTGTGCAAAGCAAAGTCCCTCAGAAGACTTCCACTAAAAATAATCCTGATCCTCAAGATAAAGGAAGCCTTCCTGTAGTCCCTGTAAATAATGTAAATAATGTAAATAATGTAGATAAAGTAGCTTTAGAAACTGCGAGTAAAAAGCCACAAGCCACTACGCTTAGCACTCGCAAAAATGTACCTCCTTTCTTGTTAACTTTCGAAATTTTCAACAGAAACGTGCATAATTGTATGGTAGAATCAGGAGCGTCATCCAATGTGATACCTTGGTTTATCTGCCAAAAGATTAATGTTTAAGTGGAACCATCTACTTTGAAAATCATACAACTTGATCGGACCAATGTTAAAGTCATAGGCGAACTAAAAAATGTATCGATTAGATTATCGTCTAACCCAAAGGTTCATTAGGTTATTGATATAATTGTTGTGGATATTCCAGAAGTGTATGGTTTGTTTTAAAGCAGGGACTGGTTGGAGCAACTACATGGTTACTTCGCAACAAACTGGTCTCACTTATGGCTTCCAAAGAACGGTAAGCCTAACAAGATCAGAGTGAATCGTGGGCGCTACCTTAAGTTCACGGTCACAGATTTGAACGATCCCAACGAACCATATACACCTTCTGTTGATTCACCTGAAGTCCAAGGGATGGACACCTTCTTTAGAAATTTCATGGCCGAGGCTTCACCTATTATCAATCCAGAACAACAGTCCGAGATCGTAGCATATATGCAACCAACAACTTCTGTACAATAGTCCCATGTGCCCAATGGAAATCAAATTTGGTCTCTATATTTCGACGGTTCTACGTCTAAAGAAGGAGCTGGCACAAGCTGCATCATTATTGATCCGATAGGTAACAAGACATTAATGGCTTGTAGACTAGAATTTGAATGTACTAACAATACTGCAGAATATGAGGCTTTACTACAAGGTCTCAGAAAAGCTCTGGATATGAACATTCAAAACCTAGTTTTATTTGGAGACTCTGAAATAGTGGTTAGACAAGAAAGAGATTTTATACACTATCTTTCCCCGCATCTCAAAAGTTACCAGTCTGAGGTATGGAATTTAATGAATAAATTTTCCGCTTTCAATATAAATTCCATTCCTAGACTAAATAATGTTGAAGCAGATCTATTAGCTAATGTAGCCTCTAAACTTCTTCCTGCAAAAGGCTTGTCCCCAGATGCATTCTCCGTCGAGCTATTGTTTCAACCATCTGTTCCTGACAATATTACGAATTGGAAAGTATTTGACGATGATCAACAGACCATTAAATTTCTGCACATGGAAGAAACCTTTCAAGGCGCGATGATAGATGAACGCACACACGACGACAATTTGCACGATTTTACGGTAATACCTGATTTGAAATCTCCTGAAGCACTATCGAACATGGTAAATTCCATACCCAAATCCATAGTTAGATTAGAGAAGTTTTATGATTTTTGAGATAAATTTAAAAAGATGGTCAATTGTAAAACCAATAGTTCCTCGTTGTCTTATGGAAAAGTGAACTTAGGAACTAGTGAAAATTCTCAGTACATTAACCTAGGCTTGGGATGTTCTAGACAAGAAAAAGCTGCATTTGTTAAATTATTTAAAGAATTTAAGGATGTCTTTGCATGGATGTATGATGATCTTAAAACTTTCGACCCTAATATCATACAGCATGTCATCCCAATGAATCCCCAAACCTTACCCTAAACTTGAACCTAAACTTGAACCTACCGTTCAAAAAGAATTGAATAAACTCCTAAGTGCTAAAATAATTTTTCCTGTTAGGCACGCTCAATGGGTGTTCAACCTTGTCCCAGTTCGGAAGGAAAATGGGGAAATTCAACTCTGTTTCGATTTCCGGAACCTCAATAGAGCGTCTGAAAAAGACAACTATCCTATCCCACCCATGGAACAGATCCTTCAACAAGTATCTGGTTCCGAGAGGCTATCTTTAATGGATGGTTTCTCTGGATACAACCAAGTCCTGATGTCTCCACCAGACCAACTCAAAACTACCTTCCATACCCCATGAGTCACTTATGCTTATCGTAAAATACCCTTTGGATTGATTAATGCTGGTGCTACCTTTCAGAGAGCAATGGACATTTCTTTTCAAGGCTTAATCAATCAGTCCATTGTAGTTTACTTAGATGATGTGATTGTTTATTCTAAAAACAAAGACGATCATCTAGCTCACTTACGAGCTGTTCTGCTACGATGTCATAAATACGGCATCTCCTTGAACCCCCAAAAATCCATGTTTTCAGTAGAACAGGGTAAACTCTTAGGTTTCATTGTGTCTAGCGAAGGAATGATTATTGACACCAAGAGGACTCAAGTCATCATTAAACTTCCCCCTCCTACATCCAAAAAATCCATGCAGTCTTTCTTAGACCAGATTAACTTTGTGAGAAGATTTGTCCCCAGTTTCTCCGAAATGGTCAGGCCTCTACAGAACCTGATTAAGAAAGACACCCAATATCACTGGGGATCCACAGAAAATCAAGCTTTTAATGCCATAAAGAAGGCCATAATAGATGCTCCGTCTCTCATGAGCCCTGACTTCTCTCAAGATTTTACACTCTATACTTTTTCCTCTGACTGTTCTTATGACGTTGTCCTAACTTAGAAGAATACCGAGAACAACGAAGTACCCATTGCCTTTATGAGCTCTGCTTTCAAAGGTGCTAAAATTAACTACCCAACGGTTGATCGGCAAGCCTACACTATTTTCAAAGAAGTTAAGCATTTCCGGTCCTATCTTTTGAATTCAAGGACAAAAGTCATTCTCCCCTACCCTGCCGTAAGGAACTTGTTAGTGCAGAAGGAGTTAGGAGAGAAGATAGCTAACTAGGTCACCTCTTTGCAGGAGTATGACTTAGAAATCACCCCAGCTCAGATTGTGAGAGGCCAAGGGTTTTGTAAGTTGGTTGTTGATTCAGAAATAGGACAGCAAGAAGATAGTGATATGTCAAACCTAGGACAAAGCGATCAAAGTTTGATCTGTTGCATACAAAACCTCGTTAGTCCCTAGTATGACGATATTAGATTCTGTCTTGAACATGGGTCAACACCCCATCACCTTGATCCCACCAAGAGAAGAGCATTGAGGCTAAATTATGCCTCCTTTCCTTTGGTTAAGGATGTACTGTTCCGCTAGAATTTTGACGATGTATTGATGCGCTGTCTTGAAAAAGACGAAGCAAAAAAAGTCTTGCTCGAGTTGCATGTAGGAGAAGCTGGTGGTCACTTCGGTGGTGACACCACTGCTCATAAGGTTTTAAGAGTCGGTTACTACTGGCCCATGCTTTTTAGGGATGCCCATGCCTTGTGTCGTAAATGTATCATCTGTCAGAAAGCATCAGGGCGGTTGCAAAAACCAGCCTTTCCCTTGCAACCCATTTCAGTAGATTCTCCTTTCCAGCAATGGGGCCTTGATATCATAGGTCCAATTAAACCTCTGTCCTCGCAACAACACAAGTATATTGTAACATCCATAGATTACTTTACTCGATGGTCTGAAGATGTTGTGCTAAGAACTGTCAACACCAGTCAGGTAATTGCTTTTCTAAACTCGAATATTATCACTCGTTTCGGTATCCCTGACTGTTTAGTCTTTGACAACACTTCATACTTTTATTCTCTTGAGATGAGCGAGTTCTCTTTGGAGAAAGGAATTAATCTAAAGTATTATGCTAGTTACTACCCCCAGGGAAACGGATTAGTAGAATCAACAAACAAGAACTTGATTAAAATTATCAAGAGAAATGTGGTTGAAAATCACAAAAATTGGCACAATACGTTGTTGAACGCACTGTGGGCTGATAGGGTAACACCAAAAGATGCTATAGGTAACTCCCCCTTTTTTATCGTTTATGGCATAGAAGCAATTCTGCCACCTCACATTCTTCTTCCTTCACTTCAGTTGTCACAAAAATTCCAAGAAGAAGATTGTCCCCCTTTGGAAAGTCGAATTAACACTTTGATGAAGTTGGAAGAGGTAAGAGCCCAAGATAAGCGTAAGTTAGATCAACATCAACAACTGGTTAAAAGCTGGTTCGATTCTAATTCTTCTTCTAATAGGAATTTTGAGGTAGGCAATCTCGTCTTGAAGTGGGACAAACCACACGAAGGAAAGGGTGAGCACTCTAAATTTCAAAACTTATGGCTTGGACCATTTTTAATTGATGAAAAGTTTAGTCCTAGTTCCTTTCGATTGCAGAATCTCGAAGGGCAGCTTGACACCTATCCGGTGAATGGCCAAGCCCTAAAAAGATACTTTGCTTGATAACTACCCTTGTATATTATGTATATATTTTTTATTTTTTTTTTCCTTTTAGTTTTCTTTCTGTTTTTTAATTTTGATTTGAATTTATCAGTTTCTGTTTTTGGACATACACATGCCTGTACACTGAACTATTCAGACAAAAATGACAGAAAATTTCTTCGCTGAAATAACTTCTAAAAATTTGTACAAAACATCAATGATATACTGTCGAAATTGATATCTGTGTTGGAAAATTTTGTTGTTTGAAAGAATTTTACTGATTTCGATCTCTAAGAAAAGTTTGTCATGATCATCTATTATATTTTTACACTGTCCCTTTTCTGTAAAGGAATGACTCGAAGGATGTCTCTCTGTCTTAGGAAGTTGTTTTGTAAATAAAGCATCTCTGGATCTAAGTAAAGGACAGTCCAAAAAAAATTCTGATGAGGTCTGAAAAAATATGTTAAAATATCAAGATTTTCACCGTCACCCCGCTCAAATATATATCTATAAAAAACAAATAGAATAAATTATGAATAAGAGATGTGGGAAGTGCTTGTAAACCCACCGGGACACTGAAAAGGTATGCTGGCAGCGGGTAAATGCATGCATGGCACCAAGACAACATCGTCGAGGTATTGAACAGGCCTGCTGGCAACAAAGCAATGTCAGGTATATGAAAACTTGCAAAAAAGAAACCTCTTTAATGTCCTTTATTTTGATCCAGAACTTCTTGGCAGGATACAGATGTCAGAGTGGGTTAAATGGAAACCCTATTGAGGCTATGGACGCCTGTTTGTAGCAGTGGCCATGCCAATAGTATTGGATATTTTATCTTTAATATCGTGACTTGTTGGTCTTAAGTTTGTTATCAGTTTTCATCTTTTGAAACACTGTTGGAAAAGATGGTTAATGATGATGTTCGTACGATTTTCGGTTATTATTTTCAAGTTGAAATTATCTTTGTTGTCCTAATCTGAACTTGTTTCTTTGACAGAGATAACTGCTTCTACCAGTGTGTCGCCATTGTTGGAAGCCAACTCACTTTTTCCTATCGTCTATTAAGCTTCCTACACTAATGTTTTACAAACATCATTTTTTTTCGTTGAAATTTTCAATAAACGACATTTTCATTTTTTCAACATTTGCACATTTTTCTTCGTTAAGTTTTCACAACTATAAGCGTGAAAACTTCTCCTTTCGAAGTCGTATTTCAATCATTATCTGAACTGTCAATATCTCTTTTGTCATAATGCATGTTGTTCTCACCTTTTATTGATCATTATACAACTGGCAAGATCCTCTAATCAGTTCTCATACTTCGGTTGATTGTATAACTTGGTTTTATTGAGTTTGTAAGGCATTTAGCATTTGTATTTTCACTTTATATGACTTTCCTGATCATTGATTCTATGAAAATGCATAGGGGTTATGATTATATTTTTTTTATATATGTCCTTTGATATAATCCTTATGCTAATCTTTTGGCTTGTCAATTATATGAATATCGTTTGGCACCTTGGTTAAACTTTTGATTATATGAAATGATACATTGGCGCATAGTTGATTTTGGCTTTGATTTATAAGTCGGGTGTTTAAACACTATGGCATAACGTTTGCGCGCATTGGTATACACATTTGATTTCATTAGTTGGGCACATGACTCGATGGTTGAATTACTATTATGGATTGAACAGCTATGTAAATTGGTGGTTGTACTTGGATAATGAATATTTTGCATGGCAGACTCCACCACCTTCACATGCTTGCATTTATGCCTATCACTTTTTTCTCGTTCATTTTTGTTAAGCTCGGGTAGTTTGGCTCCTGGGTGTGTTGGTGAATACAAACCCTTCGTTTACCATGTGTTTGGCTCCATGGCACGAGTTGTGCGAGTCGAACACAATGGCAACCAAGCCCTGTTAATGTTTGATAATGCCCGCAGAGACCTAGAGGAAAATGGGTGGCTCCCTTTTATACAACGATTTGAGGGTTTTAACCTTTGTGTAGCATGACAGTTTGTCGTAACCTTCGATTGCTGTCGAGCCAAGGTGGGCGACATATAGTTAGGGATCGATGAGCAGTTTATCAGCTCTGCTACAACGCTACCTGCCTCGGGACAACATTAGTTTAAGAATTGCAAGGTCGAGGAAGTGCAATGGACATTGTTGTTTCTATCAGGCAAAGTCACCTCTTGTGATAGAGGTATGCCCATATCTATTCTCAAACAACGATGGCAGGACTTATTAATGCTAGTCAAGAAGTTCGTGACCTGTGAAGGTCGATACAAACTTGTGTTCCTCTACCACCTATGTTTGTTGATGATTTTTATAGGGTATCCTATAAACATGCCTTTCTACTTTCATCGTTCCCTGTATAAAATGTCGAAAAAGTTTAAGAGGCATAAGGCTGACAGTAGCCTGTTCCACCACGGGATTATTAAGCCATCGTTGTTTATCATTTTAGTTTGCATGGTAGTAGTTGGAGGGATTTCATCGCCCGTAATGGCTTTGAAGACACCGACCCTGTATAGATTGATAATATTGTGGTAATTGAAACCAAGGTCTAACCGCCTGCACCCTTACATCTCCTACTGCCTAAACCCTCGGCCGACCCTGGTGGTGGCTTACCCGACACTGTAACTAAGAGTTCAGAGGCTATTAAGAAGCCTATGAGTAAAAAACCCAAGGCAAAGCTTGCTGCTAATGCCAAAGGGAAAAGAAATGCCCGGCTCATTTCGAGAATGGCCGGAAACAAATCGAAACCCTCTACCGAGTCCAACCCTATAGTTCTGAGTGAGGATTCTGATTTTGATGTTGAACGTTTCTTGGCCAGCGAGTACCCCTACTCGCAGGGTTTATGTCCCAAGCCCCCTTATGATTTTGTATCAAACCTTCCCCCCTACCTAAAGAACGACCCTGACTACCCGGGTATTAAATTGCCTCATGAAACCCTTAGCCATTTGGCCAAACCCCTTCCTGCTCTGTCTAAACCCACACAGTCACCCTGCAACCAATGCAATTCATGGTTAGAACGATATTATATTGATGTTCCCATACTCCAATAGAAGATTCAATCACTGGAAGATCAAATTGCAGTGCTAACCAGTAAAAAAGCCAAGCTCCAAGCAACAGATAAAAAGAAAAAGACAACCAGCTCAATCTTGTTCAAAAACGTGGAATCAGCCAAGGCCGTTGTCAATTCTAAATTGGCATAATCAAGCAGCCTCGTTGCTATACAGGCATGGTTTTGACATCGTTCTTGTTTTGTAAATAATCTAGGTTGATATAATGATTTGAATTCAGTTTTTAAATAGCTTTGAATGACTCTGTTATAATGCGTGCATTCTATATATAGATTTGCTTTGAATAAAAAGAAATTTCGATTCGATATATGATCTGATCATTCCTAGTATAGAAATCGATAGATTTTAATTGGATTTGTGTGGTCTTCGTTTGGATTTGATTGATTGGTTTGCTTTATTGAGTTAACAAAATTTGTCTTCGACTGGATTGGTTTGTATCCGATTTGAAAAGGAAGTTTTTCATACTCAGTTTAGAACACAATCATGTTCGAATTTGATTTTGTTATAATCCATATGTTGTGGTTGGTGAACGATTTTATTGAGTTTGGTTGTTACGATATACTCTGTCTTACAATTTTCAAAGTTGAAATACTTCTCTGTTCGATTTTAATTTGGGAAACAAACTACTCTGTTTTTATAAAAATAATATGTTCATTTAAGTCAGTGCAGGTGTGCCCGAATCATGGAATGAATTTGATTCGTGATAGCTATGCTAAACCCCAACCAATTGATTCGTTTGATTGGAACGATTTCGTTTTGATCAAAGTCATTTGCTTATTTTTCCACAACAAATTATGAATTCTATTTCCGATCATTCGAGCCTGTTATGGTTTTATTTGAATTAATTTTCACGACGGTTTGAATTGAACTATTTGTGGCATGAACCGTTTGCTGTGTCAACACGGTCATAACGATTGGAATGATCTTTCCGAATTCATATTTCCTGTTGACAAGGCAGTGTAATAGTTTCTTTCCATTTGTTTTGATTATAATTGTTTCAATTGATATAAAAAATATTTCACAATTGTTGGATTTGATTGGTTATGAAACAAATTGATTGATTGTGTTATTTTTACCAAATATGGTTACGATTCGTTTGAATGTAATCGATCTTACTTACCCCAGTTTGCAAAAATGAATGATCAGGTATCTTGTACGCACTCTATTACACCTTGTTACGATTTCATTTTCTATATCGTCACAACCATAACGAATTGTAAACGATCCTGTTCAATTCGATCATATGTTCTATTGGTAAAATGGCATAACAAATGCATAAGATTTGTTTTTGTATTGATTGCATTGGATGTCAAATGGGTTCTCAACTGTTCGATTACGGTTCTGTTGACCCGATCTTGTGGTAACAAAAACAAAACAGAGTATGCCTATCTCTATAGTCATTTGATTGATTTGTATCCTGTTTGAGTTCATAATGGAATAACAATTTCAATTTATGATTCGTTCTCAAATAATTATTGGATGTCAATTAAATGGAATTTTTTAAAAGATTTTCGATTAATTTCAATGCTGATTCTGTATCTTTATTTAGACTAGCTACAGAATCAGAGGATTCTGTAGCTAGTCTATAGAATTAATTTTTCTATCATTTATTAATAAAAGATCCTTCGAATTTGTTCATTTTTGGTCCTTTTCAGGCGAATTCGAATTGCATGGGATTTGATGGACAAACTAGAGGATATTTGGATGTTTTATTTCTATTTTAGTTTAGACAACTTTGGGATATCTTCCGAGATCTTATGTAAACAGTTTTATAACTTCCACAGGGAGGTTTTACCCCGTGGAAAAACTTATAAATATTTATTATTTTTTGTAATAAGCATCATCCTCGCTTGTGGGAGAACTAGGATTATGGATATCTAATAGAGACTGAGACAGAAATTGATGTTCTACTACAGCTTTAGCTTTCATAATATCAATCTTTTGTTTCATGTTTATGTTATCAATTTGCATTTGATTAATGACTACTTTAGCTATCTTAGTCTTGTGCAAATGATATGATCTAATTAATATGATCCATATCTGATTTCTTCTAGTATTTAAAAACATAGAAATTACTTGATTCAGTTTATGAATGACATATTTCTCTTCTTCATCAATTGGATTATTTTGTATAAGTCTTTGCATAACAGGTTTACCTAATTGTAGAGATTTATAAATCATATAATTGTTATGATTTTTATGTCTTGTTTGTCCTGTAAACAAACTTAAAGAGCATTGCAGCTTATCGTTTACGAGAAGCTTCTGGATTATTCGGTGTGAGTTTCCTTCCTCGGACCTACTAGCACAGTCATCATACACAGGGAAAATCTGGAGCGTTTATCCAGGTTAGTTTGAGATTATTTTCGTTAATTTGATTAGACATATTTGTAGTTTAGATTAGTAATTTAGTTTAGTTATTTTTATGCCTTATTTTTGTTCATAAAATTATAAAAGCAATAAAAATATCTTTGTCTATCTTAGGGAAGAATATTAATGAGTTTTGCAGGTTTTATTTAAATCTATAAATTGTCAATATTGTACATTTTGTGAATAAGTTATATTGCAGTTAGTAGTTGGATAGTTGATTAGAGTTAGTATAGTAGTAATTAGTAGATTATATAGAATAGTCAGATTAGTTTAGTTTGTTTTAATAATTGGTTTTAGTTTAGTTTTTTTAGTTTTTATTTTTAATTAAATTAGTTTATTAGTTATTTTTATTTTAGTTTGTTTTATTTATTTTTAGTTAGATTAGTTAGTTTAGATTAGTTTTCTTTCGTTTTCTTAGGACCTTAGATCGGCTAATGGAGCCGCTAAACCCATCAGGTTGGTTCATTCCAAACGGCTTAGGTTATTATATAACCCCAGACCAGTTCCACTCTCTCAGTTGACGGACGATCAATTTTTCCCATCAACAAGCCTTTAATAAATCCACTAGAAAAAATAGACGACTGAGACTTAATCTCTCGCCAAATGGATGGTCCTACCCTCATCTAGAGGCTTCAACGAGATCAATGGATATGACTTAATCACGTGTTGAGATGGATGGCACTCAACCAATTAAGAAATTTGGTGCTATAGGTTATTTCCATTCTTGATTCTTCCACTTCCCTGTAGTGGCAATCCTTTGAAGTACTTACCTCTGCTCCCTATAATGGATCCAACAATCATAAGGAATCTTGGAGGGTCTTAGATCAATGGACCTCGTGAATTCGCTACTCTGGGACATTTCAAATTTTGACTCAATCAACTACCCAGAGTGATGTCTGTCAAAGTGCTTACACCATCCTTCCACTTCTTGATCTAACGGTTGAGAAATCTCCCGAAGGAATCTCATATCGATGGTCTACATGCCTTTGTGACTTCGATCTTCGACACTTTTCACTTGTAGAGACTTGAAAAACCCCGTAGTACCAAGTCTCTCGACTATGAGATAAATTGTCACATGTCTTTTGGGATCAACGGTCGATATTTACTCTAACCTTCGAGAGTTCTCGACCTAATGCAAATTGTCACATATTTTTCCTTTGGCATGGCTAGTCTTCAGATTGCATGATCTGTTGCCAAGTGGTGAAATACTGGAAGCAAACACGTGGACCAATCCGGAGGGTGATATATGTCAAGTTCTAACTAACATTTCAATATTCCACACGTTCAAAGCTTACTGACACATGGCACACACCCCATGTGTCCATGTCATCCCAAGTGATGTCATCATGCCCCACCACTTCAGCTCTTAGATCTTTGAAACTTCAGGCTTCTAGAGTTTCCACACGAGCACACTCCAATTCTCTTGAACTCCAAATTCCTAAACTAGCCAATCTGTCGACACATGTCTCCCTTAACGAACAATCTAGATTAACTATAGAATTCAAGGATTCGAAAGATTTCTCCTTAGAAAACATTGTTCCTTTCGAACACTAAACTTCTGAACTAGTTGGTCTACCAAAACATATCCCTTTTGATCAATTATCTAGATGAACTCTGGGCTTTGGGACTTCGGGAGTTTGCGCATCGACACACTCCATTTCTCCCAAACACCGAACTATCGAACTACCAAACTAGACGATCTACCGACACTTGTCCCTTTTGATGAACATTCCATGAATTATGGGCTTTGGGACTTCAGGAGTTTGCACATTGACATGCTCCATTTCTCCTGCACGTCGAAATTCTGAACTAGCTAATCTCTCGACGCATGTCCCTTTTGATGAACAGTCTGAATGAACTCTGAGCTTCAGGACGTTGAGAGTTTGCACATCAACACACTCCATTTCTCCCAAACACCAAAATGAAATCAATGGCTCACACTCCTCCCACAACCAACGATTGTGATTAACTCTAGCTTCAACTTTGGCTTTAGGTTTTCTCACTCTAGATGACCCCCATACTCTAGAATACTTTCTAGATATGACGTTCCTAAACACTCCCAAAATCCACCGCTCCATCTAACAGTCGACGAGACTTTGGGACTCCACCCTTTGACAATTCAGTCTTTGTATGCCTACCAAGATCGACAAAGAGACAAAGTTACAAAGTATTACCCTTCGTTCTTGGCCTCGATCGATGACTAATGATCAACAATCTAGATCTGACAACTGGGACTTAACCTTTCCCAACTTATTTTTTTTCCTTCATCGGACGACTCCTTCGAACTACCAAACTAGACGATCTACCGACACTTGTCCCTTTTGATGAACATTCCATGAATTATGGGCTTTGGAACTTCAGGAGTTTGCACATTGACATGCTCCATTTCTCCTGCACGTCGAAATTCTGAACTAGCTAATCTCTTGACACATGTCCCTTTTGATGAACAGTCTGGATGAACTCTGAGCTTCAGGACTTTGAGAGTTTTCACATCAGGACACTCCATTTCTCCCAAACACCAAGCTGAAATCAACGGCTCACACTCCTCCCACAACCAACGATTGTGATTAACTCTAGATTCATCTTTGGCTTTAGGTTTTCTCACTCTAGATGACCCCCATACTCTAGAATACTTTCTAGATATGACGTTCCTAAACACTCCCGAAATCCACCGCTCCATCTAACAGTCGACGAGACTTCGAGACTCCATCCTTTGACAGTTCAGGCTTTGTATGCCTACCAAGATAGACAAAGTGACAAATTTACGAAGTATTACCCTTCGCTCTTGGCCTCGATCGACGACTAACGATCAACAATCTAGATCTGACAACTGGGACTTAACCTTTCCCAACTTATTTTTTTTCCTTCATCAGACGACTCCTACTCACCGACCCTCTGATCCAACGATCCAAATCTCTCTTGATCCCATAGTGGTGATTTCTTCAGAATTCAAAAGGGACGGTCATGATCCTTCAATCCATTACAAAGGATCTCTGACATTCTAGCTTCTGCGCAGACTCTACAACACCATTCCTCCTGAGATTTTCGACTTCAAGGTCATAAATCCATCTCAACCATGAGACCCTGACAAACAGATCTGGCCCATACTAGCCTGATATTTCAACTGGAAGATATGATACCAATATGTAACGTACCTATCCACCCACAGGATGGGCTGTGCCACTTAAATAGGTTGCAACACACCCATGCACCAGCAGGCGGTGCACGCTGTAGTCCCAAGACTTAGTCTTATGATCTTATCTCAAAATCAAAGGAATATTCATGAACGTTGGAGGCATGAAAACCACATGCATGAGACAAGATCCATGCCACAACATAAAGAGATAAACAACATTCCATGCACAACAAATAGCCAACATACATGCACATTAAAGATCCATATCTCAGAGATAATTAAATACACAACATAAATAAACATTACACAAAAAACACAGATAGAACTTATGTTTTCAAGTAAATGTTCACCAATTGGCTGCAGACCAAGGACATTCCTCCCAACCATAGACACTATTGTTCATTTACTCTCAAGAGAAAGCCACGCCTGAGATAGGGCTATGAATCCACAAGGATGGGGCTAGGCTAAGTCTAAACAAACATCAGTTGGCTAATTAGCTCTCAGTTTTCCCAACCTCCAAATAAATCCTAATTTCCAGCTCTCTTTCCTCCTCATCTTGCACAACCCCAAGAAATGAATACCTTTCTTTTCTATGCAGCCCATGAGGTTGTTCCATTTCTCTCCAGGGCTCCAGTGCTACTGGTTAGGAAATATCCCTACTGGAAACTCGAAGGAATCATAGTTGTGGACAGTTCCATCTGAACTGCTATCAAGCTCATGCACACACGCATCCGTTCCCTCCTGGAATGATCAATAAATCATTACAACCATTCAACAATGGCTCTCCTCTTCCTGCCATTTGTTACCATGCTCAGCCCAAGAGCACACAAAGTAGTAGTAGTGAGTGAACAAGAATAATAAAAAGAGAATAAGGGGAAGAAGATGAATGAGGGGAATAACGATCCCCTAAATTCACCCCAAGCCACCCTCACATAGCCATTCGTATTCATGATTAGACCAAGAGAATATGAATGAAAAAATTGTGAGGTTCCCAAAAATGAAGAGTGGAAAATGAGAAACAATGAATGGATAAGAACAAGTGAACCCCCAACCAAAGCAAAGATGGGTTTATATATTACTTGGAAATCAAGAACCACATGGCCTCCCCCAAGAAGTTCATGTAACCCCTTTTCTCCATAAAATCAGTTATGGGTAAATAAAATAATAATAAAAAGAATAATCCCCTCAAGACCCCTCTCTCGTGGAATCATAGCCCCCTATCTCTTTTGTCCTTGTTCGTCTTGTAGCCAACAATGTATTTTATTAATGGATATGAAGTGTTACATTTCCTAGGGACTCTGGCTCCTCTTCGACTTTACCAACTCACCAGCCTAAGTCACAATTACAAAATACATTATAGTTCTTAAGGGTTAAATTGGGATGTTTCACATGTTCCTACAGATGACATGGAACATCTGTCTTTCTTATAGGGTAGGGTACAAAGATGACAGGGAAGGTACACTCGACAGATAGGTGGACCATCTAGTGTTGGACACATGGCAGTAGGAGAGTGTATGGAGTAGTGCCACGTGGCCCAAACGTGGGCTTCCACATGGCAGCCATTGGTTGGTTAAATGTTATTGGAGTTTTTTTTGTCTCCACTGGTTTCGAGCTTGAGACCTCGACTTGGGTGGATGGCTTGGTAGGGTCATGCTAGCCAACCCGCCTGAGGTTGTTCCTTGTAATATAAAGAACAAATATTATATTTAAGTTTTTTTGTAATACATTTTAGACGGAGTGCAGTCTAAGGCCTAGCCCCAGCCCTGAAGAACAATCATGTGACCACCTCCATAAAACTATTGGTTGATTCCGTTGTTGGTGCGTAGTGATATATGGTTTATCCCCAACCCTAGTTTCTTTGGCCATTCTCCACATGACCTAGTATCAAACAGTTGCGCACAAAGGTTGGGTTAATCCCCAGTCAGTTGGGCTTCCCCACTGACCAAGGTCTTAACCACCGATTTATATCAACGAGCTTATAATACAAGGGCATGTGCATAGGATAGAAGCCAGGGACACATGTGGGATTACCAAAAGACTAGGGCCAAGATCCAAGGGGAGATAACATGCTAGGAGGCTAGCCCAAGATCACGTGGAGTGCACCCATAGGACTAGGGGCCAACGAGAAAGGGAGTTTCACCCTAAGTTTTGTAATAGAGTGGGTTTTTGTAACATGCTAGGTTATGAACCCCCATTTTAAATAATGTATTGTTACAATGCTGAGAGGCCTCAGTGCACAAAATATTATTTAAAGGGCCAGTATGCCCAAGAAATGTAATTCTTTTGATCATTATTAATAATAAATACATCGTTGTCTGCTAGACGGAAAAGGAATAGAGTTATATGGGGCTATGACTCCACAAGAGAGGGGGATTGAGAGGCTAAATGTCTATTCCTATGATAATTACCTTTTTTCCTAAAGGGGATGAATCAGTTACGTGAGATTCTTGGGGAGGCCAAGAGGTTGTTGATTTCCCCATGAACATACTTAAACTCGCCCCTCGTCCAATTGTCGGTTTTGTCATTGGCTTGTCGACTCTGTCACCTTTGTGTTACCTCATTCGTACCGTCACTCACTCCCATTCACTTACCTACCTATTCCATTCATCTTCACCTACATATTGGTCTCGGGAAGGGGGACTGAATTGAGAAACAATTAGCTATGGGATAGTTGGTTGTAGTGGTTGTTGGTATGATCCATTCATTCCTTGAGGCCTGTATGTCTGAGATGCAGTGGCTTGTGTCTAGCATGGCTCATAGCTCCGAGTCCCGAGAGTTCCAAGATTGATATTCTAGACTAGTTGCACTGGAGGCCCAAATAAGGAGAAGGACTGCCTGAGGGACTACATGGTAGAGAAAGGTGGAGGTTCGCTCTCTCGGGTGGTGCAAAATGGGTAGAAGAGAGTTGGGTACTTGGATTGTTGTGAGTGTTGGGACGTCTGTGAGAGGTTGAGAGATGTCTATTTTGGGAAGCCAAGTTCACTCTGGAACCATCCTTGTGGATTCATAGCCCTGGCTCGGGGGTGACGCTATTGTTGAGATTTGGAGTAGTAGTGTCTACGATTTGGTGGAATGTCCTTGGTGTACAACCAATTGGTTTCATATTTCATAAAGATAAGGTCTCTCCATTGTGATATTATTATATGTGTATGAATGTTTTTCTGTTGTGTATTTAATAATCGTTAATTGAATCTTTAGAACATGCATGCTTGTTGGATATTATTTTGAATGTCATTAATTCTCTTATATTATGCATATTTAATAAAAAAATAAGGTATCGATATGAGAAAGAAGTCCAAGGGTGGGCTTGCACGTGGCATACCATGACCTGTGGCTGGCGGGGTATGTTATAGATTGGTATCAGAGTCTCTGGTTGAAACATTAGGCTGGTATGGGCCAGGTCTATTGGTCAAAGTCTCATGGTCGAGATCGAACTTTGACCATGAAATTGAAAATATTAGGAGGAATGGAACTGCAGAAGCTATACATGAGATAGAACGTCATAGATCCTTTGTAAGGGTTCAAAGGATCATGACCATTCCTTTTGGATTCGAGAGAAATTGCCACTATAGGATCATGAGAGATACAAGATCATTGGATCGAAGGATAGGTGAACAAGGGTCGTCTGATAAAAAGGAAGAAAGGTTAAGGTCATGACCATTGGATCCCATTGGAGAGAGAGATCAACGACCAATAAGAATTGCGGGGAACCAAGTTGCATGGGAATTAATTTCCCAAGGCAATCCCACAATACAAACCATAGTTTCACCAAGCGTTTATGTGTCACCATCAGAAGAATTACGGGGAGAAAATTGGGTTACTCCAAACTGCTGATGCACACCCCTGCAAATTGAAAGGCATGTAGTGATGTGACATGTTAGCACTCGAGCGACAAACCTCCGAAGAGATGAAGTAGCTGGGAACCTTCGATCTGTAGGAGGACACATGTCCACCGATCACATTCTCTGGATAAAACACTCCATGAAAAAGTGAGCGAGGAGGGGGTTTGAAGTTTGAGACTTCCGAAGCATGAAGACCCGAAGGGATCTCAATCATTGATCTACCGAGAGCCACATGTCACCAGATCCAGGGCTTCGGATAAAATCCAATAGGGCCAGATATCTTTTGAACTTTGATATTTCAAGAGTCTAGAGTCCTGAAGGAATTGTAGTCGTCGACCCATGGGATAAATGCATCAAAATATCATGAGCTTCAGACAAAAACATTTTTTTAAGGAAAAAGGTTGAAGTTTGAGATCTCCAAAGTCTAGAGCCCTGAAGTAAAACATAGCTATAAAATTGAGGAGGACACATGGAGAAGATCCATGAACTTTAGGTGAAGACTCGAAGTGAATCTTAGTCATTCAATCCAGAAGGACACATGGGGACAGTTTGGCCAGTTCACAAATTCAAGGTTCGAGAGAATTGGACATGTCCTAGTATGAAAACTCCCATAGTCCCAAAGCCAAAATAGATGAAGTGGTGGGGTAGGATGACATCACTTGGAGGTGATGTGCACCCCATAATTCTAAAGTGACATGGCTTGTGGACATCACCTGGGATGACATGGGCACATGGGATGTGTTCCATGTGTCAGTAAGATTTGAGCATTTGGAATATTGAAAATTTGATTAGAGCGTGACAGGTGTCACCCACCAGATTGGGCCACGTGTCCTCTACTATCATTTCACCATGTGGAAACAGATCGTGCCATCCAGAGACTAGGCACTCCAAAGGGGAAATATGTGACAGTTTGCGTTGGTTTAGAAAATCCTGAAGGCTCGAAGGATGGAGTAAATACTGACAATTGATTCTAGAAGACACACATTGAAGGATCATTGACTTCGGGTGAAAGAACTCCAGGAGAAAGTGTAGGAGGGAAGTTGGAAAATTTCAAATCCTGAAGACTTGAAGCGATTCACAACCATCAATATGTGGGAAGACATGCGTCAATATATCATGAACTTTGGGTAAAAGTGTTCTGGGAGGAGGCAAGAAAGAAAAGTTGAGACTCTCGAAGAACAAATTCCCAAAGTGGATCTCCATCATTGATAGTGAAGGAGGACAAGGACCATTGATCTGGTCCCAGCTGAAATTTCCAAAGTCCCGAAGCTCTGGGCAAGTTCTTTTTCATCTAAGCACATGGTCATGGTCGTGGTCACATGAAGATTGAGAGATGAAGGATAGAGGTCCAAGGGCCAAATTGGTTGTCTTCGAGACATAAAGGTGCTAAGGAAGGATTTAGCCACGGTTTCTAGTCGTGGTCACCTGGGAAGGTGGTTTGAAGGAAGCACCTACACAGGATGGAAATATGTGTCAGACAAGGATAACAAGACACTGTTATTTTCAAAGAATGGGGATAGGCTCCATGAAAAAAAAAAAAAGAGACTTGTAGCATGGTTTGGAAATTTTGTTTATCATATGCATAGTTATAACAAAATAGTTGATTGTACATTTTGCAGAATTAAGGGGCTTAAGCACATAAGCTCAAGATGTGTATTGAGGAAATTGAAGAGAGAAAGGGAGCCTCTAGTCATGACAAGGAGGCCGAAGGACAAAATACCAGAGTTGGTAATGAAGAGACATAATCCAATGGATGCAAGGGAAAAAGAGAGAAGGAAACATTAATAGAAATGGTGAGAAGTTTGAAGATGGAAGTGAAGAGCTACAAAGAATACAATGAGAGACTGATGAGAGAGAAAAGTCAGATAAATGTTCAAGTGTTACAGATATTGAATCAGTTGCACAGGAAAACGAAGAAGGGATCAAACTCGAGACAAGAGGAAGAAGGCAGGTGTAATTAAAGGAGAAATGATCGTGGAAGAGATGGTTATACCAGAAGTGCTAGCAGATATCATGGACACCACTCACCTCCTTAATCAGAAAGAAATATTTATGCATCAGATGATCCCGTAAGAAATCTATAGGTGTCCCCTATTAGGAAACAAATAAGGAAACGATAGGTATATAGTTTGCAAGGAGAGATGAGGAAGATCAAGTCAACTTCCTTCGATGGTGAAAGAGAAAGGGAAGATGATGTTGAAGCATGGTTTCTTGGGCTCCGAAGATATTTTCAGTTGCATAACTATTCATCAAACTTGGAAGTCAAGATTGCAACCTATCATTTACACAATAAAGATGCAGTGTGGTGGGACCAATTGAAGCAAGTGGAGAATCTAAATGAAAGTAGGATCACTTGGAAGAAGTTCAAGAAGTAATTCCATAAGGAGTGCCTTTCAGAGAATTTATATGACAAGAAAATGTAGTATTTCTTTGAAGTCGGGTTGGGAAGCATGACTATGGTAGAGTATGAGAAGAAGTTCTTGGGATTGTTAAAATATGTCAAGTTCATTGGTGATGAGAAAGTGAAAATACAAATATTCCTAAGTAGATTGCCAACCTTTTATAAGGAAAATATCAAGTATGATGAACCCAAGACCTTGATTGAGGCCACCAAGAAGGCTAAATACTTGTATGAGCAAGGCCAAGGAAGAGAATCCCTACAAAAATATTGGAAGGACAAGAAAAAATGTGAAGTCCGATCAAAGGAAGAAGGGATTCAAACCTCCCTTCAATAGAAATGAGCCTAATAGAAATAATCAAGATTAGTATGCTAAGGGAGATTTCAAGAAGGAATATTCCTTGGGAAAAAGGGGCAGACCACCAATCCAATGTTGGAGATGCAAGGAAGATCAGCTGTACTAGGATTTTCCACAGAAAATACAAAGTGAAGTCTGTGAACAAAATCCAAGAGGCTACAACAATCGAAGATATGGGAAGAATACATGCATCCTTAAATGATCGAAAAGAAGAGTACTAGTTGAATATGATCGAGGTGGAAGGTAAGATCACAAATCAACCTGTTTCTATTTTGATTGATTCAGGATCAATTCATTGCTACATTGATCCTAAGATAGTGGATAGATTACATTTGGAGAAAATTAAACTTGGAGAATCAAGTTTGGTTCAGTTAGCCACTAGAACCAAAAGAAGAATGCATGATATGGTCATAAGATGTTCCATAAGTCTTAATGGCCTGAATGCTAGTACTAATCTAAATATTATACCATTGGGGTCTTATGATGTTTTGATTGATATGGATTGGTTGGAAAAGAATCATTCTAACCTAGATTGTCATAACAAGACATTTACATCTCTTGATGGGAATGGAAAATAGAGCACTGTGAAAGGAGTTCCAAGACAGATCTTTATAAGGGAGATTTTGGCCTTACATCTGAAAAAATGTTTTAGAAAAGGATGTCAAATATATGTAGCTCATGTGGAAGAGCCATATAATACGAAGGGGCCAAGACTTGAATATTTCTCGATACTACAAGAATTTGAGGATGTGTTCCAAGAAATACTTAGATTTCCACCAAGAAGGGAGATACATTTCTCAATTGATTTAGTACCAATAGCTTCTCCAATGTCAAAAACACCTTACAGAATGTGCACAATAGAGTTAAAAGAATTACAAATGTTGTTGGAGGAATTGTTGAAGAAAGGGTACATACGTTCAAGTGTTTCACCTTGGGGAGCACCAATACTTTTTGTCAAAAAGAAGGATGGAACCTTGAGGCTATGTATTTAATTTCGACAACTGAAGAAGTACGCTATAAAGAATAAGTATCCACTACCCTAAATTGATGACCTCTTTGATCAACTAGGAGGAGAAAATATATTTTGAAAGATTGACCTGAGGGCAGGATACCATCAGGTAAGAATCAAGGAAGAATACATTCACAAGACAACCTTTAGGAATAGGTATGGGCATTATGAATTTGTAGTGGTGCCATTTGGTCTGACCAATGCACCAACTATCTTCATGCTCTTAATGAATGGCATATTCAAAAATTATTTGGAGAATTTTGTCATAGTATTCCTGGATGACATACTTATCTATTCTAAGTCTGAACAGGAGCATGAACATCACTTAAGATTGTTGTTGCAAGTACTGAGATAACATCAGTTGTATGCCCAGTTGAGTAAGTGTTATTTTTATCAAAAGCAGATCCATTACTTGGGACACATTATTTCAGAACAGGGCATAATAGTAGATCTAGAGAAGAACAAAGCCATTAGAGGGTGGAGAACACCTAGAAATGTGTCAGACATAAGATCTTTTATGGGATTAGTTGGATACTATAGAATGTTCATAGTAGGGTTCTCTAATATTGTTCATCCCATCACTTCTTTCCAAAAGAAGGGAACTAAATTTAAATGGACACTCAAGTGTGAAAATAATTTTAATATGTTGAAGGAATTATGTACTAGTGCACCTGTGTTAAATATTGTTGACCCAAATGAAATTTTTGTGGTATGTACAAATGCTTGTAAGGAAGGACTTGAGGGAGTCCTCACACAAAATGGAAATGTCATTGGATATGAGTCCATAAATCTTAAGGAACATGAGAGGAAATATGCCACGCATGACTTGGAACTTGTTGCCATTGTTCACGCCTTGAGGATGAGGAGGCATTATCTCATGGGGAAGAAATTTGAATTAAGAATAGACCACATTGGTCTGAAGTATCTTTTGGAACATACGATCTTGAATGCCAGGCATTCAATGTGGCTGGAATTTTTTAGTGAGTATGACTTCGATATCAAGCATATCAAGGGAAAGGAGAATAAATTTGTTGATGCACTTAGTAGGAGAGTGCATCTCATGCATGTTACTGCTATCAGTATGCATCAGTTAGACTTGAAGAGAAGAATTTTAGATAGTATTCTTACAAATCATCATTACCTACAGGTAAAGGAAAACTTACAACAAGGAGATGTACAACACAAAATAAAGGAGTATGTGATAAAGGAAGATCGATTACTCATGCATCAAAATAGAATCTATGTTCCTAGTTTCGAAGAACTGTGGAATTTGGTACTGAAGGAAATGCATGATGTTCCTTATGCTAGACATTCTGGTTACCAGAAAAAAATTACAACAGTAAGAAGCCAATTCTTTTGGCCGGGAATGAAGAAGGATGTTGTTGATACATCACTTTATGTATGGAATGTCAGAAGGCGAAGGCTGAGCATAGGCACCCAACAGGTTTGCTGCAGCCATTTTCAATTCCAGCGAAGAAATGGGAAGTGATCACCATAGATTTCATCACAGGATTACCCAAAATGAATAAGAAACATGATTCAATCATGGTGGTGGTTGAAAAATTAATAAAGGATGCTCATCTTGTTCCTGTGAAGACAACGCATACAACAAATAATATTGTAGAAATTTTCATGAAGGAAATTGATAGGTTTCATGGGATAACTAGGAAAATTGTCTCGGACAGAGATACAAAGTTCACCTCCAACTTCTGGAGGGGATTGTTTAAAGGATTTGGAACAAATCTAAACTTTACCACAACATATCACCCCGAGAAAGATGGGAAAACAAAGAGTCAACCGAATAATTGAAGACATGTTGAGAATGTATGTGATGGATAACCCATATAAGTAGGAAGATTACTTACACCTGGTTGAGTTTGCATATAACAATTCTACATTCTTGAAGATGCTATGGTCCTAAAGATGCTACCTGGGTGCATAAAGATTCCATGCGGGTAGAGTACCCACAACTTTTTGAATAAATTTGAGATTTTGATCTCTATTTTGTATATGCACTGAGGACAACACCAAAATAAGGGGGAGGGGATTTAACACCCCAGGTTGTGAACCCCCATTTTAAATAATGATTATTACAGTGTTGAGAGGCCTGAGTGCCCAAACAATTATTGAAAGGGCCAGTATGCCCAAGAAATGTAATTTTTTTTATCATTATTAATAATAAACAAATCTTTGGCTGCTAGACAGACAAGGAATAGGGTTATAGGGGGATATGATTCCACAAGAGAGGGGGATTGAGAGGCTAAATGTTTATTCCTATGTTAATTACATTTTTTCCTAAAAGGGGGGAATCAGTTACATGAGCTTCTTGGGGAGGCCATGAGGTTCTCAATTTCCCCACCAACATACTTAAACCTACCCTTGGTCCGATTGTGGGGTTGGTTAGTGCCTTGTCTACTCCATCACCTTTTTGTTACCTCATTATTACCCTCATGCACTCCCATGCACTTACCTACCTCCTTCGTCCATCCTCACCTACGTATTGGTCTCAGGAATGGGGACCAAAATGCGAAAGAAATACCCATGTGGTAGTTGGTTGTAGTGGCCACTGGTGTGATCTAGGCATGCCTTGAGGTTTGCATGTTTGAGATGTAGTGGCCTATGTCCAGCATGGCTCACAGTTGTGAGTCCTAAGAGTTACACTATTGAGATTCTATACCAATTGCGTTGGAGGCCTGACTAAGGAGAAGGAATGTCTGAGGATTGTGTGGCAGATAAAGGTGGAGGTATGTTCTCTTGGGTGGTGCAACATGGGTAGAAGAGAGTTGGTTACTTGGATTGTTGTGAGTGCTGGGAAGCCTGTGAGAGGTTGAGAGCTGACTGGTTTGGAAGCCAAATTCACTCTGAAACCATCCTTGGGGATTCATAGCCCTGGCGTGGGGGTGACGTTGTTGTTGATATTGGAAGCAATAGTGTCTATAGTTGGGTAGAACGTCCTGTTGAGCACTCAACACACCCTAAAAAAAATCTATGAACATTTTCTTTCTTTTGGGGTACCACTCGATGTTCTACATTGTTTGTTTTCACTTCAGTTATGAAACAAATGCCTTCACCTACCTTTTATGTGTCATGTTCAAATCGATTAAAGTTTTCTTGAATGAACATCAAAGACCTTCCTAACTTTGAAATAAACTTAAAAACTACTCGAGGAATCAACGATCTAATGTTTTCCTTGACTCGCTTAGGAAATTCGACATCAGTAGAGATAAAAGGTGAAGGAAACCGCTTGACAATTCAAAGTAGCCGAACTCCAGCTAATAAAGGCATTTCTTTTCTACAAATAAGTATCATAAAGGATCTTGTCAAAGAAAAATCCATTTGGTTTTGGTGGAAATATGTAATAGTAAAAGTGAGGAGTAACATCGTCGAACGACGACGCCTGAAACAAATTTCAACTATGAAGGCTCATAAATTGAGGACCCACCAATAAGATGCATACCCAAAATTCCCCTCATCACCAACCCTGATATCATCAACGTCGGAGGATCTGTCAATAGGATATTAATATAAGTATACACTCAGATAGTAGCTGATTCCCAATATTTACGCCAAAGTGATGTGACGTGACGAGACGTTTAACCCCTGTATGTGTCAGATATGCCACATTCAAAGATAGTAGTTAATTCGTAGATCATGCATTAGTTACTTATTCATGTACGAATCAAAAGGATCCATTAAACCCACTGATACAATGCATCTTCCTTCGTGCCTCTGTCATTGACCAGTTGATATTTATCTGCAAAAATTCGATGATAGTTTATTTTGAACCTCCATTCATTACTAGTATTAACTAATTAATATGACTAGTAGTACTTCTCCATTTATATCCTATTCAATTCATTGTGTATGATCCTATTATGTGAAACAAGAAATTAAGAATAAACAAAAGAGCAAAGCTAACAGTTTGGAGGGAATGTCCAAAGTTCAGTGAGTATTAAACAATTATCTTAGAAAGAATTATAGGTATGTCTCCACTAATGGTGTTCTCACGTTCCATTTTATATATCCTGACCCAACATGACTCTGTGTACATGTTTAAAGGGAATTTTTTTTTTTTTATTTATAGGAACAATGCCTCCGAATAATCCCTCCACTAGGAAATCACTAAGGGCCCCAAAACTGCAACAATCATAAGCAGAGGAGGGCTCCTTCCCAGTGGTTGCAAGACAACTAGATTTTTCTTCCAAGCCGGTGCCCATCATTAAGACGATCACCAAGGAAGCCTTTGTCCAGCCCCCAACTTTTGGAGACACAAAGGAAATCATTGGAGCTAAGACAAATTTTCCTCATTGGGAATAAGTGTTCAAGAAAATCAAGAAAGAAGAACCCCTCAAATATAACCCACACAATGATCTCGATATGAGGAAGCTCGATGACGAGGTCCTCCAAAATATTTTCAAGGCTTATTTTCACATGGTGGCAAGTCAGTCTCTAGTATTTCCTTGCATTGAGATCCTAAAGTGGCTTATTGACCACGCTGATGCACAAAAGTGTTTGATTAACGATGATAATTACGAATGCGTCAGAGTATTCTTTCCATCAGAGGTGCAAAGTTACTACAAGATCAGGGAGTCTGATCTAAATTTGAGCACTAATTTTGTTCTAATTTTCTATGCATCACACGATACCAACAAGATCATGGCGTCATGGTGGAGGGAGGAAAATTTTTTTATGAACCAGACTATCGGCTAGTACCTGACAGTCAATCTCAGGGAACCATACATATATCTCATGGCTCTAATCTGCACGTTACATGGGGAGAAATATTTCTCCCATTTCTCAGAGGCTTGAATGCCTCTATCTTATATAGTATCCATTTCAGGCACGGGCTTCAATTGGGGTGCCATCATCTCCAAATAGGTGATCACCTACATAAGACAAGCTCAAATGCCAAAGGAAGGAGATACTCCCGCCTTATACATTGCTTCATATCTGCTAGACATCATCTGCACCAGGAACACCTTCTCTGGGATGAACGTGAATTGGCACTCTTCGGAGCTCCCGGTCCATGTATATTTCTACATCTTATTGGAAAACATGTACAAAACGTCCTATGCTATTATCTGCAATCAGTTTATTGCACACATCTATTTATTTCTATTTAGGAAGGAATGCCCAAGGTTGTTAGATGCAACAAATAAGGTCATAGCCAAAGTTTTTCAATGGTATTTGGATGAGTGAGAAACCTACATTAGGTTTTTTGGCACTAGAGGGGCACCCCACTTATTACCCATTTATGTTCCCGACCGACTGGTGCTAGGGGAAATTTGTTATCAAACCATCCTGTAAGGATATAATGCAACTTTAGAAAAGCACAAGAAGAGGGTCTTCGTACCATATGGATTTCATATTGGATTCTAGATATTCAAAGACACCGTACATGATAAACAACTCGGGCTAGGGAAATTGGAATTCTGATTCCAAAACGGTCGATTTCGCAAGAATGACCCCAAGGGACTGGTCTTGCAACATGCATCGTAGGTATCATCCTGTTGTAACTATGCTCATGATCGGTTCGAAGATGAAATATTCACTGAAAACAATCAATATTGGGGTGAAGTGGCATCAATAAGGGTTGATCCTCGAACAACCAGATTCAAAGCTATGAGTTTGGAACAACAAGAAAAATATTTGGAGAAGACAACTCAAGAAATCCTCAGGGCTCAGGAAGGAACTGTAGCATTTGAATCAAGCGAAAAAAT
The DNA here is from genome assembly GCA_000966675.3 of Picea glauca. Classification (NCBI taxonomy): domain Eukaryota; kingdom Viridiplantae; phylum Streptophyta; class Pinopsida; order Pinales; family Pinaceae; genus Picea; species Picea glauca. The sequence goes on along the minus strand of JZKD02S0055627.1, from coordinate 1,207,813 downwards.
AGGAGATCTCCAGGAGAGAATTGAAGCTACAATGACTTACCATTAATCCCAGATACAAACTAGGGATCTCGCTGAAAATAAAATTTCACAAGAGAGGGGTGGAATTTTATACCAACAAACCCAGTTGCTAATGAAGCGAATGCAAGATGATATGTACCTTATAATAAGACCTGCAATTTCAACCACTGTCCAAAGTGTCTGGAAAAGCGATCCTGGTCCCACAGTTCCCCATAAAACTAATGGGTTAGGGAACCCTGAATCCCCAAGATCGTCGATCAGTCTCCCAGAAGGGGGGATAACTCAACAAGAAACAGGTCAGGTATTGATAGAAACACAAGTGTTGAATCCCTTGAGCACACTTATACATATTTATATTGATGAAAAGAGTCCAGAGCCTACTCATGACACCTCGATGTGATTCCAAGAGGAAGAAGGTCTCAAGAAAAACTCTTCCCCTGAGCTCGAGGTCCAACACAAGCAGGTCTTACAAAATGAAACAGGGTCCGAAGGTGGCCTCAACACAAGATAGTCCGACGAACAGGAAGCAGATACAATTCCAAGTGATGAACCTCCACAAAATGAAATTGACATTTCTACGATTGACAAACAAGTAAGAAACGAGTCTATACCCGATGCCTCTAGTCTGCCCAATATTTAAATCCCTGACAAGTGACAAGTGGAGGTTGGATCTACAAAACAAAGCGAGGAAGTTCGAGAGCCCACTCCTTAAAAAGTATACACCATGGGTAGCCTAGGAAACAACCTCACAAGGGGCAATCAACAGATACTAGAACCGATAGATGGGGTAGTAGACATCTATCCGATATCCTACGATCAAAAGAGGAAGGACATCATTCAAAGGACTACAAAGAAGCGAAGGATCAATTTGGATCGATCCATCTTAGTTACCAGAGAGGAGAACTTAATCATCACTGTAGACACTCACACGTCTAAACTAATCGGCGTAGGAAAATCCCTCTTGGATGCCACTTAGGATAGAGCTATGAGAGATGAAAAGGAACTATCTGACACCTTGAAGGAGCTCAAACACTAGCGCCATATTGTCAAATACTAGAAGAGTGCTACACAAAACACTGTGTATCTAAAGGGTGAGTTCAACAAAATCTACAACGAGTTTAAGAAGGAAAGGAACCTATTAACTGAGAACATAGTCAAGTTCCAGGAGCATACTCTCATGGCACTCACAATGTGAAAGGAGATGGAGAGGTGGCATGAAAAGGCACAACAAGTAGTAGAGAGACTTGAATATATTGAAGAAGACCAACAGGGTTGAGAAAATGAAAAACATGGCATTCGGCTGGTAGGCAGAAGTAGTCTCAACCACATGAAGAAATCTGCTGAGTATTGGGCTAAGATATCCTAGGAATGACACCAAGAAATCTAAGAGTAATGAGCCAAGTGCCAGAAACACTGGGGTAAAATAAATAAAGTGATGAAAGATGTCGGTCTCCTTGAATTAGGAACCCCCAATGAATTCACCAAATTGAGAGATGTGTTCAAGACACACACCAAAAAAGACTCGCTATAGGCCTAATAATGTGCAAAGATAGCCGATGCAAAGCCAGGACAAGTGAAGCAATTCATAGAATACCCGATCAGAGCTCGGACCATGCTGCAACAACTAAATGTCAGTTTGGTAAGTATCAAATGCATGCAGTAGATATAAAAGGAGTATATGAAACCCTGATGGAACAACACATATTCCCATGGGCTCAAACCTATGAAGATTTTTTTATCAGTTGGTCTGAATATGAAAGAAGTCATCCTTCTCAGAAAAAATATCCGAGATGGACTGTTAAAGAAATTGTTGGATGACAACGCCATGTGGAGATTTTTGTTTGGTTCAAACTATACTTAGACATTAATTTTGGTTGAATTTTATCTTATAAATAAAGACATCGACCAATTAGTCAAGGGTCGATGGTTGTTGTAAGAACTCTTTTTTTTTTTTCCGTGGAGAATTATTTTGAGATTGCTATGAATTCAGAAGTCCTTCTGGACTAAAGACAATCTATTTTCATAAGATGTATGTGATTGGACTTGGAGAATAATTACTTCCTTTACTGTTCTATGGATGATGCAGTAATTGATAAAAGAAATTAATTTTGTTGTCAAGTTATCTGGTGTAATGTTTTGATGTTCTTTTATTTAATGATGAAGTTAAATCATTGTGTTATCATGTGATGAATGATCATGGTAGATGAATTATTTTTCTTGCCATGATTTTGTTACATATGTGTTTTCTTTCTGTTAGTTAGATTCTCAGACAGTAATTGGATGCTCATTTGGTTAATGTATTATTACTAGGCCCTTTGGTATAGAATCATTGTTTGCATGTTTGAGTAGCGGGTTATCCCAAGATCGACCTATTCTCAATAGTTAAAATTTTTGTCCTATTATTTGTCAATTTTGTTTATACTGGCTTGCATCTCTCATACTAGCCCCACCCCAAGAGAAAATATAGAGAAAAGTAGTTCCAACTTAAGGGAGAACCTTCGTAAGAAAACACAAAGCCCATCGATAAAATTGGCTGAATGGCAATATTTGGAGAACCATTCTACCTTAAATGCTGCAGAGTCTAATTGGGCCTTGATGGCATGTTTGGATCCTTTTTTTGAATCAAGGGGATTTAAGCCGCATCAAAAGAATTGGAGCTAGAAGGAGGGCCCGAGAATGAGTGGCCAAGTATATAATTTTTATAGTATTTCAAATAGCCTATAGATTTGTAACAACCCACATTCATGGCTAGTCCATCAGAAGACAACCCACACACACCGAGTATTCCCGAAATGGATAACTCACCCAAGCACGAGGAAGAACCTTTTCACCCTGAAATACCTTACACCCTTCCTCAAGAGGAAGTCGATCAATTTAGGAGAAGCATTAGAGCCTACACCTATCAAATCGATGTTTTGTCCCTATCTCCCATCCTCCCTCGAAGAAAACAACAAAGTAGACCAATGGTCATCACTCATGACAAAGTTTTCATACACTCCATAGAATATTTAATAGATTTTGTGATCACCGAAATTCAAGAACCTCTCGATTTGATACCTAAACCGTCAGTCATCGACATCTCCAAGCCAAATGACTTTTCAGAAGAAGAAGATATTGACTCAAACCCCAAAGATATAAAGGATGATAATAACCATGAATAAGAATGGGAAATTCCATTCCATAACAATCAACCTTGGTTGGTTGGAGATGCAATGGTCATCCCTGGACGGGTACATAATCTTCCCCAACACCTGGAGAAGTTGCTTCCCAAGTATGATCCTAAAACTTTAGGTCTACCTAAATATCATATCAAGAAATTCATACTCTCCATCATACTTATGAACGTTTAACATGAATATGTAGTCTGCAGAGGTTTTCCCTACACATTTGAGAATTCATCTTCCACGTGGTATTTTAATTTATCACTAGGATCTATATCCAACTGGACTAAGTTCTAAAAATATTTTCTAGACAAATTTGCAGAAGAGACTACTACGAGAGCCCTAATGGCTGAGTTGCTTGCAACTACCATGAACCCAAAAGAGAGGGTTAAGGATTTTAATCAAATATTCATGACCATATTGAACAAATTTCAACCAGCAACGAAACCAACTCAAGAGTTACAAATTGAGGTTTATGCTAATGTGCTCCCAACTTCTATCTCTGTGTTCATAAAAAGATCCACCAAGAAAACCCTTGTGGAAAATTTTGTAGAATCCAAAATGATATAATTCCAAATGAAAGGATGTAAATAAGGCTAGGCCTCTCTTATAAAAAGAGAAACCCAACCCCCTCCCAGGAGGGGTGACCTTTTGACTAGGCCGTCGGGGAAAACGGCCAAAAAAACTCCCAACAAGGGTAATGGAGATATAGAAGACTTACAACACATGGTTAAGAAATTATCAACTGATATCATAGACATGAAGAGGAGCGCAGGGGAGGGAAGCCAAAGCCAAAATCCCTATAAACTGTTCTTCAAAAAAATCCATCCTCCCCCAACCAACGTAAACATTGACCTAGGGAATGTTGCATATGATTCTTTCAAGAAGTTCAACGATGAATATTGTCGATCAAGAAGAGGATGACCCACCAAGAGACACAACCATTCTGATATGGGATCTCGATGTGATCGTACATTCAGATGATCTATTTGAGCCTCGAGAACAACCCATAGAAGTCTCAGTAGCACAAACACATAGTAAAGGTCAACCCGGATCGAAAGATACCTATGTTGCCTGGGCCTCAGAAAGTAAGTTAACTCCTGATCGCCCGAACATACCTTTCTTGCTCGGTAAAAATACTATAAGCATCCATACCTGGTAATCTCCCAAACTAGATTACAACGTAGTTGAATATTTGAAGAATCTAAAGGTTAATGTATCAGTTATGGATATATGTAGGATTCCTCAGCAGAAAGACTTTCTATTGCAAGATTTGAGCTTTGTAGAAGACTCGATGACTGTCAATGGTTAGCATAAGAATATATCCCCAACCGATCCATTGAGTAAGCCAATCGTAAATACCTACATGGAAGGAAGGAAGGAGAGACCTTTTGTCCCACCCTTCCTTCTAACGTTTGAAATCTTCAACAAAAATCTTCACAATTGTTTAGTAGATTCTGGGGAATCTTGTAATGTGATGCCCCTATACATTTTTAATAAATTAGGTGTTGTTCTAATAAAAAGTGATAAACATGTCATACAACTAGATTGAACGCAGGTCAAGGTCATGGGGGAACTTAAAGATGTAATGATCAGGATAGTAACACATCCTAATTTCGTGAAAATAATTTACATCATTGTGTTAGATATCCCAGAGGCATATGGACTTCTACTGAGTCGATATTGGTCTGAGAAGATGAAAGGATATTTTAGTACAGATTGGGAACACCTTTGGTTACCACTAAAAGGATACAAGAACATGATCAGAATTGGTTCAGAGATATATCTGAAGAATATGATCACTGATATAGAAACCCCCAATGAACCTACATCTATTGATTTCCCCGTATTGGGAAATTACTCATGTGATTCCCACTTCGGGGACTTTTCTCCTCTCTTGTCCACTTTTCCTATTACCCAAAATTTCGAGATGATGTTTCAAGAGGAACCACTGATGCCGATAGGGGACACTCTCTTTTGCCAAAACAATGCGACTGGGCTTACAGAATGAGAGATCAGAAAACAAGAAATCAATGAAGAACAAGAAAGAGTGATTCCCATTCACAGATTTGGACCCTCTTCTTTGATGGATCCAAATCACAAGAAGGTTTAGGAGCAGGGTGTATCCTTATCAATCCTAAAGTCTGACATTATTTCCTATCCTGTAGGCTAGAATTCGAATGTACCAACAACATTGTCAAGTATGAAGCTCTAGTACAAGGGTTAAATAAATCCATAGATCTGGATGTCAAGGAATTGAAGGTTTTTGGGGATTCTAAGATTATTGTTAGACAAGTGAGGAATACTATACATTGAAATTTGCCTCATCTTAAGAAATACCAGGAGGAGGTGCATAGGCTAATAGAGTGCTTTGATGCTTTCAATATCACTGCGATCCCTACAACAAAGAACATTCTTGCTGACTCCCTAACCACAATTGCTTCTATATTATCACCTTTAGAAGATTATGAAGCTTCTCGATTCACTGTAGAGATTCTCTACAAACTATCAATGCCTAATAACATTTCTAATTGGAAATTTTTTGAAGGTGATGAGAAAATCATAAACTTCTTGACCAACTAAGACAATTTCAAAGATCTAGCAATAGACGATGAATAATTCCAAGAGCAATCAACTAAAACTGATCCTCAAGCGGGACAAGATATTGAAAAATTGAAGGCTCACACAATCCCAAGGGGGATAGCTAATTTAGAGAATCTATTTGATCTAAATGATCAATTTAAAGGACACAAAAACGCAAAGACTAGTAGCTCTTGTACCCTCCATGAAACTGTGAATCTTGGGACTCCAAAGAACCCAAATAATGTTAATCTTGGAAAAAATATATCTAAGGGAGAGAGGAAGTCCTACCTCAAATTATTCAGGCAATACTAGGATGTTTTTGCGTGGTCCTATAAGGATTTGAAAACGTATGATACCCTCATTATTCAACACACCATCCCGTTGAAACATGAAATGAAACCTTTTCAGCAAAAGCACCGAAATTATCACCCCCACCCCGCTGGAGCCTCTCATGTATCAGGAATTAAGGAAGCTTCAAGATGGGAACATAATTTTTTAGGTTAGACATTCTGCCTAGGTGGAAAATCTTGTTCTGGTAAGAAAACATTTAGGAGAGATCCGGCTATGCATAGATTTTTGGAACCTCAACAGAGCTTCAGAAAAGGAAAATTATCCGGTCCCACTGATGGAACAACTCCTGCAGACTGTGTTGGGATTGGATATTTTCTCTCTACTTGACGGTTTCTTAGGATACAATCAAGTGTTGGTTTCAGAAGAAGACCATTTAAAAACCACCTTTCGAACCAAATGGGGAACCTTTGCTTATAAATGCATGCCTTTCAGGTTAATCAAGGCAGGGGCCACCTTCCAAATGGCCATGGACGTGGATTTTTGGGGACTTATTAATAAGTGTGTTGTGGTGTATTTAGATGAAGTAACAGTGTATTCGAATAATAGAGAAGGACACATCCAACACTTAACTCAGATTTTTGAGAGTTGTAGGAAGTACCGTATATCAATGAACCCTAAGAAAACTATCTTTGGTGTCAAGGAAGGTAAGTGGTTATGTAATATTATCTCAGGTAGGGATTCACATAGACCTAGAAAGGATCAAGGCCATAGCTCAAATCCCGCTACCCCATAACAAGAAATCTATGCAGTGCTTTTTCGGGAAAATCATTTTTGTGAGGAAATTCATTCCTGATTTTGCTGAAATCATCAAACCCTTACAAAATATGATTCACAAGGATGTCAAATTTAAGTGGGATGATGAGTGAAAAGACGCTTTCAACAATATCAAAGCTACCATATCCTAGGCACTAGTGTTGCGAAGTCCCGATTTCAATAGAGACTTTTTTCTTTATACTTTTGCCTCTGACCAATCGCTAGTTGCGGTTCTGACCTAGAATGATGATGACAACAAAAAAGCCCCGTTGTCATTTATGAGCACCAATATTCAAGGAGCTAAGCTGAATTACTCTGCCATAGACAAGTAGGCCTATGTGGTCTATAAGGAAGTGAAGCATTTCATGTCTTACATCCTCAAGAATCACACTAAAGTGATCGTGTCACACCCCACAGTTTGATCCCTCTTTACCCAACAAGAAATGGGAGAAAGAAGAGGGAACTGGATGGAAGTAGTCCAGGAGTTTGATCTAGATATAAAACCCACCAAACTGGTAAAGGGACAAGGGTTGTACAAGCTCGCAGTCGAAGCCCAAGATCGAGCAATTGAAGATTCTGGGTGGGAAAATGAATTAACACTATGGTGTGGTGAGGTAGCATACATATCCTCAAGACAAGGATCTTGGTACAAATATTTAACTTATCTTCTACATAATGGGACTTGTCCCGATAACCTCAACCCTAAGGAGAGGAGAGCCGTAAGGTTAAAATTTGCACATTATCACATTATAAATTTGGTGCTCTTCTGGATCAACTATGATGGAGTACTATTGAGATGTCTTGAATAAGGAGACACTGACAAAGTCCTAAAAGAACTCCATGATAGCCTCGTCGGAGGACATTTTGCAGGAAACATCACTACCCAAAAGATTTTTAGAGTTGGCTACTACTAGCTCTCCTTGTTTAAATATGCTCATACTCATGCTAGGAACTGTAAGACTTGTCAAATAAGTGTTGGAAAGGAGAAAATGGAAACCATCCCACTTTAGCCTGTGACTGTCTCTAGGATTTTTGAGTAGTGGGGGTTGGATATCATAGGATAAATTACACCTAGTTCTTCAAAACTCCACAAGTACATCCTTACTGCCACCGACTATTTCACAAAATGGGCAGAGGCCATTCCTCTAACTCATGTAAACGAGAAGGTATTAATCCAATTTATAGAACTACATATGATCATGAGGTTTGGTGTCCCCTCTGTCCTGGTCTTTGATAATGCATCTTACTTCTCTTCTACCCTATTAACAGAGTTTTCTCTGGACAAGGGGGTCATAATCAAGTACTTTGAAAATTCTTACCCTCGGGGAAACATTGTGGCAGAATCAACAAATAAAAACCTAGTAAGGATATTCAAGAACATGGTTACAGATAACCAAATAAATTGGCATAATCTACCTCATAATGTTCTGTGGGCTGATAGGGTCAAACCCAAGGAATCTGTAGGGAATTCCCTGTACGTTTTGGTCTACAGATAAGAAGCCATCCTCCTGAACAGGTTTTATCTACTATCGCTTCAATTTTCCTAAGAATCCAATGAGGAACCCTCATCGGTCATGCAACAAAGAATCGACACTCTACTCATGCTGAAAGAAGAGAGAGATAAGGATAATTCAAAATTCCTATCTCATCAACTGATAGTGAAACGATGGTTTAATAAGAATAAGGCTAAAGAAAACAACTTTGAGGTAGGAGAATTAGTTTTGAAGTGGGAAAAAGAAAACAAACCAAAAGGTAAACATTCTATGTTTCAAAACCTATGGCTTGGACCTTTCCAAGTGGCCAAGAAAATCAGGGCAGGCACCTATCGATTGCAAAATATGAGAGGTGAACCCGACGCCCTCCCAGTAAATGGCCAAGTCCTAAAACAATATTTTTATTAATTAAATAAAAAAACGGGGGGGGGGTATTTATATGTAGTATATGTAGATTTGAATAAATACGTGTGCGCTATGAATTATTTCCCTTGGGGAAGTGAAGGGGAAAAAAAGATTCTGCATTTGCCCAGTAAATCGCCATTTGTTGAGCACTCAGCACACCCTAAAAAAAATCTATGAACATTTTCATTTTTTTTTGGGTACCACTCGATCTTCTGCATTGTTTGTTTTCACTTCAGTTATGAAACTCATGCCTTCACCTACCTTTTATGTTTCATGTTTGAATCGATTAAATTCTTCTTGAACGAACAAAAAAAACCTTCCTAACTCTGAAAGAAACTTGACAATTACTCGAGGAATCGACGATCTAAATTTTTCCCCGACTCACTTAGGAAGTTCGACATCGGTAAAGGTAAAAGGTAAAGGCATTTATTTTCTACAAACAAGTCTCGGAAAGGATCTTGCCGAAGACCGATCTATTCGGCTTTAGCAGAAAGATGTAATAGTAAGCACTTCGCAAAAGTAAGGAGTAACATCATCGACCGCCAACACCCGAAATGTTTTCAACGATGAAGGCTCATAAATATGAGAACTTGAAAATAAAACCAGGCATTAATTTTACTTTCCCAATGCCACCCAAGTATCGGTAGCCTATGTACCTAGCCCATTACGTGCTTTCAATGTGTATAAAGTCCCCAAATGCATTCCCTACCCGCTAGTCGGGTGATTTCTTATGTTTAGATATTTTAATAGCCCCAGTTAATAACGTTACGCCGACATCAACTGATGTTGGAAATTTTAACAGAGAACACTTCAGAGAAGTTACAAATGCAATGATAAAAATTATAAAATTCCACGATGAGCCCGAGAAAATTTAGATAAGAAGACACATTTAATTTACTTTAGAAGGACACATGATACATTCAAAACAATTTCAAATTATTTATACAATCAAACTCCCACTAGGATTGTCTTACATACAAGTAGACAACCCGACGACCTGGCAGACTGGCCTGGTTGCAGTAAGAATGAACAACACTTACAAAAACAAAAATGAGAAAAAATTTCAAGCGACACTTTCGATGACGCAAGGAAAGAACTTTCCCACTATGTATTTCATGTGCACTAGTCCTTTTTCATATTGTCCTTCACACATTTTAATGTGTTCTTCTCCTCTCTCACTGTCACCCTCTAAGTCTCGCGTAGTTGCAAAATTGTATATTTCGCTTCTCTAAGTCGTCTCTGTAGCCAAATTGTGTTACCACCATGACCCTACGACACCGATACCTCTCGATTCTTCGCTGCCAGTTGGCTCCGTAACTCTCTACTCTCTTGGTAGAGTCTAGCTATTGTAAGTTGGGCCCACTATAACTGTTGAACTGGGCTCTCGAAGGGAGAACCTAGTCCTTTTGTTCTTTCCTGTAGTCTCTTTCTTCCTCTACTAGTAGTCCCATCCGCCCTCGACCAACTGGTAGGTATCACAAACCCCTCAAGGGCTGGACATACACTTAGCTTGGCTGAGAGGCAATCTTCCTCTCCTTTGCTTGTATCTTTCCTAGGCCTTCCTCTTCTTTGTTGTTTTTTCTCCCGAGAAGGTGTGTTTACCAGAATATATCTCCCATATGTACCCTTTTCAACCTCAATCTCCATTGAGGGTGCCGACACCATCTCCAAGCCAAAGCCTGCACCTCCTGTTGGAATTTCAAGGACGTGGGAAGCTAATAAGAAAGAGTCCCAGGCATGGTGGGGCTTAGACCTGGCACTCCGACTACCCCATGGACCCCATCCCGTGTTTGAAGGTGATGCCATCATCCAATAGTGTAGTGACTTGGGCATTTTTAGGTGATGGAGGACGTCTATGCAGGACTTCACCAAGATGAATTTGCTAGACCAGAATTCTAGAGAATGTAAGCTCGACATAAGCGTAGGATTTCCCACAGAACTCCCATAATTTATAGAAAAAAAAAGGAGAAAAATAGAGCATGTCAATAAAACACTCACACCTCGCAACATGATGTTTGAAGACTAGACACACCACAACTTCTCGACGGATGCAATCTAGAACATGTAAATGCCGCCAATCGAAGTTGCAGGGAACATCCGATATGATCCTTCTGATCTTTATCCAAACCTCTGTTGTTTAATGAATGATGTTTGAAACTCTTGATAATACAAATTCTAGAGGCATTTAATGGCTTTACTTTTACGGTGTTCGACCTTTTGGGAGCATACATGCACACACTCACCTTCAAAGTCTCTTTTCGGCACCAAAGGTCAAATAATTACTATGACAATTTAAAATGCTCATGGATGTTGTACTTGATTTTCCACTCCATGATATGTTGACATAATTAATTTAACCAAAAGGAGCAGAGGTTTTGTGTAGGTCATCATAGGTCATTCGAAGGAGTGACTGAGATCATGTAAGTATTAAATGACTAAGACTAGAGAGCTAAACAGGTACATATTAGTCTTTTTGATTTATTTATGTCTTATCATAGGTTGCTTAAATCACTAAACTTCCTCTGTCTTGATTGCAAGAAAGAATTCACCCTGATTAATGAAAAAAGCTCATCATGTGGCCTCGATGAAGGACTCGAAAAGAACATTGAAGCTGAATCATCGGTGCAATGAAGGATTCTAAACTTCCTGAGTGCAGTTCCCCCAATATATTTATCGACTCAAGTGGCATATTCAAGATGCACACTGAACAAGACTCGCTATGGGATGAAGAATGCGTAAACATAGCCGATGCAAAGCTAGGAAAAGTGCAATAATTCGAGAAATACCCGATCAAATCTCAGACCATGATGCAATAGTTAAATGCCAGTTTGGTAAAGTAACAAATGCATGCAGGAGATATTAGAGGAGTATATGTAGCCCCAATGGAACAAAATAGATTCCCATGGGCTCAAACCTATGTAGATATATTTATTAGTTGGTCTGAATATGAAAGAAGTCATCCTTTTCAAGAAATATGCCAGATGGACTATTAAAGAAACTATTGGATGACCACGCCATGTGGCGATTTTTGTTTGGTTCAAACTTTACTTAGCCGTTAATTTCAGTTGAATTTTATGTTATAAATAAAGAGATCAACCAATTAGTGTTTTTGTAAGAACTCTTTTTTTTTGGATGTGGAGAAGTATTTTGAGACTGCTATGAATTCAGAAGTCCTTCTGGACCAGAGACAAGCTATTTTCATCAGATGTATGTGATTGGACTTGGAGAAGAATTACTTCCTTTACTTTTCTAGGAATGATGCAGTAATGAGTAAGAGCAATCAATTATGCTGTCAAGTTATCTGATGCAATGTTTTGATGTTCTTTTCTTTGATTATGAAGGTAAATCGTTGTGTTATCATGTGATGAATGGTCATGGTAGATGAATTATTTTTCTTACCGTGATTTTGTTACATATGTGTTTTCTTCTTGTTAGTTATATTCTCAAACAGTAATTGGATGCTCATTTGGTTAATGTATTATTACTAGGGCCTTTGGTATAGAATCACTAGCTGTATGTTTGAGCAGTGGGTTATCCCAAGCTTGACCTCTTCTTAATAGTTAAAACTTTTGTCTTGTTAATTTTCAAGTTGGTTTATACTTGCTTGTATATCTCATACAAGCCCCACTCCAAGAGAAAATACAAAGAAAAAAAATCCTAACTTAAGGGAGAGCCTTCGCAAGAAAACACAAAGCCCATCGATAAATTGGTTGGATCGCAATATCTGGAGAAATATTCCACCTTAAATGATGTAGAGTCTAATTGGGACTCGGTGGTGGCTTTGGTTCCTACTGTTGAATCCAGGGGATTTAAGCCCCATCAACACATCCTTGGTCTACAACCAGTTGGTGTTATCTTTAATAAATATAAGTTCTCTCCGTTGTGATATTATTATCTGTGTATGAATGTTTTTCCGTTGTATATTTAATTATCGGTAATTGAATCTTTAGAACATGCATGCTTGTTGGATATTACTATGCATGTCGTTAATTCTCTTATCTTATGCATATTTAATAAATAAAGAAGGTATCGATATGAGAAAGAAGTCCAAGGGTGGGATTACAGGTGGCATACCCCATTCTATGGCTGGAGGGGTATGTTACAGTTTTCAACTATACCTTATAATTTATTATTGATTTTCTCCACAGATTTGGGGGATTTTGCCAATTATTGGGAGATATTGGGCCCTTTTAGAGGCCAGATCTTCGAGGGAAGTTGGGAGATGGTTACCAAATTCTTCCCTATATGAAATAAAGGCTTTTGAAGGCATGTAAGGACGTTCAGAATATTTTTATGATGTCGGATTGTTGAGCCAAAGCCATTGTCATGCAAGGAAGCTATTGAGGATTTCACCTTTGTGGGCCATTTCTGGGAGCCTTGTTCATCCGATTTGGGTGCCTACCAATTTGATGGGTTCATGAGATCTAGTAGAACATGACCAACTCATTGTTGTAACCTTTTGGCACTATCATGATGTACTTGTAAATCTTCAATGAAAAATAATCAAATCCCACTGAGACAAGGCTTGAAGACGTAGGTGAGATTGTTGAACTCCATTATCACATTAGTGTTATGGTTTGTTCTTGTTTATTCTTTATTTTAGATCTACAGATGTGTATATGGATATTAGGCTTCTTCTGTAACTTCTTACTCTTTCTTTAAGCTTTCTAATTGGTTAATCAACACATGCTTAATAACTCAACCATAGTCATGTAAAAGATATTTTTGGATCAGTCGAGATAGATACCAAGTCAGGTATCTTTACATGAAAAAGGAGGAAAGAGTAACTAAATATCAAGTCGAGTCTGATAGAGACAACATTGGGTCTCTATTTGTGTATATGGAGGCAAGTAGTTCAGGTATCATTGTTTGAACAAGGATCCAAGTTAGGGAAAAATGTTCGGGTTTCACTGCCTGGATGAGGAGTCAAGTTAGGGCCAGTGTTCATCACAGTCTATGAATAGAGGTCGAGCTGGGGCTAAAGGAGGTAAAGGATCTGAGATAGGGAATTTACAACATATGATTGGATTACACACTCATCCATTCTAAAAGGAAAGTCCTCCCACGTTAGAGGTAATGGTATAAGTTGTTCTTTGAGAAGATACAAGTCGAATATAAATCGAGTGGAAGTTCCAGTTTTTTATTATTTTATTTTGATAAGTATTACCAGCATAAGTATAGACTGGTATAGGTCATATGATATATGCAAACTCAACTTGATTGAATTCTATAGTTTCATCAAAATGATATAAATAAAAATTCACTATTTGATGATATTCATTGATGCTATGTTGTTCTAATGGTGTGGATGTCGTAGGAAAGAGAAGAGTTTAATTCTACTTCTGTTTAGAAATATTTTATCCTTCTTAGTGTTATTTTTCTTCAAATCTCTTTTGAATTCGAATGGTATTCCCCCACAACAACTCATACCTCCTCCTCGATGAATAGATCCTAAAAAATATTTTAGTTTAACCATTCCAAAGCTCAAATTCCCAGCAATTAATTCACCCTTCCCCTTTCTCATGGATGCATGTTGTTATTTTAAAGATTGAAGCTCTGCCTGGGTGAATTGGCTTTGAAGCCAAGCATATGAAACCAATATTTCCACATAGCCTACCACTTCCATTACCAAGTGGTAAAGAAGCCTCTTAAGTATTGTCATCAATAACAATGTTGAGAAACTACTAGTTACACTTCCATTTTCATTGTCTGAAATCCATGCATCTTCACTGGTTTGTTTTATAAGACTCCAAAGAATAATGCTTGCTGTCAATATAAGTACCATTTTAGGATTGAACTCAAAAATTTCTTCTGGTAGAAGGAAAATTGAGCATCCAAGATTCCTTGCCACATTGATTATATAGGTTGCATTCAACTTGTCTTCTTCTTTCTTCTTTCCTTTTGTGACAATGTAATAGTTCACAACCCTAGGTTCCATATAACTCAGTATATTATCAAGATTCCTTTGTTGATTTGGTATTGGGGATGGAAATATATAAATAAAATACCAATACAAAATAATTAAGTATGTTTTTATTGAGATAATTTCTATAGGTAATTATTATAAGATGTAGATGTCCACTCCTATATAGGTGGTATCCCTTTCTACTTAGTGCTTAACCGTTATTTGATATTGAATATAGTTATCCTTTTTGTTAAGGAAAAATGACTATAGGTAATGGAGAGTTTCTTGATGACTAACACTTTTTACTATTGACATATAGTGCTACTTTTTGCTAAGGCAACTCAACTACAAATATCCAAGGTTATGAATTGTAAGGTTAACTTCCTTGGACAATGAGACTATTTCTTGTAAAATAATGCTTTTAATTCTTTTAATATCATAACTATCATATCATAAAAGAGTTTTGAAGGCTCACCACATAGGTTTCATGTTCTGCACTTCTCTTTTTACATCTATGCGAATGTTTTTTGTGATTATGTTGTTTCATTGTTCGAAAAAGAGAACAATTCCCTTTGAGACAGTTGGTTTCTAATTTTAAATGTTGTGTATTTTTTTGCATGATGGTTAAACCACATGCAGATAAATCATCCAAAACATGTAGTGTCTCCAAAAGGAAAAGACATTTATAATGTCAAAAGAGCTTCAAAGATTGCACAAGAG
The DNA here is from genome assembly GCA_000966675.3 of Picea glauca. NCBI lineage: Eukaryota > Viridiplantae > Streptophyta > Pinopsida > Pinales > Pinaceae > Picea > Picea glauca. The sequence continues at coordinate 1,192,424 of JZKD02S0055627.1, read as the reverse complement.
GATGTCAATATTGGTCATAATGATCATGAATAAATCACTAAGAAATGTATCAAGGACATTTTTGATAGTGGTGTTGAATTTGAGGTAATCAAATTTTTGTTGTGATAGTTAACCCGTTCCAATGTTTTTTCATAAATTTTCACTCTTAAAATGTTCTTTTTGACAAAACTTTATTTCTTGCATTCTTCATACTTTTTAATGCTTAATAAGAGATTCTTCATACTTTTGAATGTTGTATATTTGTTTTCCATGATGAAACCACATGTAGGGAAACTCTATAAAAGCAACATGATGAAAAGGATAAGTCCTTATCAAAAGAGATATAAAAGATGCACCAAGTTATGTCAATATTGATAGCGATCATATTGACGTTGAACTCGAGAATAATGTATAGTATATTCATAGTGGTACTAGTGAACTCGAGGTGAGTGTAATAATTATACATTAAATATTAGAGTATAATTCTTGTTTTAACATTTTCCATATCTCAATATAATGTGTATTTCTTTTTGTTTTTGCAGAAATGTATTGAAAGGAAGGAAGATTCACAAAATGACCTTTGAAATATTTACAAAAAATGACATAAATGATTTTTATCACAATTGTTAGACAATTTGGCCCACTAATTTTATGCAGTTGTTTGAATGTATGTTAAGGGATCTTTTATATTATGATGTATTTGTAGATTTGGAAACTCTTAGTGAGAGTTGTTTGAATGAATGCATGTTTAGGGATTTTTTATATTATGGTGTATTTGCAAACTTGAAAACTCTAAGTGACAGTACTATACTACTTCAAATTTTTTTATTTTATATATATATATATATATATATATATATATATATTTATTAATTTGATTTTATGTTTATGCAGTAGTTTGAATGTATATTAATGTCCATGGATCTTTTATTATGGGTTATTTTTGTAATTCAATATATATATATATATATATATATATATATATATATATCTGTGTGTGTGATCATCTTGCAGTTCATCTAAATTGCAATATTTTATGTTTTAATTTGATTTTATCTACATTCAGTGGTTTGAATGTACAATGTTCATTGATATTATATTCTGTTGTCTTTTCATACTTGGAAATTCTTAGTCTTAACATTGTACTACATTCAATTTATTTTTTTATATATATGGTCATCTTGCAGTTCATTTAAATTGCAATATTATATGTTTTAATTTGATTTTTTGTCGGATTACTTTAGTTTTTTATCATGATCATGCTAGAATCAATCTTTTATCATTTATTTTAAGTTTTATTTTAAGTTTAATACAATGTTATTTAATTTTTAATTTAAGTTTAATACTAAGTTATTTAATGTTTTAATTTAAGTTTAGTGCTATGTTTATTTCTGCATTACACAACTAATTTATGGTAAATAATAAATTATTCATATCATTATATGATTGGACATTTACTACTAAAATTATAGTAAATATAATGATTATGCAACTAATAAACATTATATCAATACACTACAAATTTACATAAATCAATAATAAAAATGACTAAATATACTACTAGTTGACGACAATAACTGATACAAATAACTAAATTTACTACTTGTTGATGACAATAAATGACTACCATAACTAAATAAATGACCAATTAATGACAATCAATGACTATAAAATTGACTAAATATACTCCCAATGGATGAAAATTAGAGAATAAAAATGACCAAATATACTACCAGTTGACGAAAAATGTTGATTACAATGACTAAATATACTACCCGTTGACAAAAAATGATGATTACAATGAGTAAATATACTACTAGTTGACTAAAATAAAGGATACGAATGAATATATTTACTACTTGTTGATGACAATAATGGACTACCAAGACCAAATAAATGACAAGTGAACAACAATTAATGACTAAAACAATGACTAAAGTTACCACCAAAACATTCAACCAAAACAACCAATAAATGACTAAATTTTTTTATTCATATATTTGGTCATATTATATATGTCCAACAATATACTACTAATAGTCACATGACTAAACTTAGTCATTTATATGAAATTTTTAGTCATTTTTTTAGTCATAAATTTGTCTTTTTCTACTAGTGACATATGCATGATACTGACAACTTGTTTGTCTAAGTGAAGGTTGAGGAAAATTGCATGTAGGATGGTCTTGGATATGGTAGGGATGTAAGCCCAGAAGGAAGACTGATATCTACAACTGCAAAAGAAAAACATTATGAGTTGAAAAATTCATTCATGGAAATTTTATTTTCCTATATAAAACAAAATTGAGAAATTAATAGTTACAAATTATTACATGGTTATGCTAACAACTGGTTTGGTTGAGAAAATTACAATAATAATGGTATTGGGTATGTCATTGTTGTAATCCATAATAAAGATTGATTCCTGCAACTACAAGATCCAAACAAATTATGTGTTAGAAGCTCATGCTTGAAAACTCTATTTTCTTGTATAAAACATATTTGACATTTATGATTGAAATTGTTATAAAAATGTCTCATCATGACTTTATTTTTATAATACAGATGAGATGTTGGCTATTGAAGTTTGAATATTGTGAAACATAACACTAGAAGTAAATCAAGCTCAATGATGAAGGCATGGAATGAAGATAGTCTAGTGGATTTGTTGCAACTGGAACCTGGAAGTCACAACTATGACACTTCCTAGTTGAGTGAATTGGAGCGTTGAACAAAAGTGTAATAGCTTGAGGGACTGTAGGGAAGAGAAAAGGGTCCATTTATTTAGGTTGTGTAGGATGAGAGGGAAGGAGAGATTGCTGGTTGGAACTACTGCCAACAATATAAATTCTGAAGATCATTATACATGTTTTGGGTCAGAATGCTTATGTATACATGTTTAATTTTAGGATAGAGTTCCTATATACATAAGAGTTGGCTGGATGTCATGTGGATTAAGGCTAAAGATCCTATATTTGTAATTTTAATAACATTGGAATGGTGTTTTGCACTAAGGAAAGTGTCAAAATAAGGGGAGGGGGATGTAACACCCCAGTTTTAATCCTTATGAACTAGAATTTATTATGTAATTGTGACTGAGCATGGTGACCTGGTAGAGTTGAAAGGAGACAGAGTGCCTAGGAAATGTAATACTTCATATACACTAATAAATTACATCGTTGGCTATAAGAAAGAATCTAAGGACAAAAGAAATAAAAGACCATGATTCCACGAGAGACGGGGATTAAGGGGATAAGTATTTTTATTATATTTTACTTACCCATAATTGATTTTATGGAGAAAAGAGGTTACATGAGATTCTTGGGAGGAAGGCCATGTGGTTATTGTTTTCATGTAATTATATAAACCCTTCCCATGGGATGTTCAGGGGTTTCTCTTGGTTAATCATTTCATTTTATAATTCCTTATTTCACTCTTGTTGAATTCACTTTCTTTTGGGGGGGATCATGGCAACAAATGGTTAGAGGAGGAGATACATTTCTAGATTGTTGTAATATATTACTAATCATTCCAGGAGGTAATGGGTTCTTGTGTGCATGAGATTGATGGAAGTTCATAAAAAAATGTCTAGAAATGAGAATTCTTGGAGTTTCCAACAGGGAGATTTCCTAACTAGTAACACTGGAGGTTTGGAGAGAAATGGAACAATATGAGTGATTGCATGGTAGAGAGAGGTGCTCATTTATTTGGTTTGTGCAGGATGAGGAGGAAAGAGAATTGGAAATTCAGATTTTCTATGTGGTTGGAAAACCTGAGAGCTAGTTAGCCAATTTTTGTGTGTTTTAGATTTGTCCTAGAACCCGCCCTTGTGGATTCATATCCATGGCTCGAGGGTGACTTGTTGTTGAGAATAAAAGAAAAAAAATGTCCATGGTTTAGGGGAACCTCCTGGTTCTGCATCCAATTGGTGAATTTTTACTTGCAAAGATAAGTGCTCTATGTGCTTTCTGTACGATGTATTTTCTGTTGTGTATTTAATTATCTCTTAGATGTATTATTGTCTGCCTATCTGTTGGTTGTTTTTTATGCATCATGCATTGTTTATTTCTTTCATGTTGTAGCATGGATCTTGATTAATGCATGTGACTCTTTCATGCTTAATTTTCAAATTAATTATTATCAGAGTTTGAAATTTGTTCAAAACTATTTTTTTGAGGTAGTGTGCTCTGCCTGTGAATGGTTGGGTATGTTACAGATATTCTATATCCTTTTTAGATGGAATATTGACTTTTCCCTCTAAATCAGTTTCATATTTAGTAACTTCTTGTAATTGTATAAATCATATTTTCATGTCTTCTCAAGGCATCTACTATCTTATTTTATTTTCCCTTGATATGTCTTATTTCAAAATCGTACTCACTTGAGAAGAATAACCACCTTGCTTGTCAAGAGTTGAGATTTTGTTTAACAAATAGGGACTTTAAAGAAATATTGTCAGACATCAATAGGAATTTTCATCCTATCAAATAGTTTTGCCACATATTTAGTGTGTGTATTATCAAAACTAATTCTAAGTTGTGTGTTACATCGTGTGTTTCGTGTTCCTTAAGCTTCCTAGATTTATGAGCAATTACATGATTATCCTGCATTAATACTCCTCCCAACACTTCAATGCATACATTTGTGCATAAAATAAATTCCTTCTATGGATATGCTATTTCTAGTATAGGATTTGTTGTTAGGAGATGTTTTAGTTTTTAAAAACTCTCTTGGGATTTTTGAGACCATATAAATTGTGTTCCTTTCTTTTGTAGGGTTTTTTTTAGGATGAACAATCTTTGAGAACCCTTCAATACAATTTCGGTAATAACATGTTATACTCATAAAGGATCTTATGGATAAACATCTTTTGGAATTGACCAATCAATAATGGATCTTATTTTCTTAGGGTCAACAATTATTTCCTCTTTGGAGACTACATGTCCTAAGCATTGGATCTTATCTTTATAAAAATCACATTAACTAAGTTTACTATATAACTTATGCTCTCTCAAGATCTGTAGAACTATTGTTAGATGTTTTTCATGCTCTTGTTCATTCTTTGAGTAGATTAGTATATCATCGATGAAGATGATTAAAAATTTATCTAATTATTTATTTAGGATACTATTCATTAGACACATGAATGAGGATGCATAATTTTTTAACCTAAAGTGTATCACTACAAACTTGTAATGCCCATATCTCGTCCTAAAAGTTGCTCTGCATATATCTTCGTCTTTAATTATAACTTGATGATATCCTTCTTGCAAATCAATTTTTTAAAAGATTGTTTCCCCATGTAATTTATATAATAGATCATCGATTTGGGATAAAGGATATTTATTTTTAATTTTCATTTTATTAACTTTTCGATGGTCTATATATAGTCGTAAAGTTCCATCTTTCTTTCTGACAAATATTATTGATTCTCCCCAAGGAGATGCACTTGGTCGAATATACCTTTGGTATAATAACTCTTGGAGTTAATATTTTAGTTCGTTAATTTCTAAGATATTCACCTGATATGGAGCCTTTGAAACTGACACGACTCCAAGTAGTAAGTCTATAGAGAAATATATCTCTCTCTTAGGAGGTAATCCAATAATCTCTTGGAATACGTCTCAAAAATATTTGAGTATAGGGAGATTTTATATACCCTTCTCACTTTCTTCTTTTTCATTATCTATTACATGAATGGAAAATATTTTGCATCCCTTGCAATCATATCTTTTAATATGCAAGGCTGAGATCTTCCTAATACTAATAGTTATTGGTATCCCTTTAATGTCACTTATGTTGCCATTATCATCTATGTAAGTAAATGTTTTTTCATAACAATTTATGGTTACTTTACATTTTTCTAACTAGTCCATGTCGATTAATACATCATATAATCCTATTTGAAAAACATTCAAATATGCTTGAGTTTTAAATCCATTCATACTAATTTCACAACATTTAACAAGATTTTTAACTTTCCTTTTTGTTCTTGTAGCAAGTTGTACTAGCATGCTTTTTCAAATTTTTCTTTTTGTGGTTTACAAATTTATACTATATTAGGTGAAACATAACTTAGACTAGCACTTGGATCAATCAAAATGGAAATTGATTGATTATTCAACATAACTTCTACTTCCACCATGGAAGCTTGATGATGTCCTTGTTTGTTCTCCAAGGATGCACTCATCTCTGGGGTGCTCCTTGTTATTTCTCCAACTATAGTAGATTTTTGAATTGTATGTATATTGTTGTTGTTTTTCTTCCTGTGAGGATAATCCTTAAAATAATGTAGTTCACTACACTCCCTACATTTTACTGGTTCTTTTTGGGCAGTTTATTTGTGATAAAAAGTTGTTGATTTTGAATTTTTATTATCATACGGGTTATAAGGATTATTATTTTTGTAGTTATTTCCCTAAAACCCTTTTGCACTGCTCTTATTAAAAAAATTTCCTTCTTTTCTTCATGGATCAAATCTTTCAACTTTCTTTCCCTTCCACTTTTTAGCATTTTTTATGGTTTTATATTGTTCAAAACATAGTTTATCCTTACACATAGCTTCTTCTAAATTCATAGGATTGTCAAATCAAATCATATCTTTATATGAGTCCAATAAACAACTCAAGAAGCATTGCATCTTGTTTTTTTTTCATCTAAAATATATGTTACGTAGCCTAATAATCTTAGAAACTTATTGCAAAAGTCCTTCATGGTTACATTTTCTAACTTTAGTTCATAAAGTTATTTAGCCTTACCTTAATAATATTGTTCTGATAGATATCATTTGTTAAAATATGTTTTAAAAGTCTTCCAAGTGATTTTACATTCCTTAATATTGTTTACTCTTTTGATATCTTGCCACCAAATATCTTCCTTCTCAGTTAGATTATATATGGCCATTCTTACATTAATCTCACTTGAATAATTATATATCTGAAAGTATTTTTGCATCCTATAAAGCCAAGCTTCAGCCTCTTATCGAGTCTCAATATCACCATTAAATATTGGAGGTTTTATATTTTTAAATACTCCCATAATTTCCTCATGATGCTGATGTTTATTTTTTAGTTCTTTGTTTCATTTTATCATTGTCCTCACTTGAAGTTTCAGTTTCGTTAAAAATAGATTATGTCATTGATTTAATATGTTCAAATTCTTAAACTCCTTCTTTTGCAGATCAGTATTAGAATTAATAGAAAATTGACCTTTATTTTTGTCTGAGTTCTTATTACACAATTTGTCTAACAATATTTTTTTTAACAGAAACAGTTGGGGATTTATATATTAAAAAGGAGAATTTTTTTTTCACAAAATGCATATCTCAAAATAAGGAAATTTTTGTTTCTCTCCTCAAAAATTAACTGTCTTTGGAATTCTAAAGAATATGGTACATCTAATCCAAAATATCGATTGTTTTTCCAAGTAAAAATGGCTACTTAGATGTTCAAAATTAACAAACACCTGCATTTCATTGAAAACCTGACTAGTGATTTTGAAACAACTCTGGATCCTCCTGTGGATTTTCTTGAGGCGTCACTGGATTCACCTCTTGATGGTGATTGTATTCAATAGTATTCAACCAAACTAGAAATTGCACTTGCACAGGAGAATCCGATGTATGTTCATTGCTGGTAGCTGAATGGAAGGTTAAAGGAAGCCTTTACCCAACTAAGACATTAGAGATCTCTAGTTGTCGAGGATGGTTTGGAGAATTTTCCAATTATTGAGAAACTACTCCAATTTGTCTTGTGTTCCTGTTAATTCCTCTAAAAGAAATTTCCAGTTTCGAATTGTGTCGCAGTTCTTCCTGGTGCAGTTGGGCCTGTAGGTTCGCCAGATCCTCTCACAGTCCTTGATTTTATTGTTGAAATTCATGGTGCCTAGAGTCTATATGCTCCTCCATTCTCCTGACATCCATGCACACTAAGAAAAACTTATCATGGAGTTCCTCTGAGACACACGTTGGGCGAGAGCAAGGGCTCTGGATCCTCTCCACATTTTGACATAGAGTCTCATGAACATACTAGTAATAAAGGAAATATAGAATTGATGAAAGAAAAAAAAATAAGTAGGAAGAGAAAATTGATCGAGTTGCAAACGTAACACCCTATAATTCAATGTAATGGCATTGGAAGCTAGCTAGAAGAGCCATAATTGAAGAAACAATGTACCCTTAATGGGGAAAGGTACCAAAGCCACCCAAGAGCCGAATTGAGTTTTCACAGGGAAGTGTAATGGAGATGGCATCATGGGCATATAGTCGAGTGTCAAAGGGAACAAGTGAAGCTCCGTGGGATTAATGTGAAGTACATGAGGTTGAGGGGATGGCACAGGGAGAAGGGAAAGGGGAACATGGCCTAAAGAAGGGAGTCGCGTGCCAAGGAGGGGGGACCAAACAGGAAAGGGGGAGAGGAGGGGTCCCGTGAGGGAGGGAGAAGGGTGGGGGGGAGAGGTGGAAGGGATGTTGGGGGAAGGGGGGTTGGGGAGAAGGGGGGAAGGGGGAATGGGGTGGAAAAGCAGGGCGGTATGACTAAGTTAGAGTTTGATAGGATGAGATCAAGGTTTAAGTAGAGGATAAAATGAAACTGAAGAATTTTAAGGGATCCACACATGTGAGGGGATTTGATTAATAATGAGTTGGCCCTGTTCTAGAAATTTTGTTGATATGGCTAAGAGGTCGACTTCTATGTTTTGAGAGCGGAGAATGTGGAAATAGTGGAATTTATGGAAGAGTTGTTTCAAAGAATTAATTCATGAGTGAAGGCCACTGGAAGACTGAGAAATAGTGTATGAAATACCAATGAGGTCCCTTATAACTATTTACGATTCCCCTATCACCATGAGGGTTTGAATACTTTGTGAATGTGCAATTTTTAAACCCATGTACTCTGCTAGACTTCCGGCTATATTATTGGTGTTTTTTCCAAAACTCCAAAAAAAATATACTACCTTTTGTCCATTGGAGTAATAGATGACTCCCCCCCCCCATCTATTTGTCTAATATTATTGCATTAAATTCTTCTTTTGTTTTTATAATTCATTTGTTATCTTCCTTAATAGTTTTCAATTCTTCCCTTAGACCTTGTGCAATCTAAATTAATTTAGATTGTCTAGTATCCCTTCTTTCATTAAAATTAACCCATATATTTCCCTCACCAATATTTCCGTGTTCAGGGTGTTAACTCCCAAAATGAAACCGTCCTTTCGACCGAGTTTTGGGTGGATATCATAGCTTTAGGTAGTATCTTCAAGTCAATTTTTGAGTTTTTACAGCTGAGAAAATTTTTGGTTTTGGTGTGTCTTAGGAAATAATTGATCCATAAAGTCTTCTCTTTCAAAAATGTAATTTTTCACTTTCCACAGCTAACATGTTTTCAAAAGGTTCATTGTGCACTGTGGAAAGTGCTCACTTTCAATAGCTAAAGAGATCGTTTCATCAATTGATGTGCTGTTGAAAGTGACAAGTATTAAAAGGTTTTGAAAATCAGTTCTCAGGTGGCGCGCTGTGGAAAGCACATGCTTCCAACAACTAAGGAGGGTCTTCTACAAAACGGTGCACTGTTGAAAGTGCTTACTTTCAGCAGCTAACGGGGGTTTCTTTGCAGAGTCGTCCACTAGTGAAAGTGGCAAGAGAGCGTTTGGCAGAGGCGTTCTCTATGGGTCGTTGCTGCATAGAGAGGGAATCATGTGCGTGATATCCATGTATGAAAACAATGATGATGCGATCACTCGCCACGTCAGAGAAAATCCAAGGCATATGCTGATAGGAGTGGGCAATCATGGAAACTAAATCATGCATGTCAGATGTGACTGGAATTCCAATTCGTCCCAGAAACCACGCTCAATGTTCATCACAGTCGGAATGTCAAGTTCATGTTTGGAGATGCAGGTACAGAGGAGGTACCGCCGACCCGACACCATCAAATCAAACAGAGGTCTCGCATCACAAACCATTTACAAAACACTGTCAAAGTTTTCATTTAATTTAAAACAGAGCCGAAGCCCGGACTACTTTCAACAACGCAGAACCTCATCTCAACTAGGCGGTTATAGGGTTTATATTTGTCAAGTGTTTGAGCTCCCAGATGGCAAGAAAATGTAGTGGCATTTTACTTAAACGAGAACTCGATAATTTATCCTTTTTGGAATCACATCCCGAGGTTCAGAGGCATTTTTCAAATGAGGGTTGCATGGAATTCGCGAAAAGGTTACAAGTTGGGTACCACCAGGCCACTGCTGAAGCCTTTGCCAAGACATTTGATGGCAACAAAGCTCGTGTTGGCTCTGTAGAAATCAAGGTGGATGAGGCTGTCATTGCCGCAGCTACAGGATTGCCCAGAACTGGTAAAAAATGGTTTAAGACCACCGCTCCTAAGAATCTGGATTACAGGGTTTATTTGAAGGATGGGTACAAACACAAAGCGTGGACAAAAGGTATGCTTGTTTCATATCTGGATGAAGAGTGGTAGCATTTATTCAAAGGCATTCAACTATACATTACCTCCGAAGGAAGATACAACAAATTGATGATGTACCACTTTAAACTGATGGATCATTTTAGAGGCAAGACTCCCATCAATTTTCCTTACTTTTTATATCACAGTTTGTCTAAGGTCTGCAAGAGAATTAAAGCTCAGCCTTTAAGCATGAAAGCTACTCTATGTCACCTAGGCCTCATTAAATTGATTCTTCTACAAGAATTAAAGCAACAAGGAAGGAGCTGGGAGCACTTCCTGTTCTGGGAAGGCTTTGAAACCCAGAACCAGACCGCAAATGAACAAATGGTAGGTGCAAGTAAGCTATCCTCTCCTCAGAGCAGCTCAGGAAGTAGAAGGGCCTTATCAGGACCTTCAGAGGACAGGGTATCTAAATTGAAACCTCGCAGTTTGAAGAGGAAATTGAATTTTGAGCAGACTACAGAGCAGACTATACAACAGGATTCAACACACCCTACACAACAAAGTACAGGGAAGAACATCCTCAATTTAACTTACTCAGATTCAGAATCTGAGAAGAAATATCAGTGCCCTGCCATCAAGAGCTCTGAGCAATCAGCAGAATGTGCTCAAAACTATGAAACATTAAATCAAACAGAGCAGGGAGAATCATCAAAAAACACTAGATAAAATAAATCACAGAGAATCAAACACCTCAAGGAGGTAATTTCTCAATAGGAAGTTCTGGAGCAGGTGATTAAGGACAGGTATAAAAAATTATTTGATAACTTTGCAAAGACAAATGCAGCATTTGAAAGATTGGACAAGGAAAGCGTTAAAGAGAAAAAGAGGAAGGAAAATCTCACTAAAAACTGCAGCAGCTTAAGATTGCTTTTCAAATGCCTTAAAAGGCAGATCAGGGGGTTGAAGCAAAAAGTGAAACAAAGATCTCACCCAAACCTGAAGGTTCTTGCTCAGGTGGCCGTCAACATGCAAGGTGAGAAGTCAAATGCCAACTGATTTTGGTTTGAAATCAATTTTGGAAGCGAAGGTTATTTTGTGCACTATTGGGACTTTCAACAGCGCCAGGCTAATATTTAGTTACCCATTAGTTGTGGAAAGCTATAGCTTTCAACAACTAACCCATGAAAATCTCAAACGGTTGCGCTGTTGAAAGCTGGGCAAGCAAGTTTTGAGGCCGAAAACACAACAGTTCATTTCAAACGTGTTTCGAAGGTATGCCATTGTATCAGGGGATTAGAAGATTGAATGCTAAAAGTTCAACATCAGAGATTTGAGGGATTTTGGTTACACATCAAAAACTACTTCCTAAAATTCGGCGACGAAAACTGGAAAATTCAACAGCCATGCACAGGTGTCATTTCACTTCACTACATCGCATATGTTGAAAGCTGGAGGAAGCAAATGGTGATTTTTTGTATGCTGAAGACAATTCGAACACTCAGTTCTGTTATTGAAGACTTTAATTTCATAGTTGTTTAAGTAGAATAGAACTATTTTTATTAAATGACAGATCCATGTTTTTAGGATCTGTGTAACCATTTGTAAAGGCTATAAATGCCTGTTTTGATATCAAACAATGGTTCGATTTTGGATAGAAGAATTGGCTATTGTACTCAGACTTTTATGTTAATACAGATCACAAGTTTCTTTCAGTTTTGATTGTCAGCTTTCCACCTTTCTTTCTGCACTATTATCTGTGTTGTGAAGCTTTGAATGGTTGTTATCCCATTGTTTAGCTCATAGCCTGGTAATAAGTTTCTTGATTGTCTCTTAGACCCTACATTGTACTAGTTTAGTTATGATCTATTCTTCACAAAGGGTTTCTTGGAGTGATAACAAATTGGCGCCGTTGCCGGGGAGAGGAGATCGAAGCTCAGCTTCCTTAGGAGATGACATAGATCCAACTTTGATGATAGACAAGGCCTGGACATCACTTGGTTGTACATTTTCTATCTGGCAACTCCATTGACGAAGTGGCTCCCAAAAGAGCTCACACCAGGGAAAACCCAGAAGGCCCATTGGCATCAGTTCCTGATCCAGAAAAAATCATCAGCAAGGGCAAAGCTTTCTATAGACAGGCCTCCGGATCTGCAGCTGCTATTGATTCAGGTATTCCATTTGATTCCCATATTTCTATATCTGAAAAGTCTGTTGAAACCCCTGCTGAAATTCAAAAATCCAAAGAAATAAAATGTTCATCTCAAGCTGCTAGGGTAGAAGAACCATCTTTTTATTCCAATATCACTGATTCTACCCTTGGGACTGAAATTTCATCGCATCCGAAAGAACATTCCTCTTCATCTTCTTTTAATTCATCACCTAGTAAACCTTCTAAGGGTTTTCTGCACACTTATACAAATCTGCCTGTCCTTGAGGAAATTCTCCAGGATTTATCCTCTAAGGGTGAAGAAAACCTAGCTTCATTGCTCAGTCAGTTTTATAAAGCCTCCTATTTTCCATCAACTTCTGAAACTGTTGTTCAGGGTGAAGTGAGACAGTCATTCATTTCTAACTCAAGTAATTTATCCCCTCCATCATCACCTCCGAGTTACCTATCCCCTCCATTGTCTCCTACAAGCTCCTCATCTGAATCTACCACCAAGGTCATCATGGCTGTCCCTTTGACCAGAATGGAACAAATCTTGGCAAACATATATGCCCCTCTTGACTTGCCAAACCCCCCGTCTTCCATGCCAACTGGTGATTACCAGAAATACATGTCGAAGTTCATAGGAGCAGGGGAATACACAGCTGAAGAACACATTGAAGCATTTTATGCTTATGCGGAAAACATAAATATTTCAGAGGAGGATGTATGGACTAGATTCTTTGTCCAGAGCCTGGATGGCCAAGCCCAGAAATGGTTTAAAGAGTTGCCAGCAAATTCAATCACTGGCATTGAACAACTAGATGCATCATTCTTGAAGCATTGGGGAGAGAGAAGGGATCTATTGTATTACATTTCAGAATTTGGAAATCTGAAGAGAGGAGATGGAGAATCAGTCTCAGACTTTATTAAAATATTCAACAAGATGTTTGGTAAGATCCCTGCAGAGATCAAACCAAGCGATGCATCAGCAAAAATCATGTTTTTCACGGCCTTTGATGCAGAATTATGTCTTATCCTTAGAGAAAGACGGTCAGCTACGCTTGCATTAATGCAAGACGTTGCTCTCGAAGTTGAATCAAACATCATAGCCTCTCAGAAGCTCAAAGGGAGGTCTGAAAAGAAGAAATCTGTTGTCGAGTCTCTTCTTCTTCTAACAGTCAAATGGAAAAAATGGCTAAAATGTTGGACAGCCTAACTTTAGAAATGTCAAAGCCAAAAGTCCAAAACCAGCCACCAGCAAAATCAAAAGAGTCAAACACTTTTGCCCCTAGGAATCCAAATGCTTTTCCTTATAGAAGAAACAATCCGCAAACTCAGATTTTGCAAAGAGATAGGAATTCTAATGAAGATCAAAGGATAAAAGTCCCTCTGCAGAATATAGTCATGGATGAAGACAATGGCGAAGGTCAAGAGGATGAGCAAGGAGACATTCATTGTGTTGGAGATGAGACAGGGACATCTTATCTCACACAACAAGATTATGAGCAAATATTAATGACTGAAGAAGCAGAAGATGATCTCCTCAGTGATGGTATCTTTACAGCAGAGGATAAGAATAGATACAACCTTCGATCTAAATCTAAGGCTGCTCAAGCAGATGCATCAGCTTCTCCTGCAGAGACTGATGCCCCTGTCAAACAAAAATACCATACATCAGAAGACCAGCCTGCAAAATCTTCAAAAGAGAAAGAACCAGCCTCCCCCAAGAAGGTTGTTGCCCCTGTCAGTCAGCAAGCCCCTGAGATTCAGCCTCTTGTTGAACAACAGAAGGATCAAGAAGCCCCTTCAAGCCAGGTAAAAATTTCCGATAAAACTATTGATAAGGCTCCTTATTCTTTTAATTTCGAGGCTGAATTACAAAAGATCAAGATTCCAATTCCTCTTGTTGAGTTGATGAAGAATGAAATGTTTAAAAGAGACATCCTCAAAACTTTAGACCCATAGTCAGTATCTCATTCTACCGATATCCTTAACATTTATGATGATAAACCAATTATCACTCTGGGCCAAATGGTGGAAGACAAAGATGAAAGTTGTCCCCCCTTCTACATCTCGTTAAACATTCATGAAAAGACACTGCACAATTGTTTGTTGGACTCCGGTGCCTCACATAACTTGATTCCTAAAGCTGTCATGGATGAGATTGGACTGGAAATCACCAAGCCTTACCATGACCTCTTCTCCTTCGACTCTCGAAAAGTAAAATGCCTTGGGATGATTAAGGATTTGGCTGTGACCCTCACCCAAACATCAATGAATACAATGATGATGGACATAGTGGTGGCGGACATACCCCCAAAATTTGGATGTCTTCTATCAAGATCATGGATGAAGAGGCTAGGTGGCACTCTCCAAATGGATCTTTCATATGCAACTATCCATGTCTTAGGAGGGGTGAACAGAAGACTTTACAGGGAGTCTCAATTAGCATATGTGATCAACGATGAGAAGAACCCATCTAATCATCCTGTTTATGCAGTCGACACAGATATGGGATCCTGTATCTTGCAATTTGATGACTCACTGTCTGATACATTGCTGCTCAAAAAACCATTAGATCAGACCACAGTTCAGCCTACAAAGATAGTAGAAGATGATCTTTGGACCATGTTTTTCGACGGTGCTTGTACCAAAGAGTCAGCTAGAGAAGGAGTGGTATTCATTTCTCCCTCAAAGAAAGCTTCTCACCTCTCCTTCAAACTAAATTTTAAGGTGACAAATAATATCGCTGAGTACGAAGCATTACTTTTAGGGCTGAACGCAGCAAAGGAGAAGGGCATTAAGAAATGGCAGGTGTTTGGTGATGCAGATTTGATCATCTAGATAAGTCTTTCCAAGCCAAGCATGTAAGGCTGAAAGCATACAGGGATGAAGTTTTGGGAAAAATCAAAAGTTTTGCAGATTTTAAAATTACATTCGTGCCTAGAGCCATGAATGAATTGGCTTATTCATTGGCTGTATCAGCATGTGCATTCATTCCTCCTTTGCCTCACAAATTGTCTTATGAAATTCAAGTTAGACATAGGCCGTCTCTTCCTAACAATGTAGAATTTTGGAAAGTCTTTGAGGACGATGCTGAACTCACTCGATTCCTCGCAGTAGTCGATGAGTTTGCAGATCTGCAGATCGATCAGGAGAATGAACATGATGATGAAGTTGAGCAGCCACAGCTCAAGAACAAGATTGCAACTCATGAGATAGTTCAGTTGTCCACCAATAGAATCCCTAAAGGCTTGGTCCCTTTGGAGAGGCTCTTTGACAACAACGATGTGGTGGTCAAATTGCAAAATGCTGAAAAGGAGTCAGATGTTTTCCAGTATAATGTTGCTAGTGAGAAAGATCCCAAACATGTCAACTTGGCCTCTCATTTGTCCGAAAAACAAAAGGCTGATTATGGTAAATTGTTGAGGGAATTTTCAGACATCTTCACTTGGCACTATGATGATTTGAAAACCTTTGACACAGAAGTGATTCAACACAAAATTCCCTTGAATAAAGATACTAAACCATTCCGTCAGAAGCTTAGGTCCTTCAACCCTTTGCTTCTGCCCACAATGGAGAAATAAATTAAGAAACTGTTGGACACCCGCATCATCATCCCTCTCAGGTATTCAAAGTGGATTTCTAATCTTGTGCCAGTCAGGAAGAAGAACGGAGAAATCAAACTCTGCATTGACTTCAGAAATCTGAACAAATGCTCCAGAAAAGACAATTACCCTCTGCTTAAAATGGAGCATATGTTCCAGAAGGTGTTAGGATCGAAGGTAATGTCCTTTATCGATGGGTTTTCCGGATACAATCAGATTGCTGTACATCCGGAAGACAAAGAAAAAACCGCCTTTACCACTCCATGGGGCACTTTTATGTACGAGAAGATGCCCTTCAGCCTGATGAATGCAAGGGCGATGTTCCAAAGAGAAATGGACATTGCTTTCATCGGTGAGAAAGATAATTTTGTCTTGATTTATCTTGACGATATCCCTGTCTTCTCGAGCAACCACGAACTTCATCTGCAACATTTGAGGAGAACATTTCTGAAATTTCAGAGGTATGGCATCTCTCTTAATCCCAAAAAGTCTAATTTTGCACTTAAAGAGGGAAAACTACTTGGGCATATTGTTTCTGTGGATGGGATTAAGATCGATCCAAAGAAGGTAGAGGCAATTAGAAATCTGTCCCTTCCAAGATCGAAGAAAGACATTCAGTCTTTTCTTGGAACTATTAATTTTGTCAAAAGATTCATAGGGAATTTTGCTGAACTCACAAAGCATATCACTGCTATGTTGAGGAAATACTCTGAGATAAAATGGACCGAAGCAGCCAGACAATCATTTATTGACATCAAAGAGGCCATCACGACAGCTCCTGTATTGATCAGCCCAGATTTTTCAAAGGTATTCTACATCTTTTCATTCGCTTCCAATGATACGATAGCAGTAGTACTTTTGTTGAAGAATGTTTATGACCAAGAACAGCTGGTTGCTTTCTTCAGTAAGGTCTTGAGGGATGCAGAGGTAAAGTATGAGTTGCTGGAAAAACAGGCTTATGCACTTGTCAAGTCACTGAAGGCCTTCAGGGTCTACATTCTTCAGGCAAAGGTAATTTCTTTCGTTCCCTCCAATTCAGTTAAAGATGTTCTTGTCCAACCTGACATTGATGGCAAAAGAAGTAAGTGGGTAGCCATATTGATTGAGTTTGATGTTGAAATTAAACCAGCAAAACTAATTTAAGGTCAGGGTCTTGCCAAACTCCTGACAGAAGAAAATTGCAAGTTGCTCGACATAAATCTGATGAGTATCGATGCAGAAAGTGTTCCATCTGCTGAGGACAATGAAGGTAAGAGAATGCAGGTTTCAGATCATCTAGCTGATTGCAAGTGGTACAACCACATCATTCAATTTTTACAGACTTTATCAGTCCCATCAGATTTGACAAAGACTCAAAGAAGGGCTTTAAAACTCAGGGCTGTAAATTTCTGCATTAATGACAATTTGTTGTTTTGGAAGAATCTCATTGGTTTGTTGCTGAGATGTGTGAATCAAGAAGAGGCAGCTAAGGTCATGTGTGAATTTCACAATAGTGAGTGCGAATGACACCACTATTGGAAAACCACAACACACAAAATCTTGAGATCAGGTTACTATTGGCCATCCTTATTTTCGGATGTTTATGAATTTGTGAAAACATGTGACAAATGCCAGAGATTCGAAGGCAAAAAACAACTGATGTCCCTTCCTCTCAAACCTATAGTGGTTACCGGGCCTTTTCAACAGTGGGGCCTGGACTTCATAGGTGAGATCCATGCGCCTTCTAGTGGACAACATTGGTGGATTCTGGTTGCCACCGATTACTTTACAAAGTGGATTGAGGCTATTCCCACCCGGAACGCCAATCACACTGTCATCATAAACTTTCTGCAGGAGAATATATTCGCCAGATTTGGATGTCCCAAAATATTGGTCGCTGATAATGCTGCTGCATTCAAAGATAAACACTTGGTGAAATTGTGTGAAGAGATGGGAATTCAGCTGGTACATTCCACAACCTACTATCCGCAAGGGAATGGTCTAGCTGAGTCATCGAACAAAAGTTTAGTCAGAACCATAAAGAAGCTGCTTGAAATAAATGCCAGAGGTTGGGATTCCAAATTAAAATTTGCATTGTGGGCTGACAGGGTAACATGCAAAAAATCAATTGGTACATCTCCTTTCAAGCTAGTATATGGTACTGAGGCCATA
>JZKD02S0055627.1:1119485-1174084 GCA_000966675.3 Picea glauca | reverse complement strand
CAGATGTTTTCAAAACAGGGGATATGGTCTTAAAGTGGGATGCAGCAAGGCAGGAAAAAGGGAAACACGGAAAATTTGAGGCTCTTTGGACAGGTCCTTTTGTCATAACAGAGGCCCAGCAGAACAACACCTTCGTTCTTCAAACTCTTTCAGGCGAGCTAGTTTCAGGGGGCCCTTTCAACGAGCGCTTCCTGAAGATCTATTTCTCATAAGGCTTCTTGTGAAGCCAAGTTCTGTTTGTACATATTTCCTTTTCAGTTCTGTTTTCTTTACTTTGTCATTGAAATAACTCCATGCCCGATGGTACTAGCAACTATTTTTCAGATTTCAATAAGGCTACTGAGTCTAGCTAGGTTCTTGGTCACCTCACGGGGAGATGCCCATCCCAGTTGGAGCCAAATGTTAACTCCCAAAATGAAACCGTCCTTTCGGCCCAGTTTTGGGTGGATATCATAGCTTTAGGTAGTATCTTCAAGTCAATTTTTGAGTTTTTACAGCTGAGAAAATTTTTGGTTTTGGTGTGTCTTAGGAAATAATTGATCCATAAAGTCTTCTCTTTCAAAAATGTAATTTTTCACTTTCCACAGCTAACGTGTTTTCAAAAGGTTCATTGTGCACTGTGGAAAGTGCTCACTTTCAACAGCTAAAGAGATTGTTTCATCATTTGATGCGCTGTTGAAAGTGACAAGTATTAAAAGGTTTTGAAAATTAGTTCTCGTGTGGCGCGCTGTGGAAAGAACACGCTTTCAATAGCTAAGGAGGGTCTTCTACAAAATGGTGCGTTGTTGAAAGTGCTTACTTTCAGCAGCTAATGGGGGTTTCTTCGTAGAGTCACGCGCTGGTGAAAGTGGCAAGCGAGCGTTTGGCAGAGGCGTTCTCTATGGGTCGTTGCTGCATGGAGCAGGAATCACGTGCGTGATATCCATGTATGAAAAAAATGATGATGTGATCACTCCCCACGTCAGAGAAAATACAAGGCATACACTGATAGGAGTGGGCAATCATGGAAACTAAATCGTGCATGTCAGATGTGACTGGAATTCCAATTTGTCCCAGAAACCACGCTCAACGTTCATCACAGTCGGAATGGAAAGTTCGTGTTTGGAGATGCAGGTACAGAGGAGGTACCGCCAACCCGACACCATCAAATCAAACAGAGGTCTCACATCACAAACCGTTTACAAAACATTGTCAAATTTTTCATTTAATTCAAAACAGAGCCGAAGCCTGGACTGCTTTCAACAGCGCAGAACCTCAGCTCAACTAGGCGGTTACAGGGTTTATATTTGTCAAGTGTTTGAGATCCAAGATGGCAAGAAAACACAGTGGCATTTTACTTAAATGAGAACTCGATAATTTATCCTTTTTGGAATCACATCCCGAGGTTCAGAGGCATTTTTCAAATGCGGGTTGCATGAAATTCGCAAAAAGGTTACAAGTTGGGTACCACTAGGCCACTGTTGAAGGCTTCACCAAGACATTTGATGGCAACAAAGCTCGCATTGGCTCTGTAGAAATCAAGGTGGATGAGGTTGTCATTGCCGCAGCTACAGGATTGCCCAAAACTGGTCAAAAATGGTTTAAGACCACCGCTCCTAAGAATCTGGATTATAGGGTTTATTTGAAGGATGGGTATAAGCACAAAGTGTGGACAAAAGGTATGCTCATTTCATATCTGGATGAAGAGTGGCAACATTTATTCAAAGGCATTCAACTATACATTACCTCAGAAGGAAGATACAACAAATTGATGATGTACCACTTTAAACTGATGGATCATTTTACAGGCAAGACTCCCATCAATTTGCCTTACTTTTTATATCACAGTTTGTCTAAGGTCTGCAAGAGAATTAAATCTCATCCTTTAAGCATGAAAGCTACTCTATGTCACCTAGGCCTCATTAAATTGATTCTTCTGCAAGAATTAAAGCAACAAGGAAGGAGCTGGGAGCACTTCATGTTCTGGGAAGGCTTTGAAACCCAGAACCAGACCGCAAATTAACATATGGCAGGTGCAGGTAAGCTATCCTCTCCTCAGAGAAAATCAAGAAGAAGAAGGTCCTTGTCAGGACCTTCAAAGGACATGGTATCTAAATTGAAACCTCGCAGTTTGAAGAGGAAATTGAATTTCGAGCAAACTACAGAGCAGACTACAGAGCAGACTATACAACAGGATTCAACACACCCTACACAACAGAGTACAAGGAAGAACATCCTCAATTTACCTTACTCAGATTCAGAATCTGAGCAGAAAGATCAGTGCCCTGCCATCAAGAGCTCTGAGAAATCAACAAAATGTGCTCAAAACTATGAAACATTAAATCAAACAGAGCAAGGAGAATCATCAAAAAACCCTAGATCAAATAAATCACAGAGAATCAAACACCTCAAGGAGGTAATTGCTCAACAGGAAGTTCTGGAGTGGGTGATTAAGGACAGGTATAAAAAATTATCTGATAACTTTGCAAAGACAAATGCAACGTTTGAAAGATTGGCCAAGGAAAGCGTTAAAGAGAAAAAGAGGAAGGAAAAGCTCACTAAAAACTGTAGCAGCTTAAGATTTCTTGTCAAACGCCTTAAAAGGCAGATCATGGGGTTGAAGCAAAAAGTGAAACAAAGATCTCACCCAGACCTGAAGGTTCTTGCTCAGGTGGCCGTCAACATGCAAGGTGATAAGTCAAATGCCAACTGATTTTGGTTTGAAATCAATTTTGGAAGCGAAGGTTATTTTGTGCACTATCGGGACTTTCAACAGTGCCAGGCTAATATTTCGTTACCCATCAGCTGTGGAAAGCGATAGCTTTCAACAACTAACCCGTGAAAATCTCAAACGGTTGCGCTCTTGAAAGCTGGGCAAGCAAGTTTTGAGGATGAAAACACAACAGTTCATTTCAAACGTGTTTCGAAGGTATGCCAGTGTATTAGGGGATTAGAAGATCGAATGCTAAAAGTTCAACATCAGAGATTTGAGGGATTTTGGTTACACATCAAAAACTACTTCCTAAAACTCGGCCACGAAAACTAGAAAATTCAACAACCATGCACAGGTGTCATGTCACTTCACTACATCGCAGATGCTGAAAGCTGGAGGAAGCAAATGGTGATTTTTTGTATGCTGAAGACAATTCGAACACTCAGTTCTGTTATTGAAGACTTTAATTTCATAGTTGTTTAAGTAGAATAGAACTGTTTTTATTAAATGACAGATCCATGTTTTTAGGATCTGCGAAACCATTTGTAAAGGCTATAAATGCCTGTTTTGATATCAAACAATGGTTCGATTTTGGATAAAAGAATTGGCTATTGTACTCAGACTTTTATGTTAATACAGATCACAGGTTTCTTTTAGTTTTGATTGTCAGCTTTCCACCTTTCTTTCTGCATTATTATCTGTGTTGTCAAGCTTTGAATGGTTGTTATCCCATTGTTTAGCTCATAGCCTGGTAATAAGTTTCTTGATTGTCTCTTAGACCCTACATTGTACTGGTTTAGTTACGATCTATTCTTTAGCCACTTTAAAGTTATCTGCTGATTAATCAATCCTTGAGAGCACTGTCTATTTGTTTATCATTTTGGTGTTTGAATGGCATAAGCTGAATTGAGTTATCCCATTGATCCACATTTACAAAATACAAAAAACATTCATTTCTTAAGTTACCAAGCACCTTTGGTCTGCAACCACAAAGGGTTTCTTGGAGTGATAACACAGGGTTTTCTGGGTCATTTTGATGTGACCCTTCTTTGGGTAGAATAGGTACTTCTGTCATCTTTCCTGTAAGTGAAGCTTCTTCCTAGTGGTAAGAAGAAAATATAACAATAGAAAATTAGTCATCGTGGTTGAGCTCATAAGGCCAACAGTGGTTCCTAAAGCTATGATACCATTATGTCACATTGTTACCCATCAAAATTACTCACTTCAATGATGACTTACTGTCATTATTTCAAGTGTCACACTTTTTCCACAATTGTTGTAAGTGTCACAAGTGTTGCAAGTGTTGAAGATATCATATTGTCATCTTACTCATGTCATATTCCAAATGACATCACAGGAACACTTGAGACATCCTATGAGACTGGTTAAAATAAGGATATGTCATTTGGCAAAGAGTATAAACTTTTTCCTTGAGAAAAGACCACTTGAAAATCATTTTTGAAGGGCAACGCTCCCCTACCCACTTGCAGGGAGCACTAGTGCTCCTTGTTTTCCTTTCGGGGAACATTGCATTGCTCTGTACACCATTATGAGGGAGCGTTGAACTATTGAGGGAATCAGGGGAAGACCCCCCTGATCTCTGAAGTCAGTTTGATTCGAATCTGAGATCAAGGTTGAATCTTAGGGAAGATCCATAACTGATGGAGAAAGATCTTCAACCTATCCCAAGAATCTCTAAGCTGGTTAAGCCTCTCAAAGCCTATATAATGAGTCATATTCATGGTGAAAGGGAGAGAATAATCAGTGAAAAGTATTTTCATTTTGATTGTGGATTTTTCGAGAAAGGGTTGGACAAGGAGAGCTTGGTGAGGCTGCTATATTTGCATCTACACTTTGTAAGCACCTTATTTTCTCCTCATTAATACATGTGCTTAGCCTGTTTCCTTCAAGATTGTGTACATTTGCATGAACTTGTCTCTTTTAGATAAATCTTGCTTTGAACTAATCATGGTAGAATAGGAAGTATGCTTTGTCTTTCTTGTTTATGGGATTGCATGACTCGTTAAAGGACTTGGAGATCAAGCCGGACGTGGACTGAGCGAGGAAAAACTTCGTAAAAAGGTACTCTTACTTCCTCTTCTCTATTGATTAACTTATCTATGTTTAAAGGAAATATAGTGTTCAACGTTAGCACTTTTCTATCTTGGTCATAAGGGTCTAAGATCCAAGAGGGAATTCACTTGTTTATGGGGGAATTTTCCTACAACACACATACCCATATACATACCTATATAATATCTTTTTATATATAACAATATTGTAGTTCTCACTAAATAAATTGTAATATTCTTCTATTTTGACCATACAAATTATATAGAGAAAAAATCACTTAGAGGAAATATTTATGCAAATTTACTCTTTATATTTTTAATAGTTTCATGTAAAAACTCACTACCTTGACTTGTCCTACATTATAATTTTATGGTACATTTCCTAGTCTCATATCATATGGAAAAAATACCATTTCCATGTTTTAAGTCTTATAGTATAACTTATGTGTTGAAAAACATTTCTTTCTTTATTCCATGAGAGAGGGTTATTATTAGACCCTGTTCACAACCTTTTTTACCTAGCGCCTAAGTTCCCAGACCTACCACTTGATTGCTAAGCTAAGGTAGTCGATGGTAGGATTAATTTTTACAAAGGCATCTATGTAAGTTAATAAAGGTTTACCCCGACCGCTTAACCCTAACTTGGTAAGGGTTTATCGTGATTACCTCAATCATAAAGAAGGTTGAATAGATTATGAGGCAAGGTATGATGGTCACATCGTAATCATGTTCGACATGGTGAGAATTAATGTTGTTTTGACATTTGATGATAGAGTTGTTGGAGGTTGTTAATACCAAGATTAATGTATCTCATCTCTTATTAAAAATAATGTATGTATCCTTTAGTGGTATCTCTCTTGTGTTCCAGGTGTAACTTCCTTGGAACAAGAGATGGGGAGTAATTTCCTCACCATCCTTTGTATTTTTCGGTCATTCAAACTTCTGTTTTGGTAATCTTCCAACGGAAGATGAGAGATCCTACTCTTGGGTTTCAAATATCTATTTTGAGATTCCTTACTTGTATGCTTGGATATTAAGTATTATTACCTATGCCAACCTCCACACTTTGTTTGTCTTTGTTCTAGTTTTTGTTCTGGATTTACTCAAAATTTAGGATCCTGGAGGTAGCATGGTAATAGGTTTCTGGTCCCTTTTCTTGTTTAATGAAGTTGTGTTTACTATTAAAGAATTTCCATTTACTATAGGTATCAATATGTTTATTTTCTAACCTTGATTAAAGGATTTATCACTTGTAGTCATTGTCTTTGTTCATACCTTTCTCTATTTTTTATTTTATTTGAACCCTTACAGGGTGCACCTGTAATGGTCGCAACTCATTACACATTCAAGTATTCTATTTATATTTTCCTTATGAAAATTTTCTCTTGGTAATATAGACCCATTTGGATACTTAAGCTAATGATGGGCCCTTTGTTGTGAATACGGGTACCCATAAAAAATAAATGCTAGTTTTGGCTCGTCGACTTGTCCATCTACATGAGTGTCCTTGTGGGGGTTTCAAGTTACTACATGTAGACTCTTATTATAACCATACCATCATTCTTGTATAAAGGTTTTGTTTCACTTCTTAATGGTTGTGCATCGTGCATGTGTACTCCATCCTTTTAGTAGGGGGTATCCATACATTGCCCGGTGTGAATGTCTTGTAAGTGTTCTTACTTAACTGTCTTTCTACTTATGTCAATTTATCTTAGGAGGTGCCATACTAATTACTTCCTTTGGAAATCATTGATGATAGGTGAGGAATGTGGCCTCTTTTCTTGGATGTTAATTCTTTGAGAAATATTTTGGTTTCTATACTAGACCCTAAATCTAGATAAGGGATTTCATACCACTATCTTGTTCTAATTATCTTAGTTGTTATCTATCATGGTTCTATCGAGCACATTCTTGTTATATTAGACAATAAGAAATGTATTATGCTTTTTGGTCTGTATTCCTCTTATACATATCCATATAGATGTTGACTTTGTAAGAAGGTTTTGTTATTTTGTCGAAATATTAAACTATGTCGGGTCTATTCACCAACGTATTAAAGAATTTTTTCCTTGTTTTTTACTTGTGGTTGTGAATGATTCCATGTCTTTCTCACCATGCTCACATGATTTTTACTTAGTTTCTTTCCCATTTTAAAATGGCTACATAAATTAGAAGGTTGGTTTCCTTATGAATCTTGTCAATATAAATATATTCGACTTTTACTATATCGTTGTAATTATTTGATGACCTTAACTCCTTACATGTTCTAGATTTCCTCTACAGAAGTTTCATTATCATTTAGAATCTGGTCTATTGGTTATAGTTCAATTTATGCAAAGTATTCCTTCGTAGAAAAACTCATAATCATGTTTCCTTCATTTTAATCGAGGCATTGATATAATCATTGCATTTTGATATTTTCTATGACAATCACATAATGGAATGAACAAAATAAAACGTCTAATCTATAGTTAGATTTTATTCAACAATAAGTTATCAATGCAATATGAATTGAACAACAATTTAACCAGAATAGAATATCCATAATTTACAAATTGAACAACAATTTAATAAGAATAAAATGGAAGAAAAACCTGAAACTAAGATTTATTTTATGTAAAACACACATCATGGTGCCTCCCAATCATAGATCATAGTTGTCACATACACTCACTCTATAACTCCTAAGATAAATCTAGATTGAATAACCTAACCAAGTGACTTGCTACAGTTTGTAGGGCTACAATCATTACATGAAGATTTTTGTGTGAGGTAAGTTTTTTTTAGATTTCACATCTGCTTCAGAATCACATCCCATCCTCTTTCTTTTCCTTCCTTTTATAATATTTTCTTAGGTCTTTGAAACGCATGTGATCCTCCTTCTCATTGACCACCTGTCAATTTTATTTTTACACATGTTCGTAAAATATTGAGATTTTGTCTTACTTTAGTTGAGTTAAATCAACAAATCTTAACCACTTGTCCCCCTTTTGTTGTCACTTGGTAGTTCACTTTTGGATCAATGTTTTCTCTCTTCTAATAGTCACACTTCAAGTGTTTTTCCTATTTTTATTAATCAAACAATAAATAAAACAATAAGTTTTTTATTTAGATCATGAAGATCCATAATGTCCTATAACAAATAAAAAAAAAAAATAATAAGTTTTAAATTTTGAAATTTTGGGGTATCACATTATGCATGAAATAGATAAAATGAAGAAAATAGACACATGTAAAATAGGATAAAAAAATCCATGAATAAAAATAGTATATGACCTGTGAAACTTGATATGGGAGAAAACCCAGCTAGAAGGTGAGGTAAATATGCTCTCTTTTCTATGGTATAAAAATGCCACAAGTACAAAGAAGGAGGCAGTCTCCATGGATTTTCATTTCACATGTGGATTGTACGGCTACTACATAATATCTCCTCCTTTGTTATGCTCACATGATACCGCTCTTAGATATTCTTCTCAGCTATGGAAAACGATACAATGCACAAGAATGGAACCCCTTCTCCTCATAGTGGATTTCTATCTAACATAGCCCAATAGCCATCTAAGGGTAGCTTTTTTGAATTCCTCGATTGTCAATTATGATAGGGTTTTAGAACTTCTATAATATTATTGAAATTTCTCACATGTCTAGCCCTGTATGTATGATTAATGGATGCTGACGTGTCATCCTTTCATATCATGGTCATCAACATCATAGGGTCTCAGAGTGTAGAACATCTACAAGAGGGTTTTCACAATATCTAAACACTAGAATAAAAAAAAAGTCATTTACTGCCTTAAAATGGCTCTAGAATGTTTCAGGCCACAATTTTCCAAACTGGGACTCGCCACTAAAATAACCCTGCAAGTTGATTCCTCCAATTTTATCCACTCTAAAAGCATAGGGATAGATGGAAAGTAATATAATTATCGAATATAGAATATAAGCATCCATTATTCATCTTTGTATTAGTATATCTTCTTGGAGGTGTCATGCCTTGCTTTGATTTAGCATGTGCCTTAGCTCCTTTGTTCCTCTCCCATGGATTTTCTTTGTATGGTTGTTTCCCTTTGTTTACCAATGCCAAATCATAACTTTGAGACATGTTATTGAGATTATTTCTTATTTCTTCGTCTTCCAAAAGAATACCTGTCAATTCATCAAATGTAGTTCTTTTTTCTCTAAATGTAAAATAAATGATAAATATTTGATAATCATCCAATATGTCATTCAATGTAACAGTAAATAAATCATTACTCTAGATATTCTGACCAATATCACCAAGGTTATAAGTAAGTCCTTTGATTTTAGAAAGAAAATCTTAAAGGTTATATTTAATTACTTTCATTTTCCTCCATTTTGATTAAGATTAGTTTACTTTTTAAAAACAATACTCCGTTTGTATTCGATGTCTCATATAGATATTTAAGTTCTTTCCATGTTTCATTGGATGTTTTGTAATCTCTAATATGCAGAGTAATATGTTACTTTACCAATATTTCCAATATCACTTTGGTCTCTCCTCGTTCCCAATCCTTAACCGAGGTTGTTGGGATACTAGTTTAACTTCATTTCTAGATGTCATTATCAAACATTATAGATTTCCATCAACTTCTACAACTTAAACTTATAATTTGCATAATTTTATCCATTAACTTATTTGACTCATTTAAATAAGAATGTGCTAATAGATTCTCGATCTTATGAACTCCAAACTACTAAGAGGGGTTCAACAATTTTTTTGCAAACAAGATTACATGTTCGGCAGTTTGAATTGCTTTCCACACAATGACAACTCAACATGTTATGCTAGATTGTTGGTTGAAAACCTAAGAACACAGGAATTTCCTCTTCACACAGATTCTGGGAGAAACTCTACTCCATATTCCAAACTCGTTCCACACGCCAAAATCTTCCATGTAGGCTCTTTCATTTGATAAACTCTTCCGACGTGCCCAACACTTTCCATGCACCAAAATATTCCACGTAGGCTCTTTCACATGCCAAACTCTTTCCTGTGCCAAACGCTTCAACATAGATTCTTGCACGAGCCAAGTTCTTTCCATGCACCAAAGTCTTTCAAACACGCTGTTTCTCAAGTGAGAAAAAAAAATGCAACTCACAAATCCTCTCTTACGGTGGAAACAAACGATATGACGACAAACGACGATCTCCTTTTTTCTCTCATGGTAAACAAAAATATCCTCCACTTAGGTTGCACAAAATTGCAATTCTCCCTCCTCGTGCAGCTTACGCTCTCATACCAAAACATATTTATGTTTAACAAACTCACGCAATGAGTCGACATGAAATTGTCTCACTCACACTTGTCCATTACATGGAAATGTGTTACAGATACGTTACATGGAACTGGATTAGAAATATATATAGAAAACTGCAGAAAATTCAACAAAGTCCAGGCAAATTTGATCTGATAAACACCCAGATCTAAACCTAGACAATCTCAAGTAAATTCTAGATCTACCATTCTAACAATATACTATTTTGTTCATTTATCGATTATTCCTAATAGTTTATTGGAATAATTCTAATGGATATATTGTGAATCTTCTTCTTTTAATTTTCAGAAAATAGAGAAATAATAAATTATATTTTAATTATTTGATTTAGATCAATCTTTTGAAAACATTATTTCCCCAATTGTGACATCACCATAGTGTGTTTATCCAATCTTTCTATCATGCACAATTAGAGGATGTGGAGCACCATAACTTTTCTTTCTTGGCTTCTTGGAAATATAAAGGATAATTTGTCGAGCCTATGCCTCTTCACCTAGAGCATACCCATACTTCATTCTAGAATAACAATGAGTCACACTTTCACTGTACTGGAACTCTTGTATACTTAGACATTTGTTAAAAACTTAACACTTAGTCATATTTAAGAATACATCCATGAGCATGAGAATCCAAGAGAACAACAAAACATACAAGAGAAAAATAGATATAATGTGGGTGACACAAACCATGCCTAACAACTAACTAATTCTTTGTTATTGTGAAACAATTACAACATGAGCACTACTAGCTCAATTTACAACTTCAGTAGTGTCACACGACTCACCTCACCTCACCAATACACTCATACATAGATCCCTCACCAAGACTCTATATCACAACCGTCTTCACAACCATATGTGTTGCACCTCATACATTCCCTAAACCATGGACTTGTTGTCTCTTCATTTCCACATCCTTTACAAATTTTCATTTTTCCTCACATATGCCTCCAATAGACCTCCATTTTCTAAACATTCACAAAACTAGCCCAAGAGAAGTTCACCCAACTTTGTCCAATGAATCCAACTCAAGATAGAAGAATTCCTCCCAAGTGGAGCGACTTGGATCCTCAAGGGATCTTTCCTCTCTTTGTGAGCCTCAAAACTGTAGAGCTCTTCTTGATCTCCTTATCTTCTAAAATCTACCTTCCTTGGTTGTGCGCCTGTGTTATCTTATAGGGACTCCAAACGTCACCATCGTGAGCCTTCATGTCATTTGGGGGTGTCATGGCCCTTTGTGAGCCCATGTTCCAAAATGAATCATCGTTCCCCTTCATGGACCTCATCGTTGAAACAAATCAGCATGCCTCTTCACAGATCTAGTTGCCCTTGAATAAACCCATGTGCCCTTCAACCACCATTCCCCTTAAAACCGACATTTTGAACCTTGGTATGTGCCTCATGTCAGCAAACCTGAATATCTTGGGGACTTCATACTTGGGAAATCCCCTTAATGAGTTCACATTCCCAGGGTGTCCAGTTTCCCAACTTTGGTGTTGGAGCAACCCCAAGTTCCATCTCCTTGAGGACCTGAGAAAAGGTCTCCACACACATCTAGTCGAATACCTTACATACTCCCCCACCTCAAGTCGTTTCTGTACTCAGGAACATCCACAAAATATACAATATCCAAGTCTCTAACCGAACTCATAGATTTTCTCCAACTAAGTCTATTGGAAACCTGAAGTTTCATGCCAACTAGAAACTCTAAATTATACCAAAGTGGAAACCATAAGGTTCCCTTCCAAGTGGAAACCCCATGTTTTTGGAAACCAAATTTATTGCACCTAACTTCACATAATATGGTACATGATTCAATGTAGTCACTTCACCCAACTCTAAGGATGGATGTCACCCAACTCTATTGCACTCTCCTTGTGATGTTGTTGTCTTATTGTTATTTGTTTTTTTTGTTGCTGTCACTTCCTATCAAAATTGACTATTTCTCACTTCACTTCAAAACTTCGCTTAAGTGTTGAACTCTTATGATATTTTGTTTTTTTCATGCTTCAACCAATTCTTCCATGTCTCTTCACAGTGATATAGCCTCAAGTCTTCCACTAGTTGGGTAGCTAGTCCAACCATCATGTCCAATTCATGAAATTTCCATCTCCATGAGTGAACTTAGTATTTTTGGTCACATCTCTATCACTCTTTCCAACTCCAAAGACTAAGGGAAGTGTCCATCCTTGCCTCACTATTGTTTCCATTATCTTGTAATCGTCAGTGATATCATCTACAATGTCTAATGTTGCACATAAAACCTAGTAGTTCATTTGTACTCAAAACCCTTTTCATGTTGTTGTTCTCGCCCAATTCGTGAACTAGTTGAATGGTCAATCCAACTGTAATATAACTACTAGATCTAAAAAATAAAATAAAAATAAAAAATCTTCTTACAAACATAGGAGAAAAGGTTTGTTTATATTAAGAACCTATACTATACAAAAGTCCTAACATCACCAACACACTTTCTCTTTGTGTCTCTAGTTCCTTATGAATTTATCTAAAGATGTTAATTGATTTTAATTCTAAAAATCAAAGCTTTGTTTGCCAGGTCCTTTCTCTGTTTATAAGTTACTAGTCTTACCCTTTAGACAAGCATGTAATATTGTGAAAATAAAATACTATTGATATATAATATTATACTTCATATTACTATTAAAATGCTTCATATAAATACTATTAAAACTATTCATATGTAAAATCCCACATCTAAGCATGATAACATATTTAAGGTCCAAGGTTTAAATGTATTAGAACGACCTTGAAATATTCTTATAGAAACTTAAATCGTTTATCACTTAAGGCTTACTTACCTGGTATTAAAATTTAAAGGGTAACACTAAGCTTCATTCTTATGATACAAAGTCTCCTCCATAAATTGAATGCATTGTCACTATAGTTAAGAGTTCATTGTACAAAGAACACTAACACTAAGCTTTCATTCTTACAAGTACACTTTCCCTTACTCAACTTACTCATTGTCATGTGCTAGAGCCTCTGCCTATTTGACATGCAGCCTAGACCACCTATCGGGTACCTTCTTCCATGAACATCTATCACCATCCATCATGAATTTGGTTTTGGAGGAATTTTTTGGTCCTAAGCGTTATTTTTACACTATCATTTCATTTTGAGGTATGGGGAGGCCTCGTCCCTCCCTGGTTTCTCCTTGCTGAAAACCCTTTCTCAGACAGACTGGTCCTCACCCGCTTGTCCCCCTATTTGTAGTTTACACTCACTCATTCCTCTCTTATATCTTCGTAAGGTATCCTCCTATCTTCTAGTTAAAATTCAAGGGTTCCCTTCTAGCTAAAGCCACCCATGTATGCAAGGAAGTTCAAACACTAGGAAAATTCGTTCATTTTTGGATAAACATCATGCAACCGGGTTTTTCTTGTGAGGTAAGGATAACAATCCCACTCAAGTTTTTGAGGTTGATGATTGTCAATGTAGTGTTTTATTTATTTAAAATTTATTACCAGACTCGATCCCTTTCACTATGAGTAAATGGATGTCTTAGCCATGCTTAATTAATTCACTCTTAGTGCATGCATACTGTGCATATCCCATCTCCTTGATAAAATTTATTTTTTCAAAATATTAGGGTCTAAATATTATATCCTTCGAGCTCAAAGACCTCTTCTTTTGGGCATGACTTCATTTCATTTAAATATTTAACCCTCTCGTGATAATATGAATTATTATATATATTTATTTTGGGTTACTGTTTAACTGTTGAAATGTACACTTGACACTGAGAGGGGGGGGTGAAGAAGTGTCACAAAATTTTGAACAATTTTCCACTTTTCCTAAATTAATTGAACAACATATATTTGTTTCAATTTATAAACCAATATAAAAGAACAAATATTTTATTTATTTATTTAACTTGAGTGAATACATAAGATCAATCTTCAACTTCAAACAATTATGAGAGACCCAACTCTTTGTTACAAGAACCAGCTTGTAGTTCTCAGATCCAACTGACAAATGAAGAATTCAACCCTAATAAAAAGTCATAGCTTGTTGATATTAGGTCAGACTAAGATGTGAGAAAACCAATCCTCATACAAGACCCAACTTGTAAACATGCACCAATCTGATAGAATGAACCTTGATTCAATCCAATATATATAAATATATATACTTCAACAAATTCATCTACATATTTTGTTCACCATACTTCCTTGTTTATATAGTCTCCAAATAGTTATGAGTTTGGAGAAATATGCCTTTTGATATTGAACTATTGTACCTTTTCATTTAAATGAAAATATTAAACTTTAAATAATATCTTTTTTCCTTTTTATTCTTTATTAATAGTGCTCATGATTTAACTCTCTTTTAATCATGACTGTGTATCGATTCATTTTTCCTCATGAGTTAATCATAGATATGGATGGACTCATTATATCGTTCCCATGATTTTTTTGCATCCTTGGTTCACCAATAGACCATATTCGAGATTTTAATGATTCTTTGTATTGTTATGGTGTTAATTCTCTATCGAATTACTCTACAGACCTTGAGTTGTTTACAAAAATGAAATGTCTTCCAGGCGCTTCTTTCAACACAGTGTTCAAATGATTGTGATATCAAAACCATGGGCCTATCGATTTAAGTGTTTGTTCCTAGTGCTTTCTTATTCTTCATCTATTATTTCATGTGGGACTGTATTCAAGCATCCAAGGGATTATTACTTCTATCCCATTTAGCTTTTTTATCTTATCACGTCACCCGTGATGGAACTGAGTTCTCTGGTACTTCAGTATTTTGTAGTCATTGTATTCACTAGTATATCAAAAGGTCAATATTAATATTCCGTTGGATGGATGATCCTCGCTTATCTAGAGGCTTAAAACAAATTGACGGTCATGACTTAATCTGTACTTGAGTCGACGATTCGCTTTCACTTCAGGACTTCTATATGACCACAGATGGTGGCTAGGTGTTAAGACAAACATGTACTTAATCACATATCAAAATCAATGGTCGTATTTTAATTGGACATTGACATGGAAATCTATTATTTACTCCGAAACTTTAGATATTTGAGACTCTATGATATTCAAACTATGATAAAGTTCAATCCCTTTGAAGTGATTACATATTGAATATGACATACAGAGGAAATGAACTCTTGTTGTTGGTTAACACCTTTGCTTACACTATCCTTCCACTCTGCTTGATCAATGATTGAGAATTCTCCCAAAGTAGATCAACAGTTAGCGTTACTTCAATATTTATGCTTACTTATATCATTCCATTCTACTTGATCAATGGTCAAGAATGCTCCTGAATTAGATCAACAATTAATGTTATTTCGTGATTTTGACCTTCGACAATTGGATGATAACAGAGGCTTCGATATCCCTGAAGTTACTAACCCCAGAGTGATGTGATTGTGAATTCATTTTTGAAGTGGAAATGACTGAGTTGTTTCCACATGTCACCTAGATTCATGAATTTCATATACCTAAAGTTCCAACTAGACTTTGACACTTGTGACCATTTGATTGCACCACGTGCCCTTACTAATGTAGTCTTGTTGATGTGGATCTACTGATGTGTTGCATGTCATCCTCATGGACCTAATTATCATAGGTTCATCTGAAGTTTCTTATTGATCTATTGATTATCATTACTTCATGAATTTGACACTTTTGAGACTTTGATCTAATCCTCCTGAATTGGAAAAGTGTCAAATAGATCTATCACCGTAGATCTTTCTTCTCTTGATCCTATGGCCTCTATTTATTCCATAACTCCATGGTTTGGGATTTATTGGCTCATCTGAGCTATTTATTATTGGTGTAGCTCAAGGGAAAAGTTGATTGTGCTCTAAAATTTGTTACTCCAAATCAACTGTTTACTAGATTTCCTCATCCGACACTAGACGAGAGTTCATGAATCTGGGGCTTTAGCCTTTGGGTTATTCTTTTTTTCCCACTTCCCAATTCTCCGGAAGTGAGATTCCTTGAAGAATAAACCTCAAGTAAATTGACTTCATCTAATAGTCCTTCTTTAATCCGAAAATCTTAAAATGATCCAACAATTGTCGAGAATTCAACTATTTGGGATCTTGGGCCTTTGGTGATGCAGGAGCATCTCTTCACGTCAGCCGATTCAAATCACATATTCAAGAGAGGCGCAGCCTTATTTCAATTTGAATTTGAATGTAATTAAATGTTTTAGGTTGTTGAGCTGTGAGGCCGTGCTTTGCACAGGCGTAGAATTGGGTGGGCATTTAATGCTTGAAGGCTGAGATCTAGATCCGATCTGTGGACTAGACAGCCCATTCAATGCAACTGAATAGGGTAGGTGAGTTTGGAGGGAAGAGCTCGAAGAGCCCCCTCATGTAAAATATCAATTTCGATCTCATTTTGTAAGTAGTTGTAATAGTCGAGAATGCAGAAGAGAAGGAGCCAAGACTCTGTTAAAGTCTGAGCTCAGGAACACCTTGTAAAAATAGGCATTTTCCATTTAATAGAAACAACAGTTTTTCCTACATAATTCCTATGTTGAATGAATGTCTATGTGTGTTCTATTTATGATGTGAATGTATGTTGTAGGTTGTGCATTTGCAAGAGTTGTTTGATTTTCAGGCTTGAGAGGTTCTTTGAGGCTTCACACCAAGAGGGTGTGACAGAACACTGCGGGTTCTGATAGCCAGTGCACAAAAGCACTTTTCAACTCAGTGGATTCAGACAAAGACGTGCTAGGTGGGCACAGGAGATGAAATCATTAACTCGAGGAAGACCTGTGAGGTTGTTGAACATCTCAGGAGGCAAGGTTGTGTAAGTGAGGCACAATTGTAGATAGAAGCTCTAAGGAGTTTTGTGAAGATCTACCAGGTGGGCATCGAGCAGGTGCAAAGAGAGCAAAGAATAACTCTTTTGTGAGTTCAAAATAAGACATAAGCTTTGAGGAGTTCTGTATAACTCTGCCAGGAGGTTATTGAGTCAGTTTGTAGACAAGCACAAGGAGAGAACTCTTTGAGTTTCGTAATTAGAAGAAGAATCCACTGAAGGATATTCACAGGGTTACTGAACACCCTGAACACTCAGCGAGAGGTTTCTTGAGTGAAAGATAGCCAGGAGGGCATCAATTTCTCTATTTGAAGGAGAAAGGGAAAAGAAACAAAGGTTGAGGCCTTTAAACATTTGGAAATTCTTCTAAGTCTAGGAAGAAAACCACGAAGCTCGAGAGGAGTAACAACTGCCATCAGATTAAGCTGAAGAGATCTGGGCCGTTGAACATTTCACATCCAGGAAGCAGTAGGACGAACACAAGAGCCGAAGAGATTCTGAGCCATTGGATCTTGATCAGAATAGCTGACAACTGTCAGAAGAGCCGAAGAGATTCTGAGCCATTGGATCTTGATCAGAATAGCTGACAACTGTCAGATCTGTTGAGAGGATCTCAAGGTTTGAACCCTCGTAAGAAGAGTGAAAGTCCCGAAGGAGTATTGTATCGGGAATTCAGCATTCGAGAGTTCAGGCCCTCGACAGCAAAAATCAAAAAAGGGTGAATTAGATTTGAGTCGTCTGTTGGAAAGAGGACACGTGTCACAAAATATCCCATATCGGGGATTCAAACATTGAGAGTCATAGAGGGAAGTATTTCGACTTCGCGAGTAGCAAAGTTGCGAACAGATCAGGACCGTCCATCTGAGGAGGCCAGGTGGTAGCAATCGAGGAATCCGCGAAGTGGCAAAGGGGTCCAGGATTCAGATCTTGTGAACTCAGAAGTTTGCAAGGTGAGAGCCCAAGAGTTGGGTGCTCCAAGTTGCGAAGTCACGAAATCGCAAGGAGCGAGGACAACCATTGGATCCAGAGAACAGGAGGACCGTTGGATCAG
The DNA here is from genome assembly GCA_000966675.3 of Picea glauca. Lineage (NCBI taxonomy): Eukaryota > Viridiplantae > Streptophyta > Pinopsida > Pinales > Pinaceae > Picea > Picea glauca. Next base: position 1,156,158 of record JZKD02S0055627.1, on the reverse strand, counting down.
GAACCCCATCACCTATCGTGCATTCGGGGGTTCTGAGGTTGAGAGGGGTCACTTTCAACATCAAAAGTCATGAAGTGCCAAGAGTGGAGGCTCGTGTAAACACGTGGAAGAACCACAAGGTGGGGCCTATGTGATTGATAGGCGGACATGCGTCGCCTGGAGAAAGGATTCAACACTCCATTGATTTCTCGTGTCTCAGGGATTCACGGGATGAGAGCACAAAGGCTCATCACTTCAACTCGTGATATTGCGAGTTGTGACAAGTGCCTTTGGGAATAGGCCTTGGTCATAGCGCTGTGGTTTCTTGGGGAGAAAGGAGCTCGCACCTAGTGCTATTCACACAGGTGGAGTTTCTAAAGGGCCTGTGGATCAATTGGAAGGAGAGTCTAGTAGGGAATCGAAAGAGCCGCTTCGGCTCATGAAATAGATTGAACGATCCTTAAGACCGGGAGGTCATGCAGAGACTCTGTCGAGGCAGAGGTGGTGTCTGCATCATTTGGCCTTGCTTATTCTATCCTTCCACTTTATTTTTATCGGACGATCAATATAACTCCCGAAATGTTTCTCAGATCGGAAGAATGTCCACTTCGGGACATCGTCTTCGACTAAAATATTTTTTCATTCAGGTAATTTTATGCGAAGTATTTTGCGCTAAATTTGACCATTGCTCCTCCTACACTATCTGATGGTTTAAATCACTCCCATATATTCAATAAGATGACCATGATTCTTTCCATAGTTACGCAGGTTTACAATGTCATCCAATGGTCATATTTATTTTCGAATTATGAATGGACACCAGCTCCTTGATTTTTATAAAGGTTTCGACCTATAAAAATTCTCTTTATGAAACTCGATCTCCTATGTGACTTCAAAATCACTATATCTTCTTAGCTTTGGAAAAAGTACCTGTAAAAAAAAATCATCGATCCTTGACATTGATTGAATATTACATCAATGAAATTTACTAGATGCTTTTTCTACTAAACTTTAGCCTTGCTTCTCTGCTGCATTATCTTTCCATCAATGACCCTTCATTACAAATGGACAGACCTTATTGGCCATCCTGACACTAATTCCAACTGCATAACTATTTTAATGACTGATTCATGTTTCCATCAATGAAAACTCATAACCAACAATGCAAACAATCTCCCCCCTTGTCATTGAGGGAAACATATCTGTAAAACAAAATGATTTTATATCTTTTCTCCAGTTATCATTGATCTCCTTTTCTATCTAATTCCAAATTTGTTTTACTGCTTCTCTCCCCCTTTGACATCAATGAAAAAGAGTGAGGCTTTGACTATTTTTCTCCCCTGTGAATTTATTGACTACTTATCTCAGTCCATTGGGATAATTCTATTCAAATAATTAGTCTTCTTGATACTAACTTGTAGTGATACAAATTTTTAGTGATCAAGCCTTTTAAAATTAATCTAATTACTTTCTTATATGAGAACCAAAATACTCCCCTTGAATTTTTATTGAATTTCCTTTGTGAAATAGAACCAGTGATGATTTTAAGGATGGAAATTTATTTTAAAATATAGAAACCTTGGCGAATCTTGCTAATCCTTCATATGCCAACTATAAATGTTTGGCGATATTTTTGTAAAAATATTCAAGTTTCTAAGGATTTTATATAGTTTTTATAATTTTTTGGCGATTTCTAAGGTAAAATATTTTTATCCTATTGAATTTGGGCGAATCATTTTTAAAATAGCGAATCTCGTTTTTGGAAAAAACGTGGAAAATTATCCCATGAGCGAAATTTATCCCCTAAATTCATCCATGAATAGAACAAGAGTATGAATCTTATTGATCTTCTTGAAATACTTCTTATTCTTCTTTGATTTCATAGGAATATCAATTAAGGATTGATACCAATTGATCTAATACCAATTTTGTTATAAATTTATATTTGTTGATCAATACCCCTTTAACCTCTCTACTTTTTTTTCCTCTTCTCCCCTTTTTACAAAAATGATATTTTCTTGCTCCCTACGAGGTTATACTCCCCCTAAGGCAATGCCCTCCTTTGTCCATTTTATCCTTCTTGTATTCTACAACTCACCCTATCAATGATTTTTCTTTCTTTGGCTAAAGGAGTATGACATCATCAGGATTGTGTTATATTATTCTATACGGACTTCCCTATCTTGAGCTTGATCTATTTCTTATTGAATTTCAAATTCTTTATTAGGACCTTCGCCCACCATTTTCATGGCATAAATTTATTCATTTTCAGGTGCAAGGACATCTTTCTTTCTTTCTCCTTCATATTTTATTCTCCATATATTTCTATGAGATATTCTACTATTTGGACCTTTCCTTTCTAATTGTGTTTTTGGAGACTTGTCTTCTCCTTTCTTCTTCCAAATTTTAATAAAGTTTTCTCCATGACTTGAATGAATTATTTAAGGATTGAATTTTTAAACTCCTGCATCTTTGGTATTTGTGCCCAAACCTATGACAGTTGTAACATCTCATTGTATGACAAAAGTTTGTTGTGTGCCCAACAAAATTGCATCGCCAACATCTAATTGAGTTTTTATATTTTCCTACATATCCTTTATCTAGTTTCTTGCACTCCATTGCCTTATAGCCAATGTTATGAAAAGAAAATAAATAGCCATTCAAGGTGTTTCTATTCTTGAATTTATTTTGTCTTGAGAGATCCGTCTTTTGATTTTCTTATTTCATTTTACTTTTATAGCTTCCTTCCTTAACAAAGTTCATGACTTGTAATTGCTTTGTAATTGCACCTTTTCCTTTTGAGAAGGATGATCCTTTCTCATGTTTGTAAATGGTGATCCAGTTTTCATTGTCTTCCTTTTTATTGTATCCAAGACCAGTTTTATCATCAATCGATCTTTGATTGTTACAAAACTTATCTAGGATAGATGAGCTATTATGAAATTTGACAGATTTTTTTGTCTTTTCATCTATCTCTTTTAAATTGACTATTTTCAATTTCAACATGTGATATGTCTCTTCCTTTTTAGTTAACTGGATCTTTAGGTCTTCTTCCACTTTCTTATCATGTTCAAGTTGAGTCTTCAGATTGATGACTATTTCATCTGTCTCATCCATGACATTTGTTATAGAAATATTTTCCTCACCCCATGCAATCTTGCACAAAAGGCCTTTTTCCATTTTTGTGTGCAGACTTGTCATCCCTTTTTGCAATTCTCAGAGTTAAAAATACAAGTTTTCCACATATATGCACCTTTCCTACTACACAACATGCGTATATGCAGGTTGCACCGCTACAGCCTGTGTACATAGGGAAATGTGCCCAAAAATGAAAATGGTGTCAGGCTTCCACATCATGTCATGAGATCAATGATCCTTTTCCTTCCATATAATGGAAACATTCAGAATTGACCCTTCAATTCCCCTTGAAGGCTATAAATGGGCCAAATATGAGCTATGAAAAAGAGGAGAAAGAATTCAACTTTGATAGAAAAGTTACTGTGGAGGAATTATTCACTTCACATTGAGTATGCATCCCTTTATCCTTTAAGTCTTAACATGTTGTTCAGCCCCCAAGCTCTTCCCTTATTGAGTGAGAACTCCATTGTCTCTCTTACATGATCTTTCCTTTGGTGGAGGATTGAAGTGGTGAAGGCCCAACTGGAAGGAACTTAGTTTCTTGGTTCTGAACCGTGTCAGCACAAAAGTCTGTAACTTACTCACCTATGTTGATTGTATCTTAATAAAAATACTCTTTTCTCATCTAATTGATATCTTGCAAATATTTGAATTATTATTCTGTTGGCATATTTGTTATGAATATTAATGGATTATGCTATTGAATGTGATAACATCATATATTATCACCATATGCTTGATTGGTTGTTGAGGACTGATTGTAGGTGTATTTCTTTGGGTCAAGTGCTCAACGATGGACTTCATCAAACATCTAGACAAGGTAGGCCTTTTATCTTGTCTTGCTACCATATTTGTTTATATAGCATACTTGAGAATATAGTTGATTTCTGCAGTCATTTCCATCTGTTGTGGTTTACCCCTAGTCATAGAGAGATTTTCCTCATAACAGAATTAACGACCATAATGGGGATTGAATATTCTTTCTTGGGGTTTGGAGTGTTTTTCTCCTTAGATGGATCTCGCTCATATTGATTTTCTTATCATATGATTTCTTGACAACCTATGTTCACTCTAGGTCTGAGTCTTTCATCCTTCTTATCCTAGTTGTGTTTTTGACACATATACATCGATTTTTGCTTGATAATCACATACATACGCATCATGTCCTTTTGAAATCTATGTACATACATGTGATGTCCTTCTACAAGATACGTACATATGCCCTTTTTCCTTGAACAATCATGTACATCAGGCTCTTTTGCTTGATTTTTGGGTTTGGTGGTTTTTGGGTAGGTTTTGATGATTGTTGAGTCTTCTTGGGTCTTTGTAGTGACTATTAAGTGTCTGTGGAATGATAGGAAAATTGTCTTTGGTTGAAATTTTGGGCAGTTCCTTTCTCATCATATTTTCATTTTGATTGTCCTTGTACATTGGGTTGGGTGTTTTACTCCTTGGTATCCTACTTGGGTTATCTTTGTCTATACATAGTAGAGTATTTATATATCAAGTTGTTGTTGATTCCATGCATTTTCATTTTGATTATATTAAAAATACAAAAATATTTGGCATTTTACATTGATTGGAATTTTGATCTTTTGAGTCTTTGTCATTTATATTAGTACATGTAAAGAAAGATTGCATTTTTATTTAGAATTGTAGAATTCAATTGAAAATTGCATTTTTTAAAAAGCATATCATTTATTGAAAATTGAAGTTAGGACTTTTCATTGTTTTCATATTCATTTACTTTACTTGTTGAGTCATAACATCACTAGTTTCACGAACGCACCTTTTGAGTAAGCATGACCATTAAAATTAACACTATAATTTAAAATTGATTAGTAACAATTTTATTTTGTAGGGTGCACAAACTAGCTTAGTATTTAGTTCCTTGGAATATGATTGTGTGAGTAAAATTCTCCAAGGCTATTAAATAAACATATATGTCTAACTAAGGGAGTGGAGAAATCCATTGTATAATCGGTAAGATCAAGAAGCTCCGCTTACACACGTGTTAATCACGAGGTCACGTGAGTTCGGTTGAAGGGATATACCCTTGATACCTTCTTAGCGTTAGAGATAGTTTTGGGGATCTATTCGTATATGGGGATCTTGCTAGTGCCCTTATCTCCATGAGAGGCAATGCTTTCAAGGTTTTGGGATTTTCTACCCTGCCCATATGGTGGACATGACTTATGACTGCTCACCTATGCATCAGTTATACCGTGGTTGCTAAGTTGCTTGAATTAGGTGCCACATAGGTTACATGTTGGGGTTATTTTGGAGGTACCCTGGGTCAGATAAGGGTCGGACAACACACATCCTTTATGGAGGATTACCCCTCCGGGGGGATCTAACCGATTGGTTGTTAAGCCCATGAGGGCCCTTTTAACTTTTCAGACTTGTGATTGTATAAGGATGACTATTGAACTGAGTCACCAAAATATTGGGACTCCCTCAGCTCCCACACCTACTATAATTAATGGAATCCCTTCGACTCCTACAAACACAATGGTTGTAGTGTCAGAGGCACCTATCATCATTGTTGCCCATACTATAGTGAATTATCAACCTATTTCAATGAACCCATTTCGTTCTCTTGGTCACTCACTGGGCTATAATGTTCAATCCATCTTGATGGCCTCTAGTCCTTTTTCCTATGGTATGCCGAATTTTACTTCATAGTTTTTAAACTTCATCCCAGTCGTTGGCCCTAATGCTAGCATTGGACTTGGGGGCACAACTCCTCCTTATACTTCATTCTGATTTGGTGGCTCTCAGATCCCTCAAATGACTACTACAATAGGAGCCATTCCCTCTTTTAACCCTGGGTCTAATCATGTTTCTTATGGACGAAGTAACCAACCTCACGAATAGGATTCTACTCAATTTATGTCATTTTCCCTCACCTCCTCAGTTTCGATTCCAGCCAACATGTTTTTCATGAAAAATCCACCTTTATCCTCCAAATTCACACCTGCAGAAGGTCAGTTTCACACCTTGGGAAAACTCCAACCCAGAGCCTCTCCGGTTGGGGGAAGTTTTTATAACCTTCATTAGAAATTCCTACTAGAATGTTGCCCAACCTACCTCTTATGAATCAACCTGGAGGAGGGTATCGCAATCTTAGGTAGGGCCATGGTGCTTATGAGAACCCTGGATGGGCTGCAATTCCCCAAACAAAATCTTTCTAGGGATCTTGGGGCCAGATGTCGCAACCCCATCCCCCTTTTATGGCCATGCTCAATGTGTCAGACTATTAGTAGTATGAATGTCATTAGACCAAAACCTGTAGGTGATTGGTAAACTCACCACCGCTAGATTTAAATGATCCATGAGAGGCGATTAGTCCCTTGTCACAATACACCAAGGAGTGTTGACTACTTGCAATTTCGTGCAACAATCTCCCCCTCAGCATGAGCCGAGTGTGTATCGAACTCGTGACCTCTCCCTCTGATAACAATTTTTGTAGTGATCAAGTCTTTTCAAAACTTAATCTAATCACTTTCTTATTTAATAACCAAAATAGTTCCCTTGAGTTTTTACTGATTGTTCTCCTCCTTTGTTTCTAAAAGGGTATCTTTTTCTGACGAGGTCTCTCCTCTTGTTATCTTTACAGGATGTCATGTACATCATTTTGTACACTAGAATGCTTCTTGTGGGGATGTCATTGTCCTACTGGAACACTGCACAATTGTAGCTCATATTATTCAAACAACCCTTGGATCTTCCCATTTGTTCTCATCGATTTTCATCCAGTTGTATCCATCATTATCCTAGATGCTTCTTTAATCTACATTGCTCTTAAGTTGTCATGGAAATTTTATACTATGCTTGTCACATGACTACAATTCGTTTTGCAAAAATTGACTTCACTCTTGTTTAGTTGTTTGGTATTTTCTATCCACATCTATGAGTGTCCTTGTTTCTTGAACTTTTTTTTTGATCTTCTATTACTTGAACTTCATTTTTCTTCCTTGTTTCATTTACTCATTTTGTTGTATTGTATGAATCATTCCTCATTGACTGTTTTCTTGAGTTCCAATAGTTATTGGATTTGTGGCCATATCCACCACAACTATAGCATCTCATAGAGTAACAATGTGCAACAATATGTCCAACATGATTCCAGTTCCAACATCTTATACTATTTTTGAACCTACCAACTTGGTTTCTTCCATGATTCCTACAATCCAAGGATTTATGACCATATTCATTACAAGAAAAGAAATAACCATTAAAAACATTCTCATACTATGACCATATTCATTACAAGAAAAGAAATAACCATTAAAAACATTCTCATACCTTCATTGATTCATCCATGAAGGTGTATCACTTTTAAACCTTCTTTGATGTGTATGAGTAGCTTATGGATGCCTTCCCTGATCAGATCTTCTAAATTTTGTAGTGTTTCTTTCATTTCTTGAACATGAAGAACCTAAGTCATACCTTCTTTCACATTTTACAAATGAAGGAGATATGTTAGACTTTTCTTCATCCTTTACAAATCAAGGACCTGTGTCATACTTGTCTTCATCATTTACAAATGAAGGACCTATGTCAAACCTATTTTCACCTTTTACTAATGAAGGACATGTATCAGGTTTTTTAGGAGTATTGATTTCTTCCTTATTGTATCCAAGACCAGATTTGTCATTTGGTGATATTTGACTATCCGAGATCTCATCCAGGTTCATGGAGTTGTTCAAGAACTTGATTTGAGTGTTTGACTTTTAATCCTTCTTTCTAAGATTCACAGCTTCTGCTTCCATCTCATGACATGATTCTTCCTTTTTGTTCAATTGGTTCCTCACTACCTCCTTTCGGCTTCTTCAAGTTGGATTTTAAGATTGACATAGCTTTCCCTTAGTTATTTTAGTTCTACAAGGTTTTTGCTTGGTTAATCATATTCCTTCTTTTCTTATTTTGCTTGACTCATTTCAATTTTCAGTCTCTCGATCTCCTCTTTATTTTATTTGAATAGATCAATAAATAAAAATTCCAATCTTTTGATCTCTTCTTCTTTGTTTTCTAACTGAATCTTTTTCTCAGATATGATTTCTTCATTGTCTTTGAGCTTTTCTTTTAATTCCAGGATATGCCTTTGATTGCTAATCTCATCATCTTCCTTCTTATTTTCTTTTACTTGACTAATTTCTTTATTCATCTTCTCGATCTCCTCTTCTTTTTCTTCTAACTGATTATCCTGCTCATATATTATGTTTTCATTGTCCTTGAGAATTTCCTTTATTTACAAGATTTGATTTTGACTCTTTTCAAGAAATTCTTTAGTGTAGTCATGAAGATAGCTATAGTGTGAATCATTATGGTCATAGCAGTATTCATAGAGGCTCCAATCAACCTTTTGTTTGGGATTTGATAGTTCTTCTTATACTTCTTCCATGAGACAAATGCTAACAAAACATTCTTTTATTGTGTCTGAGTATTCTTCTTTACTTGCAGGGGAGGATTCAATATCAACATTATTGCAATCGAAATATTGTGGAGAGTATTTACCTTTATTGATGACTAAGTCTTCCTCTTCATCCTTGATAGGAATTTATTTTGTGTCTTGCCTTTTGATTTGATACATCTCTTCTAACTTTAGCCATAAGTCCTTGGTAGATTTGCATAGTCTTATGCTTTCTTTAACGGTATATGATAATCCATTGAGAAGAATACTCAATGCCACTTCATTGTTCTTCCTTACTCTTCTTTGGACTATAATCTTGGATATATTTTTTTATGTAGTTAAGTCCCAGAGCTTGCTTACTACTGAATTCCAAAATTCAGATCCTCTTGACTTCAAATACTATTTCATATTTTCTCTCCATGAAGAATAATATGTTCCATCAAATAGGGGAGCTTCAATTGTGGAGAGAGCCATTTTTCCACCCATTTATTCATGATCTACCTTCTAGTGGTTAAAATGTGCTGAAGGAACTCGCTATGATACCATTTTTTGTAGTACGAATATCATTACACCAAAACCTGCAGGTGATTTCTAAACTCACCACCGCTAGATTTCAAGGATCCACGAGAGGCGATTAGTCCCTTGTCACGATACACTAGGGAGCACTGACTACTTGCAATTTCATGCAACAAAGAATTTTCTAAGTTGATGAATGACCTTATGTTTCATGATCCTACATGGCCCTCCATTCCCACCAAGATTCCTTTGGATATTCCAAAATTTGAAGGAAAGAATGGCGAGGATCTTGGTGATCACGTCACCGCCTTTCACCTATGGTGCTCCTAGAAATTCCTTAATGATGATTCCATTTGGTTAATATTATTTCAACACACCCTCATAGGGGTTTCCACGAAATGGTATATCGAGCTACCTAGGGGGGCATATGGGACCTTTAGCCAGATGGTGCTAATATTACTTAACCACTTCCAATTGTTGGTTCTTTACGATGTTGGCCTAGAACTTCTATTGACCTTATGCCAGGACAAAGCCACTCATATCTCAGATCACATCCAGGAATGGCATAGATGAAAGAGATTGATAAAGACTTGCATACCCCCATATTTCCTATTAGAATAGTTCCTTAAGTCCTTACAGCCTCTTATTTCGAAGGATGTTTATACATCCAGGGTTACATCAGAGGAAGAAGCAATATTCAAAGCCCAGAAGTTATATCTTATATATGCTCAGTATGGGATGTTATACAAGATTCTTCTAGACGCACTGAGGTCAAAATATTACCCTAGAAACAATATTGGACCTCATGCTGATGGCATTGTAGGCTCCACTAGTGTGAAATAAGCAGACTCGATTACAAGCCATTTGAAATATTTGTCTCTAAACCAATATCTAGGAGGGCCAACTTCGTCTGTGTCTTCCAATCCCACTCATTCAGGGGATGTACATTCTGTGTAATCGTCAACCGACCAAAATGGTAACCAACAACCAGGCAGGAATAATAAGAAAGGACATAATAATAATCATAAGGGTGGGAAAAATAACAATAAACCCAAGGACAATGGTAATATTTAGAGGATGAATAATAATGTTGGTGAGGGAAAGAAGGAAAGGTGTAAGGTGAAATTTCCTTGAAAGCTTTGTACATATGATCATCTTACTCATTTATGCCCCAAACTTCTGGAAGTTTTGAAGAGCTTATCTCTTCCACCCTCTGTGCTGACAAATCCTTTTCCACAAAACCAACACATGGCCTCGAGCTCCTCAAACACCACAAATGTGGTCATTGGAATTGAGAACCCACCAAAATAAGACAATGATCGTTTGTGCATCAATATGGTCAATTCTTAGGTGAATGTAGCCACCCAGTCTCATGATTACATTTCTTCATAGACTGTACCTAGTCTATAATCTCCTCCTCCTCTAGAGATGCCTTTAGAGATCAATAAAATAGGGGCATTGCCTCATATTCTGAAAGGAGTACTCAAGCTCTGTACCCACAATACAAATTCTAGAGATGCCTATGATTACTCCATTGTTGAGGACCTCGGTCAAACCCCTTGTGCTTTGTTTTCCCTGGAGGTACTCTAGACGTGTCCCTCATAGAGGAATTCCTTGTTATATGAGTCAGGAGCTCTAGACCCCAGTGGATAGAAATTTATCAAGTTCAAAGTCACAAATGTGAATCTTCGCTTGCATTACCATGTGGCATTCCAAATCCATGTGGGGTACTCAAGGTATACCATCAAGCGTGCAGTTGTTGATGAAGGCACTGCAACATGTGTGATGTTCCTAATCTATTAGAAATCTCTCGACTTTCCAAATCTTTCTCAATATCTAACCATGTTGACTAGTTTTGATGATCATTCCTTCCACCCTCACGGTATTCTTCCTGCCTTTCTAGTCCAGTCAGGTAGGAAGATGATAAAGGTGGATGTCGAGGTGGTTGATGTACCCCTCAATTATAACTTGTTACTAGGACACAATTGGACTTATTCTATGACTGTCATTGTATCGTCCGTCTTACGGACTCTTTCTTTTCCTCATGATGGGAATATCGTGATGGTCGACCAACTATACTTTGTGTATGCTAGCCCCAATGCATCTGTTGGACCATCGATCCCCGTGGTCAACAATTCTCAGCTGGAAAATGAGAATATTGGTGTCAGAACGTATTCATCCCTTATGGGTACCTTTGACTTCATGGCACCGATTCACCATGCTTACGCCATGTCCAATAGGCTCGTTTCATCATATATTTTTGTTCCTTTCCACACTTCCTATTTTAACAATCCTTGTACCTTACCTTCCTCAACTTTATTCTTGTGAAGTTCAGTCGCATGCTGGAATGGACATGACACTATCGACAATGGAGATAACGTATCAAGTTGTTCTTGAATCTTCCTTCAAACCCGATCCTATTACCTCACCGACGGATGAGGAGGATCCTATTCTTAGGCCCATGTGGGCGACTTCGTCGTATTGTTCACATGACTACCTCGATGATAATTCTCCCTCGGATGAAGCTATCATCAAATCCATGAATGGTTTTGATGAACCTTGGGATGATATGCATCATCGCTCTTATTTTCTCCCAAAGCTTGCTAGAATCGAACAAGATGACTTTCAATTTACTTTGAGCAAGATAGAGGGTCACGTCATAGTTCCACTTGATACACACAACATTCATGCCAAAGGAAATATGGAGAGTATCTATCCTATAGTCATGATCGATATCTCTCGTACCTCTATAACTATTGAAAATGTACACATCGGTGTGGATTGTTCACCAGAAGAAATCTTGATCTACATCAAGATCTTCAAGGAATTCTAAGATGTATTTGCTTGGTCATATGAAGATATGCCAGGAATCGTCCCTCGAATTTTTGAGCATGAGATTAGAACTTATTTGGGTGCTAAGCCTGTTCGACAACATCTTATAGCTGTAATCCCTGGAAGGCCCCTCCTATTAAGGAAGAGGTTGAGAAATTGCTTAATGATGGCTTTATCTACCCGGTTCCCTTGACTGAATGGGTATCCAATCTTGTTCCTATGAATAAGAAGCAAGGAACCATCCGTGTATGCATGGACTTTCGTGACCTAAGAAATCCTATCCTAAGACAACCTCCTGACACCTTTCATCGATCAGATTCTCGATGAATGTGCGAGAAGAAAAGGTTTTTATTTTATGGATGGATTTTTAGGTTATAACCAAATTCAAATTAAACTAGAGGATTGACACAAGATGAAATTTATTTCCCCTTGGGGCACATTTGCATACTGAAATATGCCTTTCAGCCTTAAAAACATCGGAGCAACCTTCCAACGTGCTATGACCTTCACATTCCATGATATTAAGAATATAGTTGAAGCTTATATTGATGATCTTGTTGCTCACTCTCGTAAGAGAGAAGATCACCCTAAGCACCTTCTGCTAGTTTTTGAAGCATGTCGTCATTATAGAATATGGTCGAACCTTCATAGATGCATATTTTTCATTAGGTCTAGACATCTTCTAGTATTTTTAGTCTCTAAGACAGGGATCATGGTAGATTTGTTAAAAGTTGAGGCAATACTTCGATTGCCTCCCCCGTGCACTATTTGACAACTTCAAGGCTTACAGGGGAAAGCTAATTTTTTACTTCGTTTTATAGTAAACTATGCCAATATTACTAAGGGTTTCATGCGTCTTTTGAAGAAGGACATCCCTTTTATCTGGGATGAGGAGGCCCAAGAATCCTTCAATGCTTTGAACAAATCCTTGGTATCGACGCCTTTGCTAAATTCTCCCGACTACCGTAGGGATTACTTTATTTATGTCGTCATGTACAAAGAGAAAATTGGTATGGTTTTGGTTTAGGAGGATGATAAGCTCCACGACCACATCATATACTATCTTAGTCAAAACTTATTTGGTCCTGAGCTCAAATATTCTCACGTTGAAAAACTAGCTTTAGTTATCATCCACGCAGTCCAATGATTATGTCAATATATATTTCTTTGAAAAGATATTGTGGTTTTCGATATCAATCCATTTTAATACTTCCTTACCATGCGTATCATAGGGGGGAAATACAATAAATGGATTGTCATTTTACAAGAATCTGATCTCTATTTTTCTTCTATGAAATCCAAGAAATCACTAGTATTTGCAGAGTTAATATCTGACTTCCCATGATTAGACGAGGATGTCATTCATTTTGATTCCTTTGTGGATGAACACATTTTCCTTGTCTCATCATCTGACCTCTTATATGGAGACATTTTTCTCTATCTTCAAACTTTGAAGTCCCCTCAACATCTCTCGCGATATGATCGACGACGTGTACAATACCAAGCTAATAATTACATTATCATCGACAAAAATTTGTATCATCGAGGAATAGACAATATCCTGTGTCTTTTTTTAACTCATGAAGAAGATGATTCAGTTCTAAATGATTTCCATAATGGAGATTGTGGTGGTCATCTATATGGGCTTGCGACAACCCAAAAAATTTTGTGAGCCAGTTATTTCTGGCCATCTATATTTAGAGATTGCATTGAAGCAGTTAAGAAGTGTCACCGCTGCTAGGTGTTCACTTAGAAAATTCACTCGCATCTACCCTTATCCATCCATTCATTACCGTCAGTCCCTTCAACAAGTGGGGGGTGGACTTTGTGGATTGCAACCCAACTTCAGCTGGGGATCATCATCACATTATCGTGGACATATACTACTTTACTAAGTGGGTCAAGTCCATGCCTACAGATAAATTTGATAAGAATACTGTCACCTTCTTCATATTCAATCAAAGTATCGTGAGTTTCGGTATCCCAAGTGAGATTGTCACTGGTCATAACAGCCACTTTCAAAATGAAATGATGGAAGAACTAGCATACAACATGGGGTTTAAGAATAGTCATTCTTCCCATTACTACCCCTAGGAAAATGGACATGTGGAAGTCGTCAACAAGTCTCTCAAGACCATTTTGCAGAAAATTTTCAGCCAAAACAAATCAGATTGGCATATTATGTTATATCATGCACTCTAGGCATACCGAAACTCTATCAATACTACCACCATATTTTCTCCTTTCCAGTTAGTATACAGTGTGGAGTCTATATTACCTATTGAATGTGAAATCCCTTCTCTTATATTGGCAGTCACACTCCTCACTGACACTTCCGATCTCGAGCGATGCCTCGTACACCTAAAGAGCCTTGACGAGTAATGTCAAGACACCTCTATGAATATCAAGGTGAATAAAATATGTGTCAAGGTATAATACAATAATTATTTATGTCCTTGGTTTTACTTCGAGGGTGACTTGGTCCTTTTATATGATCAAGCCAAAGAACTGTTGGGGGAAGGCAAGTCCAAACCCATGTGGCAAGTTCCCTATATCGTACGACGTTTCTTAGAAATAGGAGCCTATGAGTTAGAAGATTATGAATCGAGAATGTTGGTTGAGCCCAGGAATGGGCTCTACTTGAAAATATATTATGCTTGAGCCCCAAGCTTGGGCATAACCCTTTGTGTACTAATGTAATTTATTGTATTTATCTTTTCCCTTTATTTTTTGTCTTCCGCTTGCTTATTGAGTTTTCCCTTCTTTCGAAGATGTCAATGGAGTCTTCGGTCTACTTAGGATTCGTATACTGAGCCAACCGTCATACACGAAACTTGGCTAATGTGGCTTGGGTTCTTTACTCACCCGAGGGTCTACTGGTGTCTTCAGGTGGTGTATGCCTAGGGCCATCCATGAATAATGTGGTCGAATATAGCATCATTATAGAAATTTTGTGCGATGCCATTTTACATGGTATTCTCTCTTTGGCAGTTCACCTGGATTCCCAGTTAGTAGTATGTCAGTTCAATGGAAGTTACCATGTGTGTGATACTACATTACTCCAAAGATTCCTATGGCTACACCTTTTAGAGCGACAATTTGATTTTATTACTTACCATCACATAACTAGGAGTTCTAATTATGTATGTGATGCTTATTCTAATTTCATTTTGGATTGGAATTTGTCACATAACTAAAGGAAAGAAACAAATCTCACCAATATACACATTGTAATATAAGTAAATTTGAAGAACCCTGTTATATATATATTTAATATTTTTGTCGTATATCTTCAATTACTACATATCTTTTGTTAGTTAAAAATATTTAGTTTTCAATATTTTGATTTCCTCCTCATTTTCTAGTTGAATCCTTTTGAGGTTCATGGCCTCTAATTCAAACATTTGGCATGATTCTTCCTTTTTAGTTTATTGGATCCTTCATGCTTCTTCCTTTTTCTTATCTTCTTCAGTTTGAGTCATTAGATCTCCATTAGTACTTTGATTTATCTTTTTGAGGTTTATGACTTCCAATTCCAACATGTGGTAAGAATTTTCTTTCCTAGTTAACCAAATATTCAAGACTTCTTCACTTTCTTTAGTCTCCTCAAGTTGAGTTTTTAGACTGTTAACCAATTCTTTTATTTATTTTAGTACTTATTTTCTTTTATTATCACGTGTCTTTAATTCTTCCATCTCTTTTGTTAGATTAAAAACTTTAGTTTTCAAACTTTTAATATCTTCTTTTTTGTTTTCTAGCTGAAACTTTTGTTCATTCTCTTCATGGTTAGATTGATCTAACTGATGTAGTAGCAACATATATTTCTTTTGAATTTTCTCCAACTCTTCTAGAGTGCAAATAGTTGTGTACTCAATATGGTGAAGAACATCCTTATTAACTTCAATATATAGACCATTTCCTGGTTCCATACTAATCACTTCATATGTATTTATAACACCAGTTTTAAAATCTAATAGTTTTTCTTTAGTGAATACTGAGGTATTAATCAATTCCTTGATGAGGTTGTCTTCTTTATTGTTGACCGGGGTTTGCATCAAATTGTGCATTTCATTCTAATTAGAAATCTCTTTCTCTGTATTATAGTCTTCAATCTGATTGAATTTTTCTTTTTCTTTATCTTGTTCCTTATCTTTATAAGAATTATCTTCTTCTTAGTTTTGTTCTTTATTCCAACATGAATCCTCTTTATCTGATTCTTGTAATTACTTTGATAATATTTCTCTTCTTCTCGTGCTTTATTTTGATAACAATTTTCTAGGTGGAGCCATAATTCTTTAGTAGATTTGTAGTGTCTCATTTTTTCTTTGACTTGGTCTCACAATCCATCCTAGATTTATTTTAAGGCTAATGAATTGTTTCTTTTTTTTTCCTTTGAAGTTTTGGTCTCTCTCTTTAAAGTAGTTAAGTTTCAACGCTTACTTACTACCGCATCCCAAACTCCATATCCTCTTGACTTCAAATATATTTTCATATTTTCCCTCCATGAAGAATAATATGTTCTATCAAACAAGGGAGCTTCATTTGTGGAGAGCTCCATTTCTCCACCCATTTCTTCAGAATCTACCTTCTAGTATTTAAATTGTGTTGAAAGCACCTGTTCAGATACCAATTGTTTAAATGCACACTTGACCCTGAGAGGGGGCATTGAATAAGTGTCACAAAACTTTGGACAATTTTCCACTTTTCCTAAATTAATTGAACAACATATATTTATTTCAATTTCTCAACCAATATATAAAAGAATAAATATTTTATTTATTTATTTAACTTGAATGAATACAGAAGATCAATCTTCATCCTCAAAACATTATGAGAGACCCAAATCATTGTTACAAGACTCATCTTGTAGTTCTCAAATCCAACTAAGAAATGATGAATCCAACTCTCATAAAAAGTCCTAGCTTGTTAATCTTAGATCCAACTGATATGTGAGGAATCCAATCCTCATACAAGACCCAAATTGTAAATAGGCACCAACCTAATAGAATGATCCTTCATTCTATCCATTATATACAAATATTTACTTCAACAAATTCAACTACATCTTTTGTTCACCATACTTCTTTGTTTATATAGTCTCCAAATAGGTATGAGTTGGAAGCATTATGCCTTTTGA
This sequence comes from Picea glauca, assembly GCA_000966675.3. NCBI lineage: Eukaryota > Viridiplantae > Streptophyta > Pinopsida > Pinales > Pinaceae > Picea > Picea glauca. Next base: position 1,139,140 of record JZKD02S0055627.1, on the reverse strand, counting down.
TATTGAACCAATGTACCTTTTCATTTAAATGATAATATTAAACTTTAAATCACATCATTTTTTCTTTTGATTCTTTATTCATAATACTCATGATTTAAATCTCTTTTAATCATGACTATGTATCGGTTCATGTTACCTTATGAGTTGATCACAGATACAAATCGAATCATTTGCTTGTTCCCATGATTATGTTGCGTCATCAGTTTTCTAATAGATCATACTCGATCTTTTACCGATTCTTTGTATTGTTATGGTGTTAATTCTCCGTCAAATTACTCTACCAACCTTGAGTTGTTCACAAAAATGAAATTTGTATGAGCCATTTCTTTCAACTCAGTGTTCAAATGACCATGAGCTCAAAACCGCGAGCCTATCTATTTAAGCATTTGTTCCTAGCACTTTCTTATTTTGTCACTATTCTTCTACATGACACCATATTCAAGAGTCCGAGGACTTATTACTTCTATCCCCTTTGGCTTCTTTACCTTATCACGTGACTGGTGTTGGAGCTAGGTTCTCCAGTACTTCATCCTTAGGGACTTCAACTTTTTACAATCATCCAATCCTCCCATAGTATATTTCTATGAAGTGTGTATATTATATTCACTATTAGATCAGACGATCAATATTAATCTTTCATTCGATGGACAATCCTAGATTATCCATAGGATAAAAAAAAATCAACGGTCATGACTAAATATGCAGTTGAGTGAATGATTCTCATTCACTTTGGGAATTCTATATGACCACATATGGTGGTTGGGTGTTAATCCAAACCTGTGCTTAATATTTTATCAAAATCAACGGTCGTGTTTTAATTGGACGTTGAGATAGATGTCTGTTATTTACTCTAGAACTTCGGAGATTCAAGACTCTGGGATATTTAAACTATGATATTGTTCAATCCATCTGGAGTGATTACCTACCAAATAAGTTATAAAACGGTGATGACCGCTTGTCGTCGATTAACACCTCCTCTTATGCTATCCTTCCACTATGCTTGATTCATAGTTGAGAACTCTCCTAAAGTAGATCAACGATTAGTGTTACTTAGAGATTTATTCTTACTCTATCCTTTAACTGTACTTGATCAATGTTCAAGAATGCTCCCTAATTAGATCAACGATTAATGTTACTTTGTGATTACGGCCTTTGGCGATTGGCTGATAATAAAGGATTAGATATCCCTAAATTTAGTAATCCCAAAGTGAGATGATTGTGACATCACTATTGGCGTCGAACTAAATGAATGGTTTCCACATGTAACCTAGATTTGTGGCTTTCATATACCTAAAGTTCCAACTAGACCTTGACACTTGTTACCATCATATTTCACCACGTGTCCTTGCTAATGTGGTCCTGTTGATGTGGATCTACTGATGTGTCACATGTTCGCCTCCTAGATATAATGATCATAGGTTCATCTCAAGTTTCTCATTGATATGATGGTTGTCATTTATTTAGGAATATGACACTTTTGAGACTTCGTTCTAATCCTCCCAAATTGGAGAAGTGTCGAATAGATCTATCACCGTAGATATTTCCTGTCTTGATCCTAAGGCCTCTATTTATTTCGTAACTCTAGGGTTCAAGATTTCTTGGCTCATTTGAGGAATTTATCACTAGAGTAGGTCAAGGCCGGAGTTGAATGGGCTCTGCCAATTCTTACTCTAGATGAATGGTTGACATGATTTCCTGATCCAACGATCGACGCGAGTTTGTGACTCTAGGGCTTCATCCTTCGGGTTATTTTCTTTTTACCACTTCCCAATTCTCTTGGAGTGAGATTCATCAAAGAATAAACCTTGAGTAACTTGACTTCATCTAATGGTCCTTCTTTAATCCAAAAATCCTAACATAATCAAATGGTTGTTGGGAATTTGACTATTCGGGATCTCAGGCCTTTCTCCTTTCTTATCCTATCCTTACACTTTATTTTTATTGGATGGTCAATGTAAATCCTGAAATTTTTATTACATTGGATGACTCATGTACACTTCGGGAATTCGTCTTTGGCTAAAATATCTTTTCCTTAGGGTAATTTTATCTGAGGTAGTCAGGGCTAAATTTGAACATTGGTCCTCCTACATGATCTAATGGTTTAAGTCACTCCAGAATATTCAATCAAATGGCCAAGATTCTCTCCTTCCTTAAGCAGGTTTCCTATGTGATCCAACGGTTGTATTTACATCTGAACTCTGGATGAACGAATCAAGTTGCTTGATTTTTATAAAGGTTTCCACCTATAAAAATTCTCTTTTTGAAACTTGATTTCCTACACAACTTCAAAAGAAATATCTCTTTTGAGATTTGAAAAATGTACTTGTAACAAAGATCATATACCCTTGACAGTGATAGAATATTACATAGATGACATTTACCAGACGTGTTTTCTCCTGAAATTTAGCCTTGCTCCTCTGTTACATTCTCTTTCCATCAATGACTCTTCATCACACATGGACAGACCTTATTGGCCATCCTGACAATAATTCCAACTATATAATTGTGTTCATGATTGGTTCATGTTTCCGTGAATGACAACACATAACCAACAATTCCAACATTAATGGATTGCATTCACATTTTTCTATGCAATTTCTTTAATGTTCTATTCCAGGTATTATTTGATTATTTTCATTCATATTAGGTTCATGTATCCATGGTTTATTGTTATGATTATTCGAGAGGTTGAGTTTGTGGATTGAGCCATGCATTATCATTAACAAATCTTCCAAGGTCTAGATGGAATAATATACTTTACGTTTACTATTGTCCCAAAACTTATGCAAAGGTCTCCTCTGTACAAATGTGATGTGTACAAACCTTTCTTTTAAAGGAAAACATGTTTCCTCTATGCAACTATTATGTGTACAAAATTCTCTTTAAGATTGGCATTCCATCTTTGTTTAACCCTTGGAGAACAAGGAAGTTCATTTCATCTGTGTCGAAGACTTTATGAATAGTACCGAAGTATTTCATATCCCCTTCATTAAATTTTAACTCTTGACACAAGCAATGATTTACACATAGTAGAAAACTTAACGAGTCTAATTTTGTTCTATGATGAAAGGTACATAACTAATTTCATCTATCCTTCTGAATTCATTTTTCATTTACAAGACTATGGAAATTAATCCAATCAAGTGTTAAAGTACAAGAACGCTTTCAACTAATCATAGTTGACATTTCAACGATTTCTCCTTTAAATTTGAGAAGAAACAATTCTTTATCCATTAGCATCATGTGTTATGAATTCATATGATATGTTACTTTTACATAGTTTAATAACTCATTGATTATTGTTGTACATTTACCATTTAATATCTCATAGATTATTACTATGTGTTTCTATTGATTATTAATAGCGTTTGGTACTTATTTTATATGGATCCAAAAATTAATGATGGGCCTCTTGTATGTGAGGACCCATCAAGATGCATACACCACACTCTCGCTTCCTCTGGACATGATTCGTGAATGTGCCTATTGATGCAGGAGAATCACTCCACATCACCATCATTCTAGCCAGCCAACCAACACATCCAACACACATTTAATGGAGAAAGGGAGAGGTGCAACCCTCTCAATTTTGAAATTTGAAATTTCAATAAATTTTGTAAGGCTGTAAAAGCCGACCATGCATTTGTTTAGGAAGTGGTTGAGGTTGCCTTAAATGGTAGCCTGAAGCAAGCCCAAGACATAGTCAGGACTGGGATCCATTTTTGTAATTTAGCCGTAGGAGCTGCTCCGTGATAGCAATATCTCAGAGACGGTGGTTGAGGATAAGCTCATGGGAGCCCTCATTTTGTAAGGAAGGAAGTTAGAGAAAAAAAATAATTAGGTTGAGAGTTAGGAGGAGAGACCAGAGTAGAGAGGTCTTGAGAGGGATATGAGACTTGTTACAGTCCAATCTTTGTAAACATTTGTATAGACATACAAATTAATAGAATGTAGTTTTTCCTGCATACTGTGTGTTTGATGTTTACATGTTTTTATGCATATCATGTTTAAATGCATGACTAGTGAAGCATTTCATAAGTTTCAATTTCATCCCGTCTTGGAGTTTCCAAGTGCAAGGAGTGCACATAGTCCACAAGGTGTGTGTTGAGAGAGGTGAGACAACCTCAGGAAATCTCAAGAGGGATAACGTTGAACCTTCATCAACATAGGTGCAAGGAGTGCACAGGAAGGAGCTCTGTCTCGAGTTTAGGGAAGATAGAACTACTGAAGGTTCTGCAAAGCTCTGCCAAGAGGGAATCGAGCAAGTCCATAGAGTACACTAGGGAACTCTATTTCAATTTCTTTTGGGAAGAGAAGTGTCAAGGAGAGACAATCACAGAGTTATTGAATACTCTGTTAAGCTCAGCAAGGAGGGCTTGAGCAGAAGGTCGTCAGGAGGACACCAGATTTCCCTTTGAGGACACAGAAGGGAAAGACCCTTAGAGGCTCGGGTAAGAAAATCTCAGGAAGGATGGTGACTTAGCACACTGAGTAAAAACAGAGTGAGAAGAAGGTCGGGAAACCCTTTCAAGTTTCACAGCTGATAAATCTCAGGAGGGATAGCATTCCTAGAACGCAGGCGATATCTAGAGGAATTGAGCTCGCAAAGGAAGAAAAGGTTGAGGCCTTTGAAACTTCATAAAATCTCCCAAGGGGAGGGAGGAAGTTCTCAAGCTTAGAAGGGAGCACAACTTTTGTTGAATCAGTGACAAAAGTTTGGATCTAGACTGTCGAAGTTACGTCTAGACAGCAAAAGGAGGGTGCTAAGTCATTAGCCAAAAGTCCTTGAGAATTAGAGGCGGACGATCATAATTCTCTGTGGAGAACTCACGAAATTGCAAGGAATGTACGATCAAAGGAATATGGAAGGTGGTTAGAGGTGGACAAACCCCTCACCTTAAGATCCAGGATCAACGCGAACCGTTGATCATGCTTTGCGTAAGCCATTGGATCATTTCGTGACTTCAGGAATCATGAGTTTGGAGTGCATGCCAAATCCTTGGTTGCTCCAAGTCCCGAATCATGAAAGATATTAACAAGGGTAGAATCAGATGGTGGAGCGCTTCCAAGAAGAAGTGTCGAAATCCCATGGACCATCGGATCTGGCAGATCTCCGAGGATGTTAAGGCTAAGCATCTTTTAGCGTCCAAGAGCTCAGGAGGAGTAGCAATCATTGGATGAGAAGCAACAGGAGCCGTCGATTCCCCTTTAAGGTGGAATTTCGACATTTCAGCATTTCGGCATTTCAGGGTTTGGCATTTCGACAATTCCGAAGACAAAGGAGCGGGACCCTTGCATCTCGATTCTCTGAATCGTGAAACCCTGAAAGAACGAACACCAAGAAATTTTGGCATTTTGAAAACCAGGGATTCAAAAGACAGAGGAGAGGGACCCTTTCATTGTGATTCCCCAAATCATGAAACTTCGAAAGAACGAATTCCAAGACATTTCGGCATTTCGACAACTAGCGATTCAAAAGACAAAGGAGTGGGATGCTTGCATCATGATTCCCTGAATCACAAAACCCTGAAAGCATTCAGAGGAATAGCACCAGGTCACAGGATCGGGTCGCATGGAGAAGGTTTAAGGGAGGATCTAAGGAGTCGTTAAGCCCTTTTCTACATTTCAAGGTCCAGGAGTTCAAAGGACCTAGAATTTTTTCAGCTAGAATCATGAAATCGCTAATCTCAAAAACCCAAAAGCATTAGGAGGCTAAGGGAGGACCTAGAGTCGTTAAGCCCTTTTCGTTGTTTTAGCGACCGGGAGATGGAGGGACAAGGAGCCTCAGAGATCTCACATGAAGGGGTCTCGAAACCCCAAAACATGAAAGGTGTGTTGGTTCAGAACAGAGAAGAGCATCGAAAAGGGGGTGAGCACACGGGTTTTCTCGAGGCCTATGCCAGAGGATGAAGGGACCTATGGATTTGTTCAAAGGGTTCCAGCAGGAGCCTGAAGAGCCATTTTGGCTCAGGGAAGAGAGCGATCCAGAGACCGGGAGGTCAGTGGACCTTGCTGAGGTAGGGGGTCTGTATCACATATTCGCATATGGATAGGCCATACTCACAAGTATTAGTGGGCCTTCTGAACTTTAAATAAAATATTCCTTTCTTGATTAAATGTTACAAGGAATTAGTTGATTTATGTACATTGACTTATTAAATTATTGTTTCAACCAATAAAATCTCATACATTTCTTTACAGGTTGTATTCCTCTCAAATTAGGACGAGTTAGAAAGGAAAGGGAAAGGTAATCGAGTTCCTTTCCTCATATTCCAATGAGGATATTACAAAGATTATCTTCTTTGTAATTTTTACTAGGTAGATTAACATAGGAGAAAATCTAATATTGACTATATAGTCTGTAGCTGAGAAAACCATTTTTTTGCATTTTATTTAAAGTAGTATGGCACTTTATTATACATGGGAACAACTCATTGAATTGTAACAATATATCACATTTTTAATGTAATTATTTCCACAATTTGAGAAGTTATTATTCCTATCATGGTTTCTTTGGAATTTATGTTTGCACACTAAAACATATATGTATACATTTGGAAATTGTATATATATATATATAACTTAGCTACCATATAAATATTTAAGTTACACAACAACCCTTATATGGCTATCCTATTCAAATCTATCCCTCTCATAATGATCAACATATTAGAGTACATTTCTATGTAAGTTCACATGCTATAATAATCATGAATTCCTTATCTATTCCATAGCAAAGTAAGATTCTATAACTTTGATTGTTACTTTACTATTCCAAATATACAGTAGGAAAACCACATTCTAATATTTCCAAGAAAATAACAACATGGCAATAAACATATATAAATGGAACCTGGAAAACAGAAGGAACAATGAAGTTCCACCCAACTGTAGAAAGAATCAACCAAATTTACTTTATCTAGTCGCCCCCAAGCCTAATCATGACTCCATAAGGATGAAAAGAGAAGCCTTTCTATCATCAAGTCTTTGTATTTCTACAGTTTCCTAACACCTCAGTTCTCACACAATAACTCCTCAGTTCTTTGGTTTTGAGAAAAAAATATTCCATAGGTTCTTCCTCAATTCGACATGCTAAGAAGTGTCTTGCCTCCTCACACATCTATATTTATCAGTTTTCCTAGGTCTTAGTCCTTTTCTAAAATCTCTTTTTCCTCTTGGGAATTTTTGTATCTTGGAAGTCCCTGATTTGGGTGTGTCAATCATCCATATTGAATCTCAACACATGTCCTTTCATGCCCAGGTTTGGCTTCATCTTGTTCCCCACTCACGTATTCATAATCACATATTTTAACATGGATGTTACTTTTGTTCCCTCATTTATTAATTAAATAAAAATCATGTCTCTTACATTTGTCTAGTAAATCAGGACACTTGGCAAGTCATTATCTTGCACAATCATTAAATTATTAATAGTCAAATTTTATTACAAATTCTGATTTCAAATTTTCTAATTAAGGAAATTTATTGACACGTGAAATACTTTATTTGAGGGGTATTACATACCAACCGTCATGCTCCTTGAGCCTGCACACTCTCATGAAAAAAATGGTCACTTCCTTTTGCAATACATTCCATCCAGACGACCATCTCAAACTAAGGCAGGGTCACCCCTCACCTTGTTGCACTATGAAGTCACCCCAAAACAAAGTCTTATGTGGAAAATTGATCGCAGTTTCCACCTTGTGGCATAGTTAGACAATTTAGAGCACCAAGAACTACATGTTCAGATTTCCCTTACCTCATTAATTCATCACTTGTCCATGTTGTTGTGTTGACCTGTGTATTCCTTGAAATGGTTAGGTTTCACCCTCAACGTTGCGTACCCAAAGAAAGAAAATTTCTCATTTCTAGGCACTCTCTTCATACTGCAATTTTTCTACCCACACAATCCTCCAAATGAAGGAAAGTCCTTACCTTACCTCATATGATCAATTCATCTCTTTGAAACTCAACATATGCAATGAGTGTGGCCAACACAACGACACTCCTCAAACATTCCAACAAACAATCAAAAGTGTTCCAGGTAGAATGAGTGACCTCAAAGAACTTCCATGCCTTAGGCATGTTGACACCAATACTTCTGCCAAACTCAACTAACGACCCTTATGGATATTTGATTCATCACACAATCATCCAAATGTTACCAACGTGTTCTCTTCCTCATCGAATGTCGCATACCAAAGGTGAGAGAATACTACCTAAGTCACTTGGTCTATGTTCTTCCCATTTAGATTATCTGCCAACAATTCTTGGTCCACTTCTTTGTTGAACCCATACATCTCCTAGAATGGGACTTCCTTGCACCTCCTACAAGAATCCAAACTATAGAACATTCATTGTGACTGTCAATTCATTGCATGCCCCAACGAACATAGCTCAAGAATTGAGCATCGGGTAACCTCACCTATCCTCTCAAACTTGGAATGTACAAACTACAGTGCCTACTTCACTGTGGTAACATATCTATTGCATCTCATCAAAGAGTTAGTAAGATTTCTAAAGACACCTCCATCAATGCATCCAAATCTACTTAATTCCATCACATGAATTTTCTAAGTAGGTCACCAAAGCTCTCTACACATTAGACCAACCAAGGCATACCAAACTAATACAAGACTTCTTCAAATCTACACCACTTGAGTCACCCTTGAATCTACTAGTTTTCACCACAAAAAAAGAATGCAGTTGAACCACCGAGTCATTTGATTTCCCTTCAAAGAACTCACAACAACACTCAGGAAATGAAAGAACTAAGAAAAACCATATATTTCCAATGACATCCTTCATTCCAATAATGTTATAGGTATGCTATCTTGAACCTCTACGTACCCAAGAAACCAAATATTCACATGAAATCACCTCATTCGTGATCTACAGATCCATAAATATGCAAGACCTTCACTACGATACAAGAGTGAGTCCATCCATGCACTTCACGAATCTGTCTAAGTTCTAAACTTCACATGCAACTAGCCGAATTTGTCTCCAATGCCTTTCCACATCCACACCTTAACTTATTTTGTTTCAAGGCACCATGCATCCACTTCCCAACTTTCAATTCATACTTCTTCTAACCAATTGTTGTAACTCTATGAAGAGTCACATCATCCAAAGGTTTTGGTCTACCCACTCATCCAACAACCCAGCTCAACTCAATTGATGTTCTCGAGGATGCATGGAATAGAGACATCATGATGGAAAAGTTCCCAACCAAATATCTATTGTAGAGATCCTCTAGGTCACCCCGGGTCATATAACACATACAACTTCTTCATCTTGATGCAACCCAAAAATATTCCCCTTCACAATCACTTCTACAATCACCCCTTGCACTTCTCTTCCATGATCATTTCTGCAATTAGATTTGTGAAACATTGGGCAACAAATCCTATGTTAATTTTTATTTCCCAAGTGCTCAGTTCTCCCAAAAATCTATGTTGCTAGTCTCTCAAGGTGTGCACAACAGGTCCAAAACTGAATTTTATCATGAATTAAATGACTCAAGTCTTCCTTTGTGGTCAACTTTGCAACAATTTCTATGATTATTTCTATGATCACAAACCCTATCTAAGTGATTCCTTTCACTAGAAACTATTCCTCCCACTAAAGCTTTGTCATAACTCTAATGAAATTTTTTTGATGAATAAGTTCATTACACTGAATCATTCATCAAATCTTTGAACATTCCCACTGAACTATCTTTGCAACAAATCGTCTTCTCAACCAGTGGTGCCCACTATAAATTTTCTGACTAAAAGAGTGGTGAAGAGCACCAAATTACCTCGATACCATATATCGTCAAGATAATGGTGAATATATCACCAACCCTTCATCAAAATATGCAACTAATTGGCTCTGATACCATTTATCATTGATATAGTGGTGAAGAGCTCACAAAACATTCATCAAAATCTGCAATGAATTGGATATGATACAATATGTCACATCCCCATGGTGTTCCTAGCCAATATTGCAATCATGCACCTCAGAGGGAATGTGATACTTCAATGTTTCTCACTTGGATGCTTGTAAACACCAAGGATACTTTTTTCGGACTACGCCTCTTCACCTAGAGCATACCCATACTCCGTTCTAGCCTACTAGAAAATCACACTCCTACTCTAGTGCAAATATTGTATACTTAAAAATTTGTTAACAATGTAACACTTAATCATATTTAAGAATACATCCATGAACATGAGAATCTAAGAGAAAGACAAATAGACAAGAGAAACATAGATATAGTTTGGGTGACATAAATTGTTCTTAGCTACAGACTGAGTCTTTGTTATTGCGAAACAGTTACAACATGAGCACTACCAGCTTGATTTACAACTTCGACAAAGTCAAATGACTCGCCTCACCTCACTAAAACACTCATTCACAAATTCATCACCGAGACTCTCTTCTACAACCATCTCCACAGCCTCCTACGGTGCACCTCATATGTGCCCTCAACTGTGGATTTATTGTCTCTTCATGTTCACATACTTCACAAATTTTTGTTCTGCATCACACATGCCTCCAACAAACTTTCATTTCCATGACTTCCCCAAAACCAACCGAATATAATTGCTTCCAACATTGTCCAACGAGTCCACGTCAAGGAAACACAAGTCCTCCCAAGTGGAGTGACTTCACTCCTTGAGGGAGCTCATCTCCCTTTGTATACCTCGAAACTACAGATCTCTTCTTGCTCTTCTTTTCTTTCAAAGTCTGCGTTCCTTGGTTGTGTGCTCTTTTACTATTATATGGACTCCAAAGGTCACCATCACAAACCATCATGTCCTTTGGGGCTGTGACTCCTCTTCGTGAACCCATATTCCCAAATGAATCATTGTGGCTCTTCGTGGACCCAGTTTCCCAAACAAATCATTGTGCCCCTTCACAAACCTAGTCACCCAAATGAACCCATGCACTCATCAATCACCATTCCCCTTCGGACCGATGCATCCAACCTCGGTGCACCCCTCATGTCGGCGCGCCCCAATCTCTTGATGGATTCATACTTGGGTAAGCCCCTTCATGTATTCTCATGCCCAACGTACTGACTTTTCCAACTTGGGTGTTAAAGAAACCGCAAGGTCCATCTCCTTGAGTACTTGGGCTAAGGTCTTCATGCCCATCTAGTCGAAGACCTTACACCAACCATAACACATTGACATATATATGTGTGTGTGTGTGTGTGTGTGTGTGTGTGTGTGTGTGTATTAATTTATATAATAATAATAATAAAAATCTATACTAAATGTAGTTTAAACTAGTCACGTCCTTTTTTAGATTAGCTACTACCCATTGATGTTAAATACAAATATATACACAAAAATAAGATTTTGATCCATTTTATGCATAAGTGAATTCCATTAGTCCCCAAAGGATGAATTCCATTAGTATCCTCTTTTTATAACATTTGACTTATCATGAATTACATTAGTACCCTCTTCTTATAGCATTTGACTTATCATCAATCATTGTAAGCTTGGATCATATTAATCCCTTGGTTATAGCATTTTATTTGATTGGCTTGGGAGAAAATTAAAAAGATTTTGTAAACTGTAGATAATAGTACATGTTACATATAACGACCAAAAAAACTCTTTGGGGGGGACCTAGGAGCCTGGTTGCTCTATGTATAGTAGCAAGGGGTGACCAGCTCCAAAAACTCAATCTTTTTGAAAATGTTTCTTTTGAATTTTGCACTAGTGTAGCCTTCAAAGCTCATCTTCATCATGCGTCTTAACTAAAACTAAATTTTCTCTCCAAAAACATAAAATTCATTCTCCTATTTTCGAGAGTCTTAATCGTGTTGTGATACCATGTTCAAGTTCAAGCAGAGGAAAACATTTGAGAAATAGAGCACACACACAACAATGGAGTTATTCAACTCTTCTCTACATTCATATATATATATATAACTCAAATGCAAATATATAGAACTAAATAATTTTCTAATAAAGTGGGGGAAATTACTTCATTTAACAATAATGAACTTAGAATGGTCAAATTTAATAAAAAATCATTTTGTTGGATGAAATTAATAAATAAAATGGAAAATTGTATATATGAAATAAAAGAATTCCACGAATGTAATAATACTTTTTAAAGGTGTTGAATAAAATTATATATATATATATATATATATATATATATATATATATAAAATAAGAATTTTTAAAGGTGTTCAATAAAAATGTATATAATATATATGAATAAATTGTTTAAATGTAATAAAGCTTTTTTAACTATTAAATAAAATTATACATCTCAAATTAATACATGTGGATAATACTATTCATTTATTCTACAATCAAAATTTATAAAATGTTAAATGAAATCCTATTTGTTTAAATGTAATACTATTAATTTATTTTGCAATCAAAATCTACAAATTTCAAAATGATGAATTTCAATGAAATCATCGAATTTTAAACAGAGCAAATTTTAAAAACGCAAAAAAAATTAGTTGGTGATCATTTTTTTTTCCAAAGAAATTTTGCTCGAAATTATATTAAGATTATAATTTCATTTACATCTACATACCATACCAAAATGGTCATCCCACAGTTCAAAAATTTAAATAGTCACTACTAATCAGAGACTTTTAACATCCCCATCCAACTCTATAATCGCTATGACTCACTAAGCCCCAAATGAGATAATCCAGTCTGTTGATGATTAAAAATTCCATCACAACAGAAAAATGAAAGTACAAAATTGTTACCCCTTTCATAAAAAAATATATATATAATATGGTCTTCCGAGAAAATATACCCATATTATTGCACAATCAACCCAAAATCCATGGTCCACCCATCTGTAGGAAGCAAGTATTAAAAAATATTAATATGAATCGGTGGGTCAACCTTCCCATTATCCAAATGGTAATAAGTTAATCTTCCTGAAGGCCCAAGCAGTGCTTGTTTGGAAATACAGTCTTATTCCTTGTTATGCTCCCTATAGATGTGTAAGTAGTTGATTTCTTGGAACAATGAAGATAAGTCATTGGTTCTACGCTTCCATCCTTCTAAATTGCTTGCATTTAATATACATTTGTTGTTGAGCCAATCAATTATAACCTTTGAGTCTCCAAGGATTTTTAACTTTGTAATATTCCACAGTTTAGCAATAGTTAAAGTCACCCATGCTACCAATAACTCTGCTTTTGAGTTTGTGCCACTTCCTCCATTCATATGCCATCTTCAAGATTTTTGAGAAGAACATTTAAAAACTCCCTCGGCCCCATAGTTCCTACCCTTCATGATAGACGCTCCATAAAAAAATGTAATTATATGATCAACATCAGGAATCACCGGGCTCCATTTAATAACATTCACAACTTTTAGGTTGTTACGTAGGCATAGATTCCTCAAAGTTTTAATTATGACTACCCAACATGAAGGGGATTTATCGTCGAATAATACTTGGTTTCTTTCGGCACATATAAAACAACAAAGATGGACAACCAGATTTATTGGAAAACATTTGTCTTTTACCCAAGACTCAAAGAAATGATTTAGTGACTGTCCATTCCAAAGAAAATTTTGATTAAGACAGATTGATAGATTGCCCCAAACTGACTGAGTAAATTGGCAGTGCACAAGCAGATGGTCAACGTCTTCATTATCAGCCTTGCATAAAGGCATCGGCTAGGACCTTTCCACCCTTTACTCTGTAATACTTGCCAGGTTAGTATTTGTTTTTCAACAACCATCCAAGTAAATAGTTTTTTCTTCAATTGAACATCCCGTTTCCAATGTTTTTTTTTCCAGCCATTCACCTATGGCCACTCAAAAGTATACATTAGTGCTTCATAGATATTTTTCACTTACAATCTACCCGAGGAGTCTCCTCCTATCTAGATCATTGTGTCTTCCTTCTCATTGAGTGATACCCCTACCTCATTTAGGTTATCGCAGTAATGTTCCCATTCTGATGCTAGATTGCCCGAGATCCCCAAATCCCTTCTGCTAATCCAATCCTCAGATAATGTAATCAGATCTTGATTGATCGATGCAAGGTCCAATGTATTTATTCCTTTCGGGATAAGAACTGTTCTCAATTGTTCCAACAGATAGCCTTTTTTCCCAAACCATGGATCTGATCTCTTCCTAAATAAATGTTATGTCCCTTTCTTGGAGATCAAATCAACCAATGCAGTATACCATGTATTGTTTGAACCATGCTATTCCACATCCTCGATGCTGCACTCACTCTATGACTAGCCATCCTCAACCAATCAGTAACTGTAAGACTCCTCATGTACTTATCTCTTAAGATCTTGTGCCAAATCCCCTGTTGAGTCAAGACCCTCCACAAAGTGTTTTCCTTGAGTCTTGTAATGAATAATATCATATTTCTAAGCCCCCACCCCCCCAAATTTTTTGGTATTGAGAGTAGTTCCCATCTAGATAAGTGGATTTTTTGTGAATATTTTCTTCCATTCCACAAGAATTTGAACACTAATTTCTTGATTTGATTTAATACCGATCAAGGAATGGATTCCATTCACATCCAATATACAGGCTGGCCTTTTAAAACTATTTTCACCAGAGCATATCTACTCTTGAATGAAAGCCATCTATTGCACAAAATATCTATTATCTTCATAATTTTAGTTAGGAGCCAGTCCCAATCTTCATTCCTGTAGGATCCAGTCTTTAACCAATATCCCAAATATTTGACCCTACAAACAACTCCATAAAAGAATAGGGAAGAATATTTTTGAAAGGAGTAAGATCGTTGCCCAAAATTCTTGCATGATGGACTGTAGATTTTCACTCATTAACCATTAGTCCGGAGGCTTTGAAAAATAAACAAAGGATTTTGTCTATATCCCACCATTCCTTTAAAGTCGCCCTCGTCATAATAATGACATCATCGACAAACAAAACACGAAGAATCTTATAAAGACTGGAAACTTTAATACCTGTGATTTTACCTTCTCCATGTGCTGATTTCAATAATAACTGAGCCCTTCCATGACAAGGATGAACAACAGGGGCAACAACGAACATCCTTGTCGCAGTCCCCTACCATTCCTAAAAAATTATGTAGCTTCCCCATTAATTAAAATTGCAAAGGTTGATGACGATACACATGCCATGATCCAATTGGTCAACTGAATTCCGCATCTCATTGAAATCAGAATAAGTCTTAGAAAGTCCCAATCCACACAATCATAGGCCTTCCTTAAGTCAAGATTTAATACCATGGCACTTAACTTCTTCTTTTTAATACTGTGTAAACTTTCATGAACCGTTCCGATAGCTTCTTGGATTCTCCTACCATGAAGGAAGCCCACTTTCTCTATAGAGAGCGCTAGAAAGAAATGGTTTTATCCTATTAGAGATAACCTTTGTAATTATTTTATAACATAAATAACATAAGGAGATCCGTAGGAAGAAAGAAATGGTTTTATCCGATTAGACATAACCCTTGTAATTATTTTATAACATAAATTACATAAGGAGATCGGTAGGAAGTCATCTAAATTTTTGGGCTTGTTTGCCTTCAGAATTAAAGTAAAAAATGTTGAGTTTAGGCTGCCCCCTACAGATCCTAACCTTCTCGTTTCTTCTACCATATTGAGAAGATCATGGCCAACAACATCAAAGCAATGTGTAAAAAATTCAGAGATCCATCCACCCGGACCTGGGCTCTTTGGTATTTTGAACTTGAAGAGAACATTTTTTAATTCTTCCATTGTAACAGGTTGTGAAAGTCTAGTAGATTCCTCGTCCATGAAAATCTTAGGGAAATAACCGGCAATCTTGACTTGTTCGGCCGTGTTCTGGTGATCAAACTTACTATTGAAGTGGCCCGTGAAGGACAAAAAACGAGCCGGTGGATTCATAAAGGAAAACTCGTACCAGTAATTTGCGAGGGCATACGCCATTCTCATGAGTCCAATGTCGTAAGGTATATTGTATAAGGGGTAACCATTTGCGAGGGCACTTGTCCTGATTGGAATATCTTAAGGTATATCATAACAAGGAGTATATCTAATACAAAAATTGTTTTATAAAAATATATAAATTTATGTATAAATAGAAATATTCTATTATGGTATTTATATAAAAATACAGGTTTAATAAAAATTTAAATATATTTATATAAAAATATAAGTTTAAGAAAAATTTAAATATGTTAACAACAAAAAAAAATTACAAGTTTACATATTTATTAAATTATAAGTTTACATATATATAATGATAAGTTTTACAAGATTACAATCAACCTAGTTTTATATTAAATGACAAAAAATATATACTTTGATCTCATTTAATACTTGATAAATCCAAAATTAAAATAAATGCAAATTAGTTAATAATAATAGTAATATTAACATTTTCATATTAAATAAATCAAATAATATAATTAAATTCTTTTTAATAATCCTTATTAAATAACACTTAATAATAATAAAAATATAACATAAACAAAATTATATATATATATATATATATATATATATATATAACATCACTAAATAAATGTAAAGTTTTCTTACATTGTTTTATGACCTTCGCTACATCTTTGTTTACCCATCCCAATGGAAATAGGTTAAGATGATCATGAACTTCCAATTCAAGCTTGTTGATGAGATCTTCTACGATAGGGTTGGCTTGTGAACCCTAATCGAATATAGCATCTATTTTTGTGTTTTTAACATGGGTCTTTTTATGGAAGAGTTTAGTTATCTCTCTTCTTTTTTATGAAGGCTACTTAAGTTCACCTCCTTATGCACTATAGTACAAACAAACTTCTCAACATCTAAGCTACTCTCTACCTAGTTATATGAATCCATGAATAACATGTTTTTCAATGTTTTGAACATATGGTGGTGTTTGTGACAACTAAACAAAATTTACCTTGAAATCCTCCTATGAAAAAATTGAATATAGTATTATGAATGATTAATCGAAGTACGAGATTTCAAGTTAAGGCATGTAAATAGTAATATGGCATTGAAAAGTCATATGAGAATAAAAATTCTTGGAGAGTAGGTTTGAGGGGTTTTTAGAGACTAAGGAGGTAATATGCGATTTAAATTTGATTGGATTTGGGTGATTCAATGAACATGGTTAAGGATTATGCATTTTCAAGACATCTTAAAAACATTTCTCGAAATTGCATAAGACTCGATTGTTTACATTCATTCAAACGCATAATCGATGTGATATCGTGCCATAATATGGCTTTCATTCTTCAAACCCAATTGTAGTGGGAAGTCAATGAAGCGACTATAGCCCATCATTTCATCATTTATTGATATATTTGACAAAAAGTGTTTTGCGATTATTTTGAATATAATTCTGCACTTTAAATATATAATTTCTTTTAAGTACATTTAGTTCATGCATCAAAGTTGGAGACATCTAATCATAATCATCTGTAGCTACATTACCCTCAGTTTAATTAGGACTTTGTCAGAGACATCTAATATGTAGCAACAACACCCTCAATTGAATTACGACCTTGTTATCAGTATAGTGTATTGAATATGCGATCCATTTACATGATTGTTACTTATTGTATCAATCTTTTTTTTTTTTTTTTTTATCTTTTTATCAATTTTGGTTGAAATCTAAAAATTTGATTAGAAATTCTATATTTGAATTTCTATGTAATCTAAGTGCTCTAATTATCCGTAGCACCATTATCCAACATTATCCTCACTTGGATTAGGAACTTGTTATTATCACTATAGTGTATTGAATATGGGATCCATTTACATTATGTGTTGTAGTATCAACCTTTTATATTTTCATTTTTTTGGTATATTTCCTGATAATTTTGCTTGAAATATGAAAATTTGGTTAGAAATTGTAGATTTTAGTAAGGGGCAAGATTCCAGTACTGTACAAATTTGAATCAAACCGAAGCTTCGCGAGCCTCTCTTGCGTCGAAAGTAAGGGGCAAGGTTCTCCCACCGACCGGCCAAGGGAGAAAGAAAGACAGTATGGAAGAAAATAACTTCTAAAGTGGATCGATTTTTTAATTTAAAGAGTGTTGTTTACTAATGAGACAATAATAATGAAGATAGAATGGTGGAAATTTAATAAAAAATAATTTTGTGGGATGAAAGTGCATATGTAAAATGGAAAATTGTTTATATCAAATAAAAGGATTGCAAGAATGTAATAAGAATTTTTGAAGCTATTGAATAAAATTGTTTATAATATATGAATAAATTGTATCAGTGTAATAATGATTTTTAAGTGGTTTTTAGGGGTTTGATCTAATGTTGTTAAGGGGTTTGGGTTGTTAGACAGGTTACAAGTTCAAACCTTGATTTATCTAGAAATGTGCCTGCAGGCTGTGCAATTTTCTCTAAAGATTATAAGGTAATCTGTAAAATT
Source organism: Picea glauca (assembly GCA_000966675.3). Lineage (NCBI taxonomy): Eukaryota > Viridiplantae > Streptophyta > Pinopsida > Pinales > Pinaceae > Picea > Picea glauca. Next base: position 1,120,757 of record JZKD02S0055627.1, on the reverse strand, counting down.
TGACTCAATGTCACTTAAGTACGATACTGCCATATGTTTGAATGTAATATTATTAATTTATATTACAATTTCAAACAATTTGATGATAAATTTCAATAAAATCATCAAATTTCAAACCAAGCAAATATAAAAAAACGTTCCCCCTAAAAAAAACTAGCATGTGAACAAACTATGCAGTGATATCTACAAGAGTGCTTGACAATGTGCTTTTTTCACTTCGTTAGTGTTGAAAGACTAACGACCTCTTGCTCCATTGAAAGATTGATGTTGTATGTCTCATCATGACGTTCACAAAGAATTGTTATGACTTTCTTCTCACCGGGTACGGAGACTGTCATTTATGGGAAAGCTATTGAAGTGGCCCGTGAAGTGGATTGATAAAAGCAAACTTGTACTAATTTGCAAAGGCATACGCCATTCTCTTGACTCCACTGTCATAAGAAGTGGATTCATAAAAGCAAACTTGTAGCAATAATGATAAATTGTGGAGCAAAGAGAAATGCAGAGAGAAAAGAATAGAACAGTATATTGAAATGTATGAAGGAGTACAAAAAGTACAGAACCTAGAGAACACTCTTACAATGAACGATGGGTGAGCTATATATGCTGAAGCAAGACAAAATTAGAAAGTACAATTGTCCAGTATAGCTGGCAGTGTACGGTCATACTGTTGAGGGTACAATATATTTAACACTCCCTCTTAGACTCAACAGTTACAATCATCAGCACTGACTATGCCTAAGTGTTGTCTCTGAAAATCAAAAACTGACTTTCCTAGTGGCTTGGTGAAGATATCAGCAAGCTGATTTCGAGAACCACAAAATTGTAGTGCAATATCCCCATTATTGACTAGCTCGCGTATGAAATGAAACCGAGTGTCAATGTGTTTACTTTTCTTGTGAAACACATGGTTCTTGGATAATGCAATTGCTGATGTGTTGTCACAGAAAATAAGAGTTGGATCATTTTCTGTTTGTGACATGTCTTTCAATAATATTCGTAGCCACACACCTTGACATGAAGCTGAGGTAGCAGCTACATACTCTGCCTCTGCAGAAGATATTGATACAATCGGCTGCTTCTTCGATGCCCATGAAATCAGGTTCGTGCCTAGTTGAAAAACGTATCCTGATGTGCTTTTCCTGTCATCTAGGCTGCCTGCAAAGTCACTATCTGTGTAACCAGAAAGTTGATTACAATAAGATGTAGTGTACCATAAACCAAAATGTAGTGTTCCTGCTACATATCTCAAAATTCGTTTTGCCATTTTCC
>JZKD02S0055627.1:1099683-1111561 GCA_000966675.3 Picea glauca | reverse complement strand
AAGAAAGTAATATAACACAATAATTTAATTAAAATAATATGAAGGTGAAGTTTGATATCATGATTTTAAATTTTTATTTAAATTATGGTGTACAAATCTATTAATGAAATTATTTAATAATTAAATTAAAATATTTTAAGTTTGATATAATGATTTTAAATTTATATGTAAAATATAGGATACAAATTTATTAAAGAATTTTTTTAATAATTAAATTAAAAAATTTTAAGATAAAATTAATATATATAATGAATTTATAAAAAAAATATTTTCCAATTATAAGTAAATATTTAATAAATTATTTAAATAATTTTAATATTAAAAGTTATTTTCTCATATGGGGTGACAGATGAGCCACACACGTAAACGGATGGGGAAATTATGAGGGAAGTTAAATACGCGCGTTGCTATCCTCCAATACAGTTAAGTAATGATGGTTAGTCTGCATGAGCGTCAAGGTTTAGTTCACTGGGCCTTAATGTAGGGCCATGATCGGCTCCTTGGCTTTAGTACAATTTTTTTTATGTCCATTACACCTCACTAATGGCTACGAGAGCCACCATTTCCTCCACCCTTCTAGTATTTTCACCTTGCGGGAAGTTCTATATTAGGCACTTGGGCCTAAAGCACAACATCATTATGTTAATTATGCTCCAAGATTTAGCTTTCTCTATCGAAATTTCACTCTGCCTAGTGCTATGCTCAACCATGCCACGAGAAAGAGGCAAGCCCCAATGAGGGCCAACCTACTATAGATAGTTTGGCTGACACAACCATCCAAGACCTCCCTCTCAAGCTCTCATGCCAAGCGGGGACCATCTGGATTCTTTTGGTCAGAATTCATTTGCATGGGCTCCACCAAAGCCTTATCCTCCCAGTATATAGGCTCTCCATGGCATACACTACATCCCGAGACATGCCTCTAGAGATCTCTTACTAGGCAGGGACCATCCAAGTTCCTCTCATTAGAATTTGTTTGAAGAGTCTCAACTAGACCCTTATCCTCCCAGTACAAAGGTTCTCCATGGTGGATGCCCAGTGGAAGAAGAAATTCCGCTCAATCGAGAGGAATTTCTTCATTTCCTTCCACCAACCTACCACCTGCACCACTATTTCTTTTCAGGAGTTAGTTGCGATAGGTTGCATTGTGGAAGAAGAAGTGTCACCTCTTAAGGACAACTCGGGACAAAATTTAGCTTCCACCATGGACAAAGACTCTACCACAGACTCTGTTGTTGAAAATGAGTCTATTGCTATGACCATGGATGAAGACTAGGCTCAAGATGACCATAGTCACCTAGCTCCAAACTCCTATAAAATCATAGAAGACCACTTGGTCTTAATCTTTGAGATGAGAAGGGACATGGCAGACCAACAACATTGCCGGAGTTTCTTTAACAAACATATGGACACTCAATATGATTCAATGTCAAGCAATCCTGAGAGAAGTCATTTCCCGACTTGTTGTCATCCCTTTTCCTTCAGACTCTGCTAATATGGATACCCAGGCTCGCCCCATGTCTAACATTCTCACATGTTTTTTTCTCTAGTTTAATGGCTAAGTTTTTGCAATTTTTTCATACCATAGTCTCTGGTTCAGGTTCGATAGGTTCATGTTCAATAGGTGTTCGAGGCACTCATTCCACCACCTGTTCTAGTTTCCATGCTAGTGGCGGAACAGGTGGGAAGTCCCCTTGTCTGTATGTTGACAATTGCTGCATTTTCTTAAAGTTTTGGAACTATGAACAATTGTCCTATCCATGCACCCTAGTTTCCACTACAGTGGAAGAAAAACTAACATGCTATCATGTACATTTAGACACACAAGTTTTCTGATAAAGCAAGGTAATATAAATTTTTATTTAAAAAAAAAAAAATATTAAAAGTTCTTTTTTTAAAGATAAGTTTTCTTGAAAGTGCTATAAATATTCATAAATTATGAATATTGATATAAAAATATAATCTAAAACAATACTTTAATAAGAATACTATGAGGGTGAAGCTTGATATCATGATTTTAAATTTGTATTGAGAATACACAAAATACAAAAAAATAAGAATATGCAATGCCAATAAGAGTTGAAATTATTATTATTTTTTTTTGTTTGTTAGTAAAGTTGTATTTCCTTAATCAATCAACAAATTAGTATAAATAGAAAGGTTATCCACCTACTCTTCCATAGATATGGAAACCACAAAAAAATAACAACGCTATTCACATATTCTTCCATACATATGGAAACTAGAACATGTGGCATTCTAGAGAAAACATTCATGTATGTGTTAAAGTTGAAGAGAAACTGGAAAACAAAAGGGTGAGTGTAAGAACTTAGTGGCAGAAAAAGTGGAAAGGGCATGATTAAGATCATGCAAGTGTTCCTATACCTATAGGTTCGGATATGGGCAAATCTCCATGTAGCTTTCCATGTAGGTTTAGTTGAAAAACCACGTGCTCGGTCTTAAGAACATGTTCTCTGTCTTAAGAGAATGTGCACGATCTTAAGAGCACACAGACGGTCTTAATAATAAAAGTGTTTTAAGGACCCGAGCCCGATTTGTGCCCATTGTGCACAAATGGTGCTCAAGATTCTCTCATTGGACAAATATAGTAGAGCTAGAGAAGAGGAAGAAAGGGAGGAGGGGGCCACAGTGTCTAGGTGTGATACATTTTTCTTAACTTTAATCCAATTTAATCATTCCAATTTAGAATTGTTCTCCCAATAATCTATTTTTTTTTTAAAATGTAATTTTGTATTTTAAATAAAAAAGAAACCTAATTTACATGCCACGGCTTTTAAATTGCATCATATATAATATAATGAAACCCCAAGATAATTTAAACCACTCACAATAAAACTAAGAAGATCAAAACCCCTACCCACCACCACCACGCAATGTAAACACTCGAATTGATGAGTGTTTGGTTATATTATGAACCCTTGAGGAACAACTAAGGGAGACTAGAGAGCCGAGTAGAGTCACCTTGGCCACTTCTTTGGACATCATTTTCCAGTCCATTGCAAGTGCCCAAGGGAAGCTCACCTCTATTTCTGATTATAGGGCACAAATGTATGAATACTATAGGACTTGTTTGGAAGAAAACCAAGTCAAAGAAATGGGCATTTCAAAACAACAAAGATTGTCTATTTTTAAGGATCCTAGAAATGGACAAGAACTACCATTGACTAGGAGACTGTAATATACATCAAAAACTGTCTAAGAAAAAAAAAATTGTTTGTATAAGTCTCCTTGAATAATTCTAGATTCAAGCAAGTAAGATTTATGTTATATGGATTGAGTCTCAAAGTTTGCAAGAGTCCTTACTATCGCCGACTTTCATTATCATCAACTTAAATTTTTCTGATCGACGAAAAGTCTTTACTCCTCATTCAATGTTTATTTCAATTCCTGTAATTATAATTAATTTCCTATCTATTTGTACCTATGACAATTAACATAGTCTTAACAACACAAATGACTTTGGAACTTTATGTCCAAATCCTTACGCATTATACCCTACAAATAACCTAGTACCATATGTTTACAATACAAACGACTTTGGGGGGTTGATGGCCTAGGCCTCATGCATTAGTCCATACACATAATCACACGATGAAAACGACCAAACATACTTAGGTAAAAGTAGAGTATTAGTCTATACTCCTCTATGAAAAGTTTAAATATAAACAGACCCCTATAGTTTTCTTTTTCAAAATATACGGATACAGGATAGTGGTTAGGTAAGGCCTTCTGGTTAAACTCAGAGTACAAATATTTCATAATCCGTTGATCATAATCAAATTCACCTGCATCGTTGGATTACAAGTACTAGGTCTCGCACTTATTCCATATGCCCACTGGCTGTGACCACGGGCCTAATCAAAATATCTTTCACATTTCAGCATTTCATCATTTCGGCAAGTCGCAATCCTTGAAATGGAGCCAGATCAATGGTCCACAAAACTTCATAATGTGATCCCTTCTTTTCTCAATCGAATGGCTAATGGGATTTTAGAGTTTTGCCTTTCGGGTTTTCAAGACTCACAATAGTCCCTTTCGGCATTTCAGAGTCCTTGACATGCTCTGATCTTTCACATTTTGTGACTTCATCATTCTTATCGTGAGTGTCCTTGACACCTCCAACTCCCAGTATCTAAAACTCTGAAATGGAGATTAAGTCATGGTTTTGTGATGGAAAATTCTATTGTTGGAAGTAAAACACTGTATGGGATGTTCATTTGTTTCAATTCCGAACAAGATATGTAATACTATTTTTAAAATAATTACAGGGTTTCCCTTCTGCCTACTTGTAATGGCATACTTGTTATTTTATTGGTTTAATATACTAGCGCCATATTGGCTACTTCCTCGAAAGGATTGTGAAAGAGGAAAATAAATACTCAGCTATTGTCGGCTATAAGTGTATCTTGTTTATAGTTGACTCCAAATCGCATGATGGTATATGAATTCAATTTGCACTTACTGTACTTGTGTTAAATACTTTCATTTTGAACTTTTTGGTGATTGTGTTGTTATTTACACAGTTAGGAATTTACTCAGGGGTATGTTTTAAGTTTCGGGATGTCCCTTCTTCCTTGGGCCTTCGCGCCTCTCGTGATTAGTTCTGGTAATTAAACTGTGTTAATTCGATGCGCTCCAATAATTTTCCAACATTTCAACCTATAATTTTCATTAAATACCAGTTGATATAAAGATGTGTAAATGTTGTAGATGGTCTATAATAATTCTTGGTATTCACAAGGTCACTTCCGTACTTAAAGTCAGAGATTAATCATTTCACCACATTATGATGGTGGATCAGTGGTCGTCTTGACCCTTCAAGACGTGAGGGTTCATTGTCAAGCGGTGGCCGCCTTAGCCTTTGCAGACCACCAAATTCCATCACCGCCCTGGTTTAATTTTTCCTAAGGTCAAAGGGGAAAGTTTTGTTCCGCTAAATACTTGAATCATATTGTAATCCACATACAGAGGGTGAGACAAGAGCTTGAAAGAATTTTTTTTTGAGTTAAACTTGTCACTCAATGTTTTATTTTACTGAGTTTGTAAACTCTATTCATGTTTTCATTTTTCGACATTCAGAGTTTATTGGTTCAAGTTGTATGGAGTTCTCGTGTTCTTGCAAATTTCAAAACTCGAAGTGGTCCCACAACCTAATCGAATTCGTGGTTTGGTGATTACCATTGTATGTTGTTCATGCATCAAGCATTGCCAAATGCTGAAACCTGATATTGGCTGGGCCCCACACCTTTTTCATGATTTCATGATTCGGCGTTTGACGTTGTACGGTGTTTTGCATCGGGAGTTTGTAAACCCCGAAATTCCGAAACCTGAAACCCCGAAGTACTGGGCCCATATTCCATTCACATTTTCACGATTCAGGAGTTGTTGTGTGTTGGTGTTTGGCATTTGTAATCACCAAACTCCGAACCCTGAAACCCAAAGTGTTGGGCCCACAACCCTTTCGCATTTTGGGATTTGACAAAAGAGCGTGGTCTTTTGTTTTTTGTATTTGGCATTTGTAATCGACGAAACCTGATTGACCTCCATTTTTCACACTTTAAATATGCACACACACACACACACACATATATACACTATGCAGTTTTCCATTTGCATTCAATACGTAGGTAAACTCAAGTCTGCATCACAATTTACTTGTGGGGTTTTCAACTATGATTCTTTATCTTACTACAATAGTAATTCAAACCACAGTACAAATCTTCTTTAAGAATTGATAAGTCATATCCTTCCAGCTAGTATACTTTCAAGAACTAGTATTCATAACAGTAATGAGATGCAGCAAAGATAATCCATTCCGAACTAGTAGAGAGACATTCTAGCAAATCATAAGTTTGCAATAGAATGCATTTGATCTTTCGTCCTTAATATTATTTCTAACAGATACATTCTATCAAGTATGTAACCATTTAACATTCAGCCAGAGAAGGGACATAAATAACATATCTGAAATAATATGTTGAAAGACAAAGGGAACAACCACGTTCCTCTCAACTGTAGAACAGGGAAGCCAAACTACTTGCCTGATTCACCCCCTAGCCTGACCATGAATGAAAGAGGGAAAACTTGGAAAAGATTCCCTTCAACAATGTCCTACAAATCCAACAGTTTTCTCTTGCCTCGCACTCAAGCAGTGTTCACAACAGCAAGAAAATCAAAAGTCTCCTTTCCCAACATACTTGGCAGCATCCTGCCTCCTCTCATATGGTATGTATCATTTGCTCAGGTCTTTACCTCCCTTGGGAATTTTCACAGCTTTCTAAATTCCTAATTTTTGGGGGTTGCCAATGGCCAAATCATTGATTTGCCACTTGTAATAATGAGCCCAAAGGTAGTTCCAACATGTTCCCCAGTCATGGAGTCATGGTCAGCTAAATTTAACATGGTTGTTCCATTTGTCCTCCTTCAATCAACATAAAATATTATGTTTCCATAGAAGTGTCATAGTCAAATAGTTAGTTGGGTCAAATTAGGTCTCTGCCCAACAGTCAAAATAATTAATTACAATTACCAAATTCAAAATTCGAAATTTCCATAAATGGCAAAAATTTTCCAAATTCGAATTTACTAAAAACAGAATAAATTTCCAACAATTTTAAATTCCAAAAATATTTTATTTTTGGGGATGTCACATCCTTTCCCCCTTTAGTAAAACATTGTCCTCAGTGTTTGTTCCTTTCCTGGAACAGGATTGGATGAGATTTCCTCAAATCTCCCTCCAACTCCCAATTGGCCTGCTCGGGACTAAAGTTCTTCCATTGCACCTTTACCTGAGCAATGGCTCTATTCTGAAGTGTTATTTCTCTCCGGTCTAGAAAGCGTAGGGGTTCCACCCAGAACTCGCCTTCGGGTTCCACCTACACCGAGTTCCAATCAATCTTATGAGTAGGGTCATGAATATAATTTTTCAGCAATGAAACATCAAATTCATTATGAATTCTTAGATTAGTTGGAAGTGCAAGTTGATATGATACAGGTCCAATTTGAGCTAGTATCTCGAAGTGCCCACAAAACCTAGGTTCCATCTTGGCACAATTCCCTAACTTCAATGAGCTCTTTCGGGCCTTGAACTTCAAATAAACATGGTCTCCTACTTGAAATTCCAAGTGTCTTCTTTTCTGATCTACATAGCTCTTCTATCTGTCCTGTGCTTCTTTCAAGTTATGTTGTACCTTTCTTACCATGTTTTCCATTTCTTGGAGCATCTCTGGTCGAACCATGAGTCTCTCAGCCAGGTTATCCCAGCTAATAGGAGTCATACACTTTCTTCCATACAGTATTTTGAAAGGGCTCAACTTAGTCGAAGTTTGGTACCCATTGTTATATGCAAATTCTACCAAGTGCATGTAGTCTTCCCACTTGCTTGGTTTTGTTCTTACGTACATGTGAAGCATATCCTCTATGATTTGGTTTGTCCTTTCGGTCTGTCCATCCATTTGTGGATGGTAGCTTGTACTGAAATTCAAGTTAGTGTTTAGCCCTGTAAACAATTCCTTCCAAAAAGCAGATGTAAATTTTACGTCTCTATCTGAAATCACCATTTTAGGAATACCATGCAGTCTAAAAATTTCTTTCATGAAAATTTCAGCAATGTTTATAGCTTTAAAAGTAAACTTTACAGGAATAAAGTGTGCAGACTTACTGAGTTTATCGATTACAACCATGATATAATCATTATGTTTATGAGTTTTAGGCAAACTTGTTATAAAGTCCAGTGATATAGTCTCCCATTTCCATTCTGGTACTGGTAATGGTTGTAATAGGTTGGTTGGATGTTGGTGCTCAACCTTAACCTGTTGACAATCTTGGCACCTAGCCAAGTATTCTGCTATTTCACCCTTCATACTAGGCTAGAAAAATAGTTTTCTAAGTGTTGTTCTTGTTTTCTGGTAATCTGGATGGCCAGAATATGGTTTCTTATGCACTTCATCCTAAATTGTTGATTTCAATTCTGTTGAATATGGTATGTAAAGTCTATTTTTAAGTAGTAATATTCCTTTCTTGTCGATTCTTAGATCTGGTTTGTCAGAGTTGGCGGTACTATTTTGTAATTTTGTCATTATCTTAGTGTAATTTTCATCGTTAATACCTGTCGTCCTTATTCTTTGTTCCAGATCACTTTCTTCCCTAGTGATGTTTATCTCAAATAATGTGTGGACTCTTCTTCTTAAAGCTTCTGCTACTTTATTTTTCTTATCCTTGATATGTCTGACCTCGAAGTCGAATTCGCTCAAGAAGGCTAGCCACCTTGCTTGTATTGCTTTAAGATCTAGTTGGTTAAACAAATATTTCACCCCTGTATTATCTATCAATAGGAGGAATTTTATTCCCATTATATAGTGTCACCACATTTTTAAGGCATGTATTATTGCTGCCAATTCTAAGTCACGAGTGACATAATTTTGCTCGTGTTCTTTTAATTTTTGGGACTCGTAACAAATCACGTGCCTTTCCTGAGTTAGAACACCACCTAGTCTTTCTTTACTTGCATCAACACATATGGTGAAGTCTTTATCTGGGTCTTCTACCTTCAATATGGGTGTAGTTGTCAATAATCCCTTCAGTTTGTTAAAACTGTGTTGACACTTCTCTGACCAGTTAAACTTGGTTCCTTTCTTTTGTAATGACGTGATAGGGTAGGCTATCTTGGAAAACCCTTCTATAAACCTGCGGTAATATCCGATGATTCCCATGAATGACCGTATATCTGCTACATCCTTAGGTACCAGCCATTCCATAATAGATTTTGTCTTTTCTGGGTCTACGACAATGCCTTCTGCTAAAATTACATGTCCTATATATTGTATTTCTTTCTGATAAAAGTCACACTTGTCAAATTTGGCATACGGTTTATGTTTCCTCAATGTTTACAGAACTATCCTTAAGTGTTCATTATGTTCTTCTTACATTCTTGAATAGACCAGAATGTCGTCGATAAATACTACCATGAACTTGTCCAAGTATTGACTAAAAATACTGTTCATCAGGCACATAAACGTGGTTGGTGCGTTAGTGAGTCCGAAAGGTATGACTACGAATTCGTAGTGTCCATATCTTGTTCGAAAATATATTTTTCTTATGTCCTCATCCTTTATCCTAACTTGATGATAATCGAATCGTAAATCCAACTTTGAAAAGATCTTGGCCCCACCTACTTGATCGAATAGATCATTTATCTTTGGTAAGGGGTATTTGTTCTTAATAGTCAGTTTGTTCAGTTGTCTATAATTGATACATAGTCTTAGAGTACCGTCCTTCTTTTTCACAAAGAGGAATAGTGCTCCCCATGGTGAGAGACTTGGTCTCATATACTCTTTGTCCAATAATTCCTGTAATTGTATTTTTAATTCTGTCAGTTTTGGTAGACTCATTCGGTAAGGTGCTTTTGAGATAGGGGTTGAACCAAGTAGTAGGTCTATGAAGAAGTTTATTTCCCTTCTAGGAGGTAATTCCGGTATCTCATCCACTAACATGTCTTTAATTTAATGTAGGACATCAAAGTCTTCTAACTTTGGATTATCTCTTTTTTCTAATGGATTCGTCACTTGGATGGAATAAAATTGATATCCCTTTCTAATACAGTTCTTGAGTTGCATAACCAAAAATTGTCTGACTGATACAGGTTTTGGTATGCCTTGGGCTGTTCTAACAGTGCTAAAATCATTTCTATAGCTAAGTATCTTTGTATAACAGTCTAGTATTACTTTGTGTTATTCCAACCAATCCATCCCGATAATCATATCATAAGATCCTAGTGGTAGGATGTTTAGATTGGTCCTTATCTTTTGACCATCTAAGATAAACTCAAAATCAGAAATAAAGTCCACTACTTTCCTTTTAGTACTTGTTTCTAGTTGTACAAGCCATGATTTTGTGTGCTTCAGTTTCTTAAGTTTATTCTACTCTACTACATCATGATTAATATAACTTAACGTAGCTCTAGGGTCAATTAAAATAGAAATTCGGGTGTCATTGATTTTACCTTCAATTTCTACCACCGAGGACTGGTGGTTAGCTTGTAAACCATCTATGGTTGCATTTATCTGATGCAGGCTTTTGGCCATGTCTCCCACTATCGAGGCTTCCTGGAAATTGTGAACAACATTTCTGTTTGCTGAAATTAAACGTGGACAGTTCCTCGTTAGATGAGGCTCTCTGCATTCCTTCCCAAGTTTACCAATTTCCCATTACCTTGCGCATTTAGATGATTGGACTGAAAATCCTTCCTTGCGAAACCTTTTGGTGTATTCTAATATGGAGCTAACGTGTATCCCTTCTTTTTCTAGTTCATTCGATCTCGCTTGTTATCCTTCCAGGCCTTGGGAAAGTCTACCAACTGTTTATACCAGTCATAGCACATTCGTTCTTTCCTAAATACCTCACTCAAGGATTTGGGGTTGTCAAACTCAATTCTGTCCCTGTAGGACTGTGGTAAACAACTTAAGAATCACTGGATTTTTATTGTATCCTCTCTGATGTATGGTACAAACCTTAGTAGTTCCAGAAATTTATTTATAAGTGTTAGAAAAAAAGGACCGCAAAGCAATAAAATAAAACAAATGCAGAAAAAAAACACAGAAGACACACAATACAAGAGAGACACAGATTTACGTGGTTCACCCAGTGTGGGCTACGTCCACCAGAGAAATTGCCAGATCTTTCCTTTATTATTATCCAGCAAATGAAGGGATACAACCTACAAGAAAACCCGTTGTAACTTCCTCTTCTTTCTCTCACAGTCTCCTCTCTCAGAATACAATATTCACCGTCAACCATAGCCGCAATACATTTCCCTCATAAAAGAGGGTTGCCTTATAGGGAAAAAAATCCTAACCTAATCTCTACCATTAGATCTGCGACCTTATAATGAACAGTCCAGATTTACAATGAAATTACAATATACTTTTACAAGGCAATTTTTTCTTCGGGGGCCCGCTTGCCCCCAGACCCCACAGAGGGGGTACCCCCCCTCTGCACTCCCCCACTTGGAAGAGTTTACATACTTCTGGGGTGTAAATACTTCATGGGGTATAAACACGACTGAAAGAAAGGACCTCTGAATCAGGAAGATAATCAGGCTCCACAACCAACAATCTCCCACTTGGAGACTGATCTCAACAACTCCACCACTGATGTATATCCTGGAATCTGAACCTTCTTGGACCTAGAAAATTTCTCATATTCATATTCATTCTTGAAGACCAACTGAAACTGATCAAGAACTTAGTTTCTCCCTAGTTAGTCCCTTTGTTAACATGTCTGCAGGATTCTGGCTAGTGTGTATCTTTTCCATCTTAAATTGTCCATATTCCAAGGCGGATCGTATGAAGTGGTACCTCAACTGTATATGCTTAGTCTTCGAATGGAAGGCTGAGTTATTTGCAAGGTGAATGACACTCTGACTGTCACAGTACAACCTATTGTTCTGCTACTTCTTTCCCAATTCCTCCATAAACCTTTGTAACCAAATCATCTCTTTACTAGCCTCTGTAGCAACAACATACTCTGCCTCTGTTGTTGAAAGTGCAACAACCTTTTACAGTTTCGAAATCCATCTTACTATTGTTCCACCTATAGTATAAACATACCCTGTCGTGCTCCTCCTGCTATCTTTATCACCTTCCATATCTGAATCAACATATCCCTGTAGAAAAGTGTCTGAACCTCCAAAACATAATGCATGTGTAGTAGTACCTCTCAAATACCTGAGAATCCACTTTAGTACTTCCCAATGTTCTTTACCTGGATTGTTCATATACCTGCTCACAACTCCCACTGCATGTGCAATATCTAGTCTTGTGCAAACCATTGCATACATCAAGCTGCCAACTGCTAATGA
>JZKD02S0055627.1:1058514-1091417 GCA_000966675.3 Picea glauca | reverse complement strand
TATATATATATATATATATATTATTGTATGTTGTTTTGGAGTTGTTTCCTCTCAACAATAGGCCCTCTATGCCTATGGATGCATCAGTTCCTGGCCCCAACATTGATGCAGAACTAAAGGAAGCATGTTCATTGGGTGCACCGTACACGTAGGTATGTATCACATTTGATACATTCAACATAGTCATTTATTTATTTTATGACATCCTCAAATTTTTTATATGTGCTCTTGTTTCTACAAGATTTAGCACCAGCCAATCTTGGGTATTGTCCATATGGGATGGACAAGTCACTAGCATCACATGTATCATGTGTACAGTTAAATATCATATAATTCTCAAATTGGTTTTGTTGATGTTTTTAAATTTTACTATTTGGTTCTAATATTTCAATTGTATTCATATGTCTGTAGGTCTTCGATATATTTGGTAGGTATAGTAGTATTGCACCCCTTGGGAAACTAGGTGTTTCTTTTGGGCTTACTTTCTATGAACTTAGGGTGTCAGAATAACTTGTACAACCTGTGAGGGTCCATCACAACCCACTTGTCTACCACCCTCACCAACCACCACTTTTGGCCCCATCGACAGAGACTGCCACAATAGAGGTTGTCTCGGAGTAGGTTGTACAACCTAGTGCTCCATCTTCCAGTGAATCTCCATAGATGAATGAGATATTCACAGTAAGATAATATGCATTGATGACAATTTTTTGTGTTTAATGAATTGGTTTTTACGTAAATTTGTTTAATTTTCTTGACTTGATCATTGTAACTGATGCAGGGTGGAATTACAAAGAGATTGGGGTTATGCAGGAGGGAAACACCCTCACAATTGATAGTTTCATATGCAGTGGGTTTTCTTAGGTTAAATTACAAAGTATTAATTTGTATCTCTATTAATTCATTGATAAAAAAATATTATAAGATTATTTATTCTTTGTGCAGTCTCTAGAGCGTCGAAGCATGCCCAGGCCTAGAACCTTTTGAGGTGCATCTTCAAGCAAGAGAAGAAAAAAATATTTCCATGATGCTTCTGAGGGCAGAGAGGGTGTAAATGGCCAATGATTGACCAACTATTGTCACTTTGTAGTCATGCCATGACATAGATGTTTTTATGTTAAGGCACTTGTTTTCACTTTGTATACTCAACAAAAGTTGTCATTCTCTAATAAATGTACAATTTAGATGATGTTGAGTATATATATATATATATATATATATATATATATATATATATACATTTCATGACACATTTTTTTATGATTCTCATTGTTTCTACATTTGTTGTTGATGAATATATGGATTCCACGGTGTATGAATTGTATGTGTATTAATCCCTTGTTTTATAAAGTGATTATAAAACTTGCATCACACATTAAGGAATAAATTATGGTGGAGATGATTGTTAAGTGCTAAATCTATAAGAAATTAATGGTTCTCAATTAGCATTGCTTGATAATCAACCATGTATCTCTACATCATCGATAGATCATTCCTTCTAAATTATTTGCATGAATGTTATGGATACCCATATTCTAACTCACAACCAACAAGATGTACACCCTCTTGAATTATCTCCATCTAAATCCAATGACAATCCACACTCAAATAGTGGTGACTTGAAATAATTGTGACCTTAAAAAAGGCATATTAAAATAATTTATTATAGAAATAAATTCCCTCATTTATCTTCTATATAATTGTAAATCACTTAACAATTTAAGCTCAATGTTATTTTCTAGGGAACACTCAATATTCCCTTCTTTCTATGCATGGCATATATAAAATCATTTAATTTATGTGTAACCCTTCATAAATGCCAAAAGGACTAGTTAGACTGATTGTGAGCAGAGAGATAATGAGAGGGAGGGGGAGAGAGAGAGAGGGAGGGAAGAAGGAGTGGAGAGAGAGTGAGGCTGATTGTGAGAGGAAGGGGGGAGATAGAGGCAAAGGATATTATAGAGATATAAATATCTTAATGGGGGATAGAAAGTGTGTGTGCGATAATTGGGAGGAAGATAGAGGTAGAAAAAGAGGGGAGGTAGAGAGAGGTAGACAAAGGATGGAGGTAGAGAGTGAGTGTGATAATGTGTGGGAGGAAGAGAGAGGAAGAAATGGAGGGGGGGTAGAAAATGTGTGTGAGAGAGTGTGGGAGGGAGATAAACAAAGACATCGAGGGGAGATATCAAGTGTGTGTGCAAGAGTGTGGGAGGGAGAGATAGGTAGACAAAGAGAGGAGGTCGAGAGTGAGTGTGTTAGAGTGTGGGAGGAAGAGAGATGAATAGTGAGAGGAATTGACGAATAGAGGGAGACATAGAATGGGGGTAACAAGAGAATGTGAGGAAGGGGGGATATAAAGGGATACAAAGAGGGGGAATATAGAGAGAATGAGGTGTAGAGACAATGAGAATGAGACTAACAATGACGAGATAGAGAAAGGGTGGAATAGAGGTGGAAGAAAGAGGCGATTGAGAGAAAAAAGGGTAGAGAGAGAGAGGGTGGGGATAGAGAAGGAGTGGGTCTAAGAGCATGATGCATGTTGAGGTAAGTTATGGATATAGGTATTACCATTCCTTGTGATGTCTAAATCTTTCCATGTCTAGGTTTTACCATGTATAGGAGTGTGAGAGAGAAAGAACAAGACAGAAAGGAGGGGTAGAGAGGGGGAGTGAGAGTGAGATAGAGAAGGGGGAGTGGATGTAGGAGAGGGAGGACACAGATAAATAAGGAATGAAATGATTTTGAGGAGCCTGTGCATGCTCCTAGAGCATGTACGTGCTTGCTTAAATTCAATTTTTTTGGGCAGGATTGACAAGGTGTATGTTGACCTGGTTGGATTGGATTTAGGTTTGGGGTGACAAACCTAGTAGTTTGGTCTGCAAATTCATAAAAACCTCCATTTTTGTTAATACCCCTCTATATATTTGTCTTTGAAGTTATTTTTCTATAGGCTAAACAATTTAGTTGTTGAAAACATTAGAGACATAGATCGAGTTGGCTATGCATATTTCAAATATACAATTTGTTTTTAAATTTATTATTGTTTACTATTTTTAATCTGTTTATGTCTTCACATGTATCAAAATCCTATAATACATGCCTCTCTTATTTATGATATAACCTTTTCTCGGCTTAACCATTTCTCAAATGCGTTATATGCGGTAGAAGAGGAGACTGATAACTACAATCTAAAATAATAATAAAATGTTTTGATCATTTTAATAATCTTTTATCCTACATGAACAAAAGACATTGTAATTTTAGGAGTATGTCGACTTTGATAATTTAAAAAAACTATAAAATTAATATTGAAAATTTCCAAAAAACACATGGAACAAGAAAAACAAGTTCTCTACAATTATACAATTTTTTGGAATGAAATTACATCATTAATACACTCAACACCTGCATGAAAAAAAACATATGCCTTATATTTTGTTGGGAAAATAAGATACCATTGTTAGAAAAAAATCAAATTTTGCCTAGTTATTCATAATGTATATGAATAACAATTATATATCTGAAAAGACAATTCAATTTCCTATGTTTCATATTCTTACACCATATTCAAATTCATTGTATAAGTACCTTGAATAATCCATCCAAGTTAGTAGATTGTTGTTTTTTTAGGTTTGCATTCCCATTAATGCATCATGAGAGACCATCGTTAGCTTGCACTCACCCAAAAAATAGCCTAGATAACACTATAGTTGTAGTTATTGTGAGTATAGATATATGACAACAAAAAATAAAAATTAAATCCTTAGCAAACCGGGATTGCCATCTCTATTGGGAGATGGTGGCTATGTAGGAGAAAACACATATGGATGGAAACAGGTTGGGCATCAATGTTTAACATGCTCGCTTTAAAAATAATCAAATAGAGCATCCCTGAAATGACATAGGATAGTCTGACGGTGAAGTTGGTCATCGACATCTCTTCTCATGTTGAAGATGAGATACAGGTTCTCTTCTAAGAAGGGACATGATCTCGGAAACTATGGTGTTGGCACAGGGGTAGACCAGGGGTTCAACGCTTCAACAACACACCAAAAAAACCCTAATCACTGACCCTTTCGGCAACACCTGCGAAGCAGATGAAGTCTCACCTAAGGTAGAGGAAGGGGTGGTTGCAGGACTCCAATGTTTGCAACCTTAACTCAGACACAAATCTGTGATTACAATACTCTAAAAAAGCACTTAGCGGTTGTCATTCATTAGTACTTAACCTTTGTCTACAACACAGATAAACCCTAATTACAACACAACACAATATTCAACAATATTCAACACATTCAAGCACTAAGCACATCAACATATATCATATCTAGCATCACATTCACATCATTAGGCACTAAGCTATCATATTCATCTAAGCATAGATCATTGCACAAATAATTAATCATATGAAACATAAAACAACCATAATGAACAAAGGAAACACAACACATGATATATGTGTTTCACCCGTAGCCTGGGGCTATGTCCACCAACTCTTTGTCTTCTTTATTATCTTTTGTCAATCATCTACATGCACATAGACACAAGTTCCTACTTTGCCTAGGACAGGAGATCTATGCACACCTTGTCAGATCCTCCTTCCCTAACCTAGGTTACATCACAAAGCCTTTACACAGTTGCTTATAGTCACTTGCACTTAGCCTTCCAAGTCTCACACAGTATGCACAAAGCATTTACAACTATCACTTGCACTTAGCACTTTGGCCTTCACTTGCCCTTTTGCACTTAGCATCACACACACTAGTTACATTTCCTAGACTTCTATTTATACAACAAAATGGGCCTAAACATGGGAAAACCCATGGGACGACATCCCCATACCCGTTACATAAGCCCAAAACCCAAAAATCCTTAAACTAGGGGCCAATATTTCGTTATCTCCTCTTCGACTTGCACTCCTCCTTTGACAGCCTGTCGAAGTCCCAAAATAGTTCAAACCTGACCAAGGATCTCCAAAACTTGGTCAAGGGAGAACATGCCCCCAACACTCACCTGTGACTCGTCCCAAGTCACTCTGATCTAGGTAGCTCCACCTGAAAATCCTCAATCCTGGCTTGAGCTACTTCGCCAATGCCTCCTGCTCGAAAAACTCTTAGATAACTACCTCATTCATAGGTCCCTCTAAGTGTTATTGTACTGAAGTGACTGCTTGTTCCATCACTACTCCTCGACCTTCAATCTCCTCAAACAGTTGGCGAGCTTCATACTGGACTGGTTGGAGCCTCTGAGTCACTTCCATGGCTTTTATCTATATGATATGGACTTGCTGTTGTGTAGTGCACTGTTCCTGGGATCTTTTCATTATTTCAACTGCTGACAGAAGCTTCAACTATGCCTTTATTGTCATCACTTGTTTCTTTTCCTCCTGGAGCTGTGACTCCAGTGTCTTCAGTTGAGGGTCCTCAATAATTTTCTCATAAGTCTTCTCACTTCTAATGCTAAGTTGTTTACATTCCAAAGCTACTGCTCTGATTGTCTCAACTGTGCTCCGGGCAGTGGCTTCTCTTTGGTCTCGCACGTCCTGCTGAGTACTTGGTACTGTTCGTATCTCTAGATCTGCTATTCTCTATTGAAACTGTTGGATGTCTTCAACAAGTTGTGCTACTTGATGCTCCACTAGGTCTTCCTCCTTTTTCTCTAAGCCCATCAAAGAGCAAAGTGCTCTGCTGACTACTTCTTTTACTCCAACATACTCTGCGAGCAACTATTATTTCTCTTGTTGGATCTACACTTTCTCCTGTTTGAACTTTACTTATAGGTCATCCTTTTCCTACTGCGCAACTCAACGTTTCTCTATCACTTCCTCTTGTGCTTGCCTCAGGGCCACTGTGGTCTGTTATATTTCTTCCTATGCATTATGAGGGAAAGCTTCAGTCACATCAACTATTCTGCAGAGTTGGGTAGGCTCATCTCCTAAGTTTGTTTCTTCTAATGGCGGGGGCATAGTGGACACTATGCGGCTAGAGTGAAGGGGCTATTGTACCCCTCGTAGTTCTTCTTAAATTTTTTCACACATGGTTTCTTTCTTAGATTCATTTCTCTACAAAATATCTTCTGAGGCATCTAATACAACTACGATGATGAAGTCAAAATCATCGAGTGTGAGAACAGTCTACAACTTGGTCTTACTAGCTTTTGACTTCTTCTGCGATGTGAGTTTCATGGGAGAAACCTTTCTTTTGTGAGATGGATCTACATCATTAGGGGGATTATGTGGTGGTTTTACCTCATCTTGCTTCTTCTGATCTTCTTTTCCATTGTTCTCTTCTTTATCTACTTCTTCATCACCTCCTCCTCCAGGTGATTCTGAGGTAGTTTCTTCTGATGAAATGCTCAGTTGCTGGACTTCTTCAGTCTTCTTCCTTCTGCTAGTTTCATGTGTATCATGCCCTTCACGAGTGACCACTGGGCTTCTGATTAGTTTGGGATCAGACAATTCTATGGGTTTTAAAGGGATAAGGAGATCTGCAGGCCATTCCTTAGTTATTTCTTCTAGGTCCTCCTCTGTGAGTTTGTGATAACTCTATAGTACTTCTTTGTGTTCGTCTCCATGCACAGTGATGTATATAAAATGTCTGTCTATGTGGAACTTCACAAATGGCCAGAACCCATGCAGAGTGTTTGACGTTATATGAGGGATAGCCTCAATATCCCTCTTTAACTACAGATACTAGATGTGGAAGACAACGTTTGACTGCCATTTTTTTCCCATATCACTCGAATACCAAAGCAAAGTGAACTTCACAGCTAAGGGTTCAAATGGCTCTAGTTCAGGGAATGTCACACCTTCTAGCATATCCTATGCTATGAACACAATGAGGATCAACAACCAACTAAAATGGAACTCATAGCCCTGATCCTTAGCTTCACGAAATTCTTGTTCTAACTGGTTCACTAAGTACCTTTCCCAGTTCATCTGTAGCCCCTCCACACATTTCTCCATGAGGTCAACAACAAACCCTGTGACCTGCGTGGTTTTGTTCTTTCAGACTAGATTACCAACAATCAACTGGAAAGAAAGGCGCACTATGCCATTATGGATGGAGGCTACCTCATAGACTCACTTCCCCTTCTCCACATCATCATATGTATCTTTAATATTCTATGCTAGGGCATTTTCTACAGCCTTCCCTGGGTAAAAGTCTTGCAGGTCTGGTCCCTACATGCTCAATCTAGTGATATGATGCATCAACGTCAGATTGATGGTGATGCGTTTGTCTAGAAACAAATAACTTCCATGGAAGCTCGACAAAAGGAGATTAACGCATGCGTTAACCTCCTAGTGCCTTCCTCCTAGTGCCTTCCAAAATGGGGTATTTTCATCACGTTCATGATGGTGGACTGCGCGAGGTCCATAGTCCATGGTTGGGGGATTATCCTTGACTTCTTCCCCTTCGTCCTAGTCAAATTCCTGTGAGGGGAGAGCACACTAAAGTTCTTGCAATCCCCTAGGTTAAATTCATTGATATTTAGTGTCATGATCTTATTCGACTGAGGCTTGCTTGTGTGTATCTCCTTTGGGAGGTACGCAATAACCAAGGTGTAGTCGAACTCCCTGGAGACACTGTCATGATTCACTGCGCTGGCTAGGGGTAGGATGTAGTCAGGAAATATGGAAGGGATTAACTTCGCATTCGCCAAGTCATCTCGATGCTTGGTTCTTTTCTCGACTATAGCATAGGATGGTTTGGATCCGCGAGCAGTCGACGGGGAGGGTTGCACTGCTCTCGTCGATGAAGCTTGAATTTCGACATACACCAACTTGTCATCCATGAGTTCAATGAGAACTTCTTCGAAATAATTTTCTACAACGCTAAGTTCGTTCGACATGGACCCTCAAGATTAGATAACTGAGGTCGATGAACAAATGATGAATGCAATAGAATAGGTAGCGAAGTCTTAGTAATCACAACATAGTGGCGATGAGTTCTCTTGTTGTCTTGGATACAATTCGTGAAAGTGTTCTCGGTGAAACAGTCGATGGAATAAGTAGACAACGATGTAACGAATTCCTCCAACGGACAAGAGGCCTTCATCAATGCAGTTCTATCTGTTACGACGTGGTTGCAATGGTTTGATGGAGATCTTTCTGATCTTAATTGCTATTCTAACCATTCGAGAACATCGATCTAACGGTTATAATGCCTCCAACGGTCATATCACTCTGCCATGGCGAAGTGCCAATCCTAGTTGTTTTGATATTCCAACAAATTTCAAATTCTGGAGTCCTTCCTTCTACGAAGTCTTCTCTGGAACTTCCTGTAATTTCTCCAACTTTGCTTTCTTATTGTTGAGCTTTCTAGCCTTCTTCCATGTGATCTACATCTCAGTATTCCTCTTTCCATTATGATTCTTATTTCCTCTTGGCATTGTAACTTCGCATTGTTGGTGGTCTTTCCTAAGGTTCAAGGGTAATACTTCTTCTCTGACTGGGGTAGGTGCTCTACTCTCTTATACATATAGGTGTTTCAAATCTTCTTGTGTTCTTTCAACTTCGACATCTAGATTTCTGTTTCTCGATAGCCTCAACTGGTTTTCTTGTTATTCTAGTAAGTGTGATATTCTTTTAGCCATGGATTCTCTTAGTTCTTGTTTTTTTTTTATAGAGATTCCTCGTCTTTTCTTCAGGTCTGATCTTTCTCAGTCCAGGTTTTTCCTAATAGTATAGAAAAAGGGGCATTGTTCTTAACAGACTTAATGATATCAAATTATTCTTCTGTCAAAGTGCCATGAACACTCATAGATGTATGGGTAAGTATTTCCCATAGGGTTATCAAATTTCCTCTAAATAATCCTATTTCTCCAACTGAAGGAATCATAGCAGGCTTTCCTAAAATTTCCCAAGTTCTTTCTATCATAATATTCACTTTTGTTTCCTCATCCAGAACACAGTCTATGTCGAAGTCTCATATTCTTGTTTCTATGCACTCTTTCTCCTTGAAGATCTCTGATAAGTTGATATCGTTGTGGTCATTCAAGGTTTCTTTCATTTTTAGTAATATAGTCTCTGATTCTTTTTGGGGTTCTTCTATGGTCTCAGTTTCTTAGTCTTCCTCGGGGTTTTCTTGTCCCATATTGAATCTTTCAATCTTAGAAATCATTCTATGGAAAGCCAGAACATCATGGTACATAGCTTTACAACAAAAACAACTAGGTTTTCTACCAGGGCATTCCTTAGCAAGGTGTCCTGGTATTCTGCAACTGTAACAAATATTTAATCCTCTCTTTCTCTTAAATGATCCCCAACCTTTCTAGTACTACACACCTGCAAAAAATTCTTCCTAGGATCCTGCATCCATTTGTTAGTCCAAACATTATTTCTATGCATAAGAATAACATATATTTCATTATTTCTATTAGATCTACACATATCAAACCTTCTTTCTTCTAGTTGTTTTCTAGTTTTGAGACTAGGACAAAATTTATCAAAGATGCCTAGATTCATACTTTTGAAACAAAAATTTCCACTTATCTTACCTTTAACAAAGAACAAAGCTTTCAGATATTACCTCTTTAATAAAAAAAATTCACTTTACCTTTATTCGAGCACAAATCTTTCAAATATTACCTCTTTTCTTCGGACTACCTCATTTCTTAGCACAGAGCATCACAAGTCAGGTAGAGTACTGCGCACTAAAGCAATAGATCTACATACAAAGATTTCTTTATTTTCCTCAGTTCCCAGCAATCACAGTTTCAAGTCCCAGCAACGAAACCATTTGTTGGTAGAGGGCAGACCCAGGGTTCAACACGTCAACAACGCACCAAAAAAAACCTAACTACTGGCCCTTTCGACAACACCTGCAAAGTAGATGAAGTCTCACCGAAGGTAGAGGCAGGGGTGGTTGCAGGACTCCAACGTATGAAACCTTAGCTAGGACATATATATGTGATTAAAATACTCTTACAAAGCACATAGGAGTTTCCATTCATTAGTACTTAACCTTTGTCTACAACACAAATAAACCCTAATTATAGCGCAACACAGTATTCAACAAGATTCAACACATTCAAGCACTAAGCACATCAACATAGATCAAATCTAGCATCTCATTCACATCATTGGGTACCAATCTATCATATTCATCTAAGAATACATCATTGCACTAAGAATTAATCATATGAACCATAAAACAACCATAATGCACAAGGAAACCACAACACAGGATATACATGGTTCACCCCCAGGCTGGGGCTATGTCCACCAACTCTTCGTCTTCTTTATTATCTTATGTCAAACATCTACATGCACAGAGCCACAAGGTCCTACTCCACCTATGAAAGGAGATCTGCGTGCACCTCACCTGATCCTCCTTCCCCGAGCTAGGTTACATCATAAATACTTTACACACTCTCTTACAGTCACTTAAACTTAGCCTTGCAAGTATCACACTATAACACACTTTTTTGTTCCAAGGCTTAATCACTCTGATACCAATTGTAACACACCTTTTACATAGCTTATACAAGCATTAAATAATCCACATGCATTTAAGAAAATAAATACATTTAAGCTCAGAGTAAACATATTATTTACTACTATAATAATCAATCAATAACATTAACATTAAATTGATATGCACAATAGAATACATGATAGTTATAATTACACAGAGATGCAAAATCATGAATAAAACATCATCTGATACTTATCTTTGAAAACCTTGACGATTCCACCAACCACCTACAGGCCTTCCATGAACTTCCTAGCCTTAGACCACACTGCTCGTTAGCTCAGTAGTGGGTCACCCCTGAGTTGGGACTAAGCTCCACCCCAAGGAAAGGATTCCTAGGCTAGGCTGAGGTTAAAAGGAAAAAAGAAAAGAAAGACTGGAAGGATTCTTCCCAAGATGCCATCTTATGCCCACTACTTGCAGACTCCCATTCCCCACATGTCTGTTCCGCCTGGGAGTATACACCTTCATAAGCACAGTCCATCGGTGCTACACCTCCCTCTCTGGGTCTCGGAAACAGGCTAGATCAGTAAGTATCAGAGCCCGAAGCTGCTGCTGGACACTCTCTGGAAGAAACCACTTCCCAAAAAACTCTTTCCCACCTAGAGAGAGTTGCTCACAGGCATGATAGCCTGCCTCTTACAACAACAATCACCTCCCTCACCTGGAGAGAGGTCATACACAGGCTCAATCACAACTTGCACTGGCCAGCAAGCCACGTGCAGTCCAGCTCTGCGTGGCCACCAGAGCCAACCTGAAATACAGACATGGGCTTCCCAAATAGGATCAATAATGACGGCAAGGTCTCACGGTGATGGTTTTCGGGATTGCATGACAAGCAATTCCTGCAAGGATTGACACAAACTCCACGGCTCATAACGGAGAGGGTGAACCCAGATTTTTAGCAATGAACACAAGGTTTCCCAACTCTCAGGAGCACACAAGGTATTCTTGCAAAGGTCGGGTCTGTCCTACTATTCAGATCTCCCTACATGCTCAGGCAGTCGGGTGGAATGGAGGAGGGACCCTTCTCACAAATCATCTCGGCCATTTTATTTTCATGCACCAGGGTTGACACTTGTCACCCTTGGAACTGCATGTGTTACATCAACATGCACCCCCTTTGCACATTTTTCCCTTGCCAGGAACTTAGGAGAAAAAAAACCATAAAATGCACATGTTCTTTGGAATAATAATAAAATATTATTCCCAAGGCTTAAGTCCCTAGGCTTAGACCCTATTCTCAACACCTAGCCCCTTTTCCCACCTTCCAACCCCTAGTTCCTTGCCCACTGTGTGGATGCTCATTCCTCCATCACTCATTCATCATGGTCAGTCTGCACGCGACGGTGTTTATATTTTATTAATGTGTTGCATACATACAGGTACAAAATCAGGCCCTTGGCCTCCAACCCTTAGGCTCTTTGGCCTAACAATCACATAAGCCCATCAGCTTATACAAACTTGGCTCACCAACCTATAACACATATTTACAATTCATTTCATACGTCCGACTTACAAAGGCTCGGTCTTGGGGACACTACAATCCCCCTCCCCTTATTTATGCAATGTCCTTAGTGCAACCTTACACTGTCTCTGCAAGCTTTTCAAAATTTTCAAAAAGATGCAAGTACTCTTCCTGCTAACCTCTTGACACTCCCATGTCACATCCTCAGGACCATACCAAGTCCACTAGACCTTTACAAGCTCTATAGCTCGATTCCAGAGATGTTTTCTTTTCGTGTCCAATATGCGCACAGGATGCACTTACAAGACACCTTCTCGTGCCACTTGAATCACATTCCAATCGATAACATGATTAGCATTAGATATATATTTCTTAAGCAGTGAAACATGAAACACATTATGTACAGTCATAGATGTAGGTAATGCAAGCATGTATGCAACTGGCCCAATCCTTTCCAGGATTTCAAATGGTCCACAAAATCTCGCTGCTAACTCGGCGCAACTTCCCAACTTCAGGGAACTCCTGTTAGTTTTCACTTTTAGAAAAACATGGTCACCCACTTTGAATTATCTGTGGGTTCTGTTATTATCAACGTAACTTTTCTGCCTTTTCTAGGAAACTTTTAGGTTCTGTTTAATTCTTATCATTTGGTCTTCCATCTCTTTGAGTAGTTCAGGCCCAACTACTAATCTGTCAGCTAGATTATCCCAACTCACTGGAGTGTTGCACTTTATTCCATAAAGTTCTTTGAATGGGCTCATCTTCAACGATGTATGATACCCATTATTGTAGGTGAATTCTACCAAATGTAGGTAGTCTTCCCAAATTGATGGTTTATCCATCACATACATTCTCAGTGTGTATTTTATTACACTGTTCACCCTCTCTGTCTATCCATCAGACTCAGGATGATATGCTGTACTAAATTTCAGATTCGTTTTGAATCTCATGAACAGTCCTTTCCAGAAATTCAAGGTGAATTTCGGGTCCCTATCAGACACAATCGTCTTAGAAATTCCGTGCAAGCGTGCCACTTCTTTTAAGAAAATATAAACAACATCTGCTGCCCTATGAGTGGTTTTCAGTGGAATAAAATGGGCAGATTTTGTAAGCTTGTCCACCACCACCATGATTGAATCATGCTGCTTGCTTGTTCTGGGAAATCCTGTGATAAAATCCATTGTCACCACTTCCCATTTCCACTCAGGAATGGGTAAAGGCTGCAACAACCCTGCTGGGTGCCTATGCTCAACCTTAAATTTCTGGCACTCCATACATTTGGTGATGTATTCAGCGATTTATTTCTTCAGACCCGGCCAAAAGTAATGGATTTTGACTACTGCTGCAGTCTTTTGATATCCAGGATGTCCAGCATAATCCACATTATGCAATTCTTTTAGAATTGCCAGCTTCAATTCTCGAACATTGGGTACATACACTCTGTTTTTATATGGAAGTAAGCCATCAGTTCCCAAGGTGTAACTTCCCTAGGTCTGTGGTCTCTCATGCTATTGTAGCTTTTCTACCAAACCTCTGTATTGCAAATCAACATTTGCAGCTTCCAAAATTATGTCCTTAATCTCAGTCCTGTACATGCTAATGGTTGTAGCATGTAATTCATGCACTTTTTTGTTGAGTGCATCAACCACCTTATTTTCTTTCCCTTTGATATGCTTGATATCAAAGTCATATTCACACAAAAACTCCAGCCGTCTCGTTTGCTTGGCATTTAAATTCGGCTGATCAAATAAATACTTCAGACCATTGTGGTCTGTTCTCAATTTGAATCTCCTTCCCATGAGGTAATGTCTCCATTTCCTCAATGCGTGGATGATTGCTCCTAGTTCTAAATCATGAGTGGCATAATTCCTTTCATGCTCTTTCAACTTTCAGGACTCATAACAGATTACAAATCCCTCTTGGCTGAGAACTCCTCCCAACCCCTCCTTACATGCATCTATGCACACCACGAACTCCATATTTGGATTTGCAATCCTTGGGGTTGGAGCACTGGTTAACAACTGCTTCAATCGTTGGAAACTGCCCTAACACTCTTCCTTCCACTAAAACTTCTTCTCCTTCCTTTGCAAGGAAGTGATAGGGTGAGCTATCTTTGAGAATCCTGCTATAAACCTTCTATAGTAACCCGCTAGACCCATAAAAGAGCTAACCTCCGCCACATTCCTTGGCACTAACCATTCTCGGATGGCCTCAACCTTTTCAGGATCCACAACGATCCCTTCTTCTGATATAATATGTCCCAAATAATGGATCTGCCTTTGATAAAATGAGCATTTTCTCAGCTTGGCATATATCTGGTGTTCTCTCAACACTTGCAACACCATTCTCAGGTGTTCGTCATGCTCTTCCCCTGACTTGAAATATGCCAATATTTCATCCAGGAAGACTATGACAAACTTGTCCAAATAGTCCCTAAATACACCATTCATTAAGCACATGAAAACAACAGGTGCGTTTTATAGTCCAAACGGCACCATTGTGAACTCTTAATGACCATACCTTGTTCTAAAGGTGGTCTTGTTGATGTCCTCCTCATTTATTCTCACCTGGTGATATCCATATCTAAGATCTATCTTTGAAAATATTTTTGCACCCTTCAACTGATCGAAAAGATGATCGATCCTTGGCAGAGGATACTTTTTCTTGACAGTTACCTTATTCAACTGCGGAAATCAATGCATTGCCTCAACGTCCCATCTTTCTTCTTCACGAATAGGACCAGAGCTCCCCAAAGTGACACACTGGGGTGAATGTACCCCTTCTTTAGAAGCTCTTCAAGCTGCAATTGCAACTCTTTCAGCTCTAGCATACTCATTCTATAAGGAGCTTTCGAAATTGGAGCTGCTCCTGGTATCAAATTTATAGAAAAATCGATGTCTCTCTTCGAAAGTAGTCCAGGTACATCCTGAAATACGTCCTTGAACTCTTTGAGTACCTCATAGTCTTCCAGCTTCAAGAATGCATCTTTGGATGCTTCTCCCACACGGGCTGTAAATATTTGACAGCCTTTCCTGTAGAACTTCTTTAGTTGCATGGCTAATATTTCTCTAACAGCCATGACTCTGGGAATTCCTTGGACTGTTACCTGATTTCCTTCTTCATCCACGCATGTAAACTTCTTGTTACGACAGTCCAGAAGGGCATGGTGTTGGTCCAACCAGTCCATCCCAATTAAGCAGTCATAGGACCCTAAAGGCAGAATATTTAATTCAGCCTTAGTGCTCAATCCACCCATGTCCACTGAACATGACTTAACCAATTCAGTGAAATTCCTTTTGGTTCCTGTGGCCAACTGCACCAACCAATACTATTCATGTTTGCTTCTTGATAAATGCAAACTTTCCACCACCATAGGATCTACATAACTATGGCTAGCCCCTGAATCAATTAAACTAATAAGTGGTCGGTTGTTAATCATACCTTCCACTTCAATCATGTGCAAATGAAATTATGCTTGCTTGTTGTCTAGGGCTACATAGATCCTCGGCATTCTGCTGCCCATATCCTCCACTGTTTCATCTTGCTGAATAGTATATATAGTTCTTGCTTTACCATTTTTATGGGGACAATCTCTGTACTTGTGGTTTCCTTTACAGCCCCAACACTAAATGGGTGTCTGTCTCTGTCTTTGTGCTCTCTCTTAAGTCATTCTCGGCTCTCTAAATGATGGTCATCCCTGAAGATTGTTTCTAAAAAAGGAAGGTTTGTTTCCCTTCTGCCTCTGTTCCTTCTTAAACTTCCTCTGATCATTCCAATCCTTTCGAATGGTAGGATTTTCTCTTTGCTATTCAAATAAGCATTTATCCCTTCTTATGGTTTCTTCCATAGTCTTAGGATCATCATAGTGAATCTTGTCACCCATGGAAGGTGGCAGTCCACTCAAATATCTTTGAATTTTGATAGCCTCATCTTTGATGAATGGAACATACTTTAGTAGTTCCAGAAAACTTCGTTCATACTCATCAATGGTCATGCTGCCCAGCTTGAGTTCGAAGAAATCCTTCATCTTTTAGTCATAGTATCTTTTAGTCAGGTATTGCTTCTAAAAATACCTCTTAAACTCCTTCCAAGTGACATCTTTCTCTCTCATGTGTTGCACTTGCACAATCTGATCCCACCACATGGATGCTTTTCCATTCAATTGATACATTACAATTCTTCCTTTTGCATGGGTGGAATAATTCTACAGTTGGAAATATTTCCTCATGCCCAACAACCATGTTTCGACATCTTCCTCCTTCTTATGTTCACCATCAAATGTTGGAGGCTTGATCTTGTTCATCTCTGCTTTCAATTCATCCATTCCAGATTTTCAGTGTTTTCTGGTAGGAGAAAATCTTGAACTACTGTGTGCCTCCCTACTGGAATGCTTCTGGGAGTGACAATGATGTTTGCTGCTACTCCTCGATCTTCTTCTTCTCTCAGGGGTCCTGACACTTATTTATCTCCTTTTTCTCTCAGGGGTTCTGCGATTCTCTGTCTTGCTTGAGTCCCTTCCCATATCCAAATTCCTTTCTATTCTTTCCAGGCTCTTCAACATTTTTAAGTTGAATTCACCCTGCCGATCCCTGAGTTTCATGAGCTTTCAACTATCATCTCGGCGTGCCTGGGCATCTCTTTGGAATCCTTCAATGATTTTCATTACGTGTCATTTCTTGTCTAATTCTCTTTCATGCCCATTGGAGTTCGATCCTTCGACTCCCAGGTTGACATCTCTTCCTTCTCTTTCGTCCTTTGAAATGGAGGCAATCCGCACCTCTTCCATTTCTATACTCGACATCGATTAACTCGTGTCTTGACACTCATTGAACTCTTCACATGCAATGTGCATTCAATCCAAAGTTTGTCAGGCCCTTAAACCTTCAAGAAAACTTACAACATTCATAAGCCAACGTGAACAAGAAAAAATATTTTGATTCAAATAAGTTTTATGAGCTCTTGGCCAGTTCTACAAATTTTGGGACTTCGGGACTTCGGGTTTCTATACCCGGGAGTTCACTTATGCAGTGACTCCTAACCTTCCGTTGCTACAATCCTCGAAATCTAAAATTTTGGTTTCCTTGCTCTCTGGGCCCACAACACAGTTGTCGCCCTTAAAACCTGTAACGGTTCTTCAAACTCCGATGGCTTCGGGGCTTCGGGACTTCAGGTTTCGGGACTTCGGGTTTTCGGTACCCAGGAGTTCACTATGCAGTGACTTCCAACTCCTTGTCACTACAATCCCTGAAATCTGAAATTCTGATTTACTTTATTGTCCGGGCCCACAACACAGTTGTCACCCTTAACCGCAGTGGCGCGTGGCATGTTCCAGAGGGTCCATGTCTCCATCAGTGACATCTTCGGGTCCCACCGCTCTCACCTGTCTTTTCAATTCTCTAGCACATGGTACACATCCATTCACCCACATCCATTCCAAGAAAAAATCCAATGGCTAGGTCCCCTCTCAGATCTATGACGCAGATCTTTTCGGCATTTCGGGGTTTTGGGCATTGGGAGTCCCTGTATCCCACGTCTTGAACTTTTGTTTGCTGAAATACCAAAATTACGGTTTACTCGTCAACTTGATCAGATGGTCAACTCCCTTCCTATGATCTACGGTGTAGATCGTTTCAGGATTTCGGGTTTCAAGTTTCGGAGGTGTTCACCTCCCTCACTTCCTATCTCCCGACTTTGCGAAATCTGAAAGGTTTTCGCGACTAACTTGAGTCTGACCCCGCCATATCTAATGGTCGAGCCTTCCTCCCAGATCTACAACATAGATCTTCTTGAGTTTTCGGGAGTTCACGTATCGCGATTCCCACGCTCTTATGCAACTCCACTACGCACACTTTCCAGATCCAACGATCATGAGGGTTTTCCTTCCCTCCCGAACAGATCCTAAGGCTCCAACACTTATGGTCTAGAGTCCTGTCTCCCTATGGCCATAGACCACACTGGTTGCGGTTTCACAACACCGCTATACCTCCTGAGCTTGTAGGCTTGGTCAAGTAACTCCTTGACACTCTAGATCATTCTAGGGTCCAGAATCAGTCCTCTAGACACAATTTCTCCTCACACCCTCGGTCCAAAGACCACTCAACTCGCCCATCTAGGCTTAGTTTCGAAACCGTGGGCTTTGATACCAATTGTAACACACTTTTCTATGCAAAGAATTAATCGCTCTGATACTAATTGTAACACACCTTTTACATAGCTCATACAGGGATTCAATAATCCATGTGCATTTAAGAAAACAAATACATTTAAGCTCAGAGTCAACATATTATTTACTATTGTAATAATCAATCAATAGCATCAACATTAAATTGATATGCACAACAGAATACATGATAGTTATAATTACACAGAGATTCAGAATCATGAATAAAACATCATCTGATAATTATCTCTGAAAACCTTGGCAATTCCACCAACCATGTGCAGGTCTTCCACGAACCTCCCAACCTTAGACCACACTGCTCATCAGGTCAACAGTGGGTCACCCCCGAGCTGGGACTAAGCTCCACCCCAAGGCAATGATTCCTAGGCTAGGCTGAGGTTATAGGGAAAACAACACAGAAAGACTGGAAGGATTCTTCCCAGGATGCCATCCTACTCCCACTACTTCCAGACTCTCATTCCTCACATGCCTGTTCCACCCGGGAGTATACACCTTCACAAGCACAGTCCATCGGTGCTACACCTCCCTCTCTGGGTCTCGACAACATGCCAGATCAGAAAGTCTCAGAGCCCGAAGTTGGTGCTGGACACTCTCTGGAAGAAACCACTTCCTATCAAACTCTCTCTCACCTAGAGAGAGTTTCTCACAGGCCTGACAACCTGCCTCTTCCAACAACAGTCACCTTCCTCACCTAGAGAGAGGTCATACACAGGCTCAATCACAACTTGCACTGGCCAGCAAGTCATGCACAATCTAGCTCTGCGTGGCCTTCATAGTCAACCGGGAATACATACATGTGCTTCCCAAATAGGCTCAACAATGACGACAAGGTCTCATGGTGATGGTTTTTGGGATTGCATGACAAGCAATTCCCGCAGGGATCGACATAGACTCCATGGCTTAGAACGGAGAGGGTGAACTCAACTTTTCATAAATGAACAAAGGCTTTCCCGGCTCTCAAGAACGCATGAGGTATTCTTATAGAGGTCAGGTCTGTCATATTGTTCATAGCTCCCTACACGCCTAGGCAGTCACGTGGAATGGAGGAGGGACCCCTCTCACGGCTCATATCGATCGTTTTATTTGCATGCACCAAGGTTGACACTTGTCACCCTTGGAACTGCATGCGTTCCATCAACATACATCCCCTTTGCACGTTTCCCCCTTGCTAGGAACTTAGGATAAAAAAAAACATAAAATGCACATGTTCTTTGGAATAATAATAAAATATTATTCCCAAGGCTTAAGTCCCTAGGCTTAGCCCATAGGCTCAACACCTAGCCCCTTTTCCCACCTTCTAGCCCCTAATTCATTGCCCACTTTGTGGAAGCTTAGTCCCCCATCACTCATTCATCATGGTCGGTCTGTACGCAGTGGTGTTTATATTTATTAATGTGCTGCATACATACAGGTACAAAATCAGGCCCTTGGCCTCCAACCCTTAGGCTCTCTGGCCCAACAATCACATAAGCCTATTGGCTTATACAAACTTGGCCCACCAGCCTATAACACATATTTACAATTAATTTCATACATCAGACTTACAAAGGCTCGGTCTTGGGGACACTACACACAAAGTATGCACAAATCATTTACAACTATCACTTGCACTTAACGCTTTGGGCTTCACTTGCCCTTTTTCACTTAGCATCACACACACTACTTACACTACCTAGCTTTCTATTTATACATTACAAAATGGGCCTAAACATGGGTAAGCCCATGGGCCAACATCCCCATACCCGTTACATAAGCTCAAAACACAAAAAGCCTTAAACAAGGGGCCATGATCCCATGATCTCCGCTTTGACTTGCGCTCTGCCTTCGACAGCCTATCGAAGTCTCCAAAATAGGTCAAACCTGACTAAGGATCCCCAAAACTTGGTCAAGGGCCAACATCTAGAACTGAAGCTGCAACATGTTTAGGCTGAATGTCTAGTTGATATTCTTCTTGAATTTTATAATCATGCAAAGTGGGAGGAATCTCTTCCTCAATTGGGAAATTCTCCATAGTTGAAGTGGGAACAATGTCCTGAGTCTATTGAGCAAATTTATGGGGAGGAGCCTCCAAAGGAATGACTTGGTCGATGTTGTCTAGCCACGAAGCTATAATATTTCAGTGTGTGTTTCATCTTTCCATACTCACGCGACATTGTGATGGAAGGAGTGAAATTCAAAAATCATAAGGGGAGGAGAACAACGAAGAGAGAATACTAGGAATGGAGAAGAAAACCAACAACCACACCAGAACAAAATGACAGGAGCCATACCTTACCTCCAAAATAGTGTATGAATTGGTTATGAGAGGCGCCAAAAAGATCAAGTTGAAAACCCAAATCCACCTCATACTAGTCCTCATACTAGTCCTGTAACATACCCAAATTTCCATACTAGTCCTGTAACATACCCAAATTTCCATAAATTTTTATTAGATTAAACATTGTGGATAGGTCGTTCTACAATTCTTATCTTGGCGGAACTTAAACAAATAAGTTCTTTGAACGGAGGAGCTACAAAATTATCAAGATAAACGACTTAACATTGTTCTTTAAAAACCATTAAAGTATCTCTACCATGTGAATGATTTCTTCTAAATCATACTAGGGGTCCACCCTTATAATATTTTGAAAAACATTCCAATCTCTTATGAATTGAATAGAAAACTTCTTGCACGTATTCGTCTAGTTTTCCTTACTCTCTTCATGGAATTTTTCTACTATATATAAATATATAGTTTCCTTTCCATAAAATCTATTAAAAGGGTCTTCGAGAACACATTCTTTTCCTTGATGATAAAATCACCACGGTAAGGACATTAAATCTATTAAACCCCTTTTCATTGGAAATGGGTTCTAAACACATAGTCATAACTATGCATAACATGGCTATAAACTTACTCAGTGATAATACTACAAATGAAAAAGGAGGGTAAAACATTTGAAGTTTTATAACCCATATATGTCAAGCCATGACGTTCCTGGACAACTGTTAGTGCCAAAGCAACTTCAGTAGGTGGTACTGTACACCCTTCGGAAGAAGTGGCTTAACCTTAAGGCTCATCTTAAATCATTTAAATATAAAGTAATGGAGGAATAATTTTCATATATAAAAATTCTCTTAAACATACATACTCCTTACTCTTGTAAGTCCAACCAATATAGTTATTCCACCATTCCTACTTCACATGGCTTGCTGCAAGGGACTACGATGGCGTTATAGTTGAGTAAGAGTGGAGGACTCGAGGAATCGCCATTGTGTTTTTATTCGTTTCATATGGAAAAATCCTGTCAGAAGCTCTCTTACTTTGGTTGTAAGGAGTGATTTTCCAGAACTATATTCCCCTTACGGGTTATGGAGGTCAAATTAAATAATTCCAGAGTTCTTAAAAGAAGTTTTTTCACTGTTTAATATTGTTGTATTTCCTCCGAGGTTTGGTAATAACATTCTACAACTTTCATCCACCCAAAAGGTACTCGGGTTCCATTAGCGGGTCTCTTACAGAGATTCTACTTTTCACAGATCAAAGGAAGACTTGTGTTTTCTTCTGTTTCTTCACCATATTTTCGATGGACAGTGAATTTGGTTGATTCTTTATTTTTACACGAATTAACAGAGGTTACTCCGACATGTATATCACCTTCTATAAGAATATTTTCTTTATTGGAAAACCTTTATGTCCATGTTTCCATACATCAGTGGGATATCTTACTGTATTATATATATATATATATATATATATATATATATATATATATATATATTGCAATATCAGTCTTTCTAAGACATGATGTTTTTCTGATAATCATACTGTTACGGTAATTATGGGTATATATATATATAATATTTCCCTGTAATGTCCATGTCCTGTATTTTATTCGAATTTTTCCTTTGTAAGTATTGTATCTTATAAAATAACTTAATAATCTTATTTAACAAAATAGGAGAAGACTTCGTTTTGGATTCTACCAGGTTTATCTTCTTTAAAACCCATGATTTCTATGGTTAAACTCTTGGAAATAATGGAGCAAGAGTTAGTTTCGTGGATAAACTTTAGTAGTGTTTAATGTAGATCTTATTTTTTCTATTGTTTGTTGTAACCGTCTATTCCTATATTATGATGTAATCTGTCTTCAATCAATAATAGATTGTGAGGGTAGTCTCACCTATATGGTTTTCTCATAAATCTAAATTGGTATTAAAGCTGCATTGAAGATTCGTGAAACCCTCTCTCTGAGACGAGATCTATAATGCAAGATCTCAAATTGATTGGGTAAAAAAATCATCACCACCCTCTATACAGTGTTAGAGGAGCGCCGACACCCTTACAGTTGGGAAATAGAAATATTCGGATCCCTCGCGCACCCGTTGTATGCATTTAAGAGCACTAGAGCGGTAGCGCTCACCCTTCCACTCTCGAGGAGCGTTGACAGCATCGAGGAGGGACGATGTTTTTTTTGGAGCGTGAGTTTGAGGAAATTGGCAATCGTGTGAAGGTGATCGGCGACTGAGTTTGTAAACGTGGAAGAACCACGTGGAGTGAAGAGGAATCAAATCCTTTACAAGGAATGACCCACGACTGAGGCACTGCACACCGAGGTATTTGTTTGGATCCGATCCCTGCGGATGGTCTGCGTTTTCTAATTTTGTGGAAGCGTGAGAGTTTGTGGAAGCGTGAGAGTTTGTGGGAGCCCCATTTTTGATGAATCACGAGCTTGGGAAAAGGGCCGTGAGCAAATCAGATCTGGTGCATTCCTCCATTGGTTGAAATTATGTGGAAAAGGTGAATACAGTTTTGTTTTTTGTTTTTCTTTGGGAAGCTTCAAGCATTCAAGCTTGAGTTTCATGTTTTATTGAAACCTATTGCGTTACATTTCTATTGCTGTTGTGTTTGCTTCATTTGTTGTTGGTGTATTGGTACGACCGTATACACACCAAATCGTGAAGAAGGGTTTTGTATGTTGCCTTTGTTGGGAAGGGTGAGTTTTCTGGTGTACATCGATCACAAGCAAATTTGATAGCCTACGTAGAGTTGGATCGGTGGATTTGAAGGTACAGTAGCGGATTGCTTGGCATAGGAGAAAATTGACGAATCTTTCATATTCTTGGTGATTCACAGAATCTTTCATATTCTTGGTGATTCACCGCCTTCATGATTGATTGAAGTGTGTTTGGTGATACAAGGATCCATTCTTTGGTTGGACAAGAAGAAACTTGCAGAGATGACGAATCCTCTGGCAGAGACCTACCTCCACAAAGCCAAAAAATTAGATGGCTCAAATTTTATTAACTGGAAATTCAAGATGTAGACCCTGATGGAAGGGTATGGAGTATGGACGATTGCAAAGGGAGATGAAATGAAACCTGATGCAGTTGTAGGTGCAACAACAACATAGATCCAAGATTGGGATAAACATGAAAACAAAGCCAAGGTATTGTTGCGTATGTCTATTAAAGATAGCATAATTCAACATATTAGAGAAGCTAAAACATCTGTTGAAACGAGGACAACGCTTAAATATCTATATGAAACTAGCAACACAAATCGTATTTTTTTCCTGAAAACTAAACTGCTAGGCATTAAGATGGATGGAAATGAATCTGTTAGTTCATTTTTGGGTCGCATTAAAGAGGTGAAAGACAAGCTAGGAAATATAGGGGAAACAATTTCCAGCACTGATCTTGTCACAATTACCTTAAATTGTATGCTAGAAGACTATCAGATCATAACAGGGCTCGCAGCAAGGGAGAAACCTCTTACTTTTGAAGGAATGACAGGTATTTTGCTACAAAAGGAAGAGAGGTGTGCGAATTTGAAACCTCCACATTCAGATTTGACATTGTGGGCAATTAAGAGATCCACGAGAGGGAGACCAGGAGAAAGAGGCAGATGATTCAGTTCATCGCATAGAGGCAGTTCATCATAGAGAAGACAATCTCCAAGGCCGAATCAAGGTATGCAATCTAATAGGAATCAGTCAAAGAGTTGTTTTTATTCTGGTCGACCTGAACATCTTATTATACACTGTCATAAGAAGAAGAGTGACGAGGCTAGGAATAAACCTAGAAACTGCTCAGGTCATTATGTAGAAGAATCTTCAAATCATGATATCAGGTTGTTTATTGCTAGTGATGATATTGATGAACCCCCAAATTTTGATTCACGAGATCTTAGACTGCTTGTGTCAAATGTTGCTTTGTCTGCTAAAATGGATGATGTTGATGCCTGTTTTGTAGATTCTGGAGCATCAATACATATGACATGCAATAAGAAGTGGTATGCTAATTGTAAAGAAACACAAAATGGTTCGAGCATATATCTTGGAGATGGCCTCGCTCATCATATCAAGGGATACAGAGCTATTCCAGTTACATTGTTGAATGGTACTATTCGCCACATTCACAATGTTGTGTATGTGCCCGTGATAAAGAAAGATTTGATCTCTATGTCCACCATTGGAGATAAAAACTTGAATGTTGAATTCTTCAAGAATTATTGCATAGTGAAAGATCTGATGGACCAATACAGAACTGTTGCAATGAGAGTCAGAGCAGGAGGATTGTACAAGCTTGATGTTACTAACAAAGAACACCACGCACTAACTTCTGTAACTATGCCAACAAAGAGTCTTTGGCATTAAAGGTATGGCCACATCAATCATAATGATTTATTGTTATTACAGAAAAAAAAAAATACTGTTGAAAGACTTCCCATGTCAAAGTATTAGAATGTTGCTTGTGAAGGATGTGAATTAGGAAATGTGCACAAAGGTGAATTCCCCTCTAATCCTGATAAGAAAAAGAGAGATGTGTTAGATCTTTTTCATACTGAGGTTTACGGACCTATGCAAACTAGGTATTTAGGAGGTGCATTTTACTTTCTTTTATTTATTGATGATTGCATGAAATACACATGGGTTTATTTCCTTAGAAAAAAAAATGATGTTTTTGAGTACTTTAAGGAATTCAGAACCATGGTGGAAAATAAGATAGGAAAATCCATCAAAATCGTTCATTCAGATCAACGGGGAGAGTATAAATTAGGGGACTTCATCAAATATTGCAAAGATCATGGAATAGTACAATAGTTTACAGTATGCCACACTCCACAACAGAATGGAGTGGATGGAAGGAAAAATAGAACTCTGGTGGAGTGTGCATGCAGTATGATAAAAGGTAAGAATCTCTCAAATACATTTTGGGATGAAGCCATAAATACTCCATTTTACTTAAAGAACAAAATTTCAACAAGGTGTCGTGATAATATTACTCCTTTCGAAGTCTTGTATGGTTCCAAACCTACAGTTCATAATTTGAAAGTATTTGGGTATAAGGAATTTGCACATATTCCAAAGGAGAATAGGAAGAAATTGGATGTTAAAGCCATTAAATGTATTTTCATAGGGTATTGTTTTGAATTCAAAGAATACAAATTGTTTTATCCTTCTACTCACAAAGTATTTGCGAGTAGAGATGTACTTTTCCATGAGTAGGAAGTAGGAAATCATGACCACAACAGTCATGAGGAATGGTATAAAATTCTTGATGAAGGAGTTAAAGAAGAGTAGCAACAACCACCACAATAGCATCCACAACCACATATACAACAACAACAACAACAAGGACTTAGTGATATGGAAACTTCAAACAATCACAGTTCACCTAGAGGCGAAGACAAATCTTCACAAAGTGGGGAGGAATATAATAAGTTGAGAAAATCTTCACGACAGGTTCAACTCCCTATGAGGTATAGAGACTATTCCCTAATAAGTATCATTTCAAATGTCATAGAACCCATGAGTTTTAATGACGTCAATGAACATAATGAATGGTGAAATGCAATGGAGGAAGAATATGAATCTATAATGAAAAACAATACTTGGGAATTGACTGAACTTCCTAAACATAAAAATCTCATTGGATGCAAATGGATATACAAATTCAAGTTTAAATCACATGGTAGTATAGACAAATATAAGGCTAGACTGGTGGCAAAGGGGTATTCACAAACATAAGGTATTGATTATGCTGAAACATTTGCACGAGTATCTAAATTGAATACTATCAGATTGTTAATTGCTTTAGCTACAAAGTACCATTGGAAGCTACACCAATTAGATGTTAAATGTGCATTTTTGAATGGCGAGTTAAAAGAGGAGGTTTACCTTACTCAAGCTAAATGTTTTTTGGAACATGGGAAAGAAAACTTAGTGTGTAAGTTAAAGAAATCATTGTATGGACTAAAACATGCACCTACGTCATGTATGAGAAGATAGAATCTTTCTTTCTTCAACAAGGTTTTATGAGGAGCAAGAGTGATCCAAATCTATATACCAAATTTGATGAGCAGGGATATATAGTATTGATTTCCTTATATGTTGATGATTTAATAATTACAACAAATGCAGGGAAATTAATTGATGAAATCAAGGAGCAGTTGTCACATGTTTTTGAAATGAAAGATCTTGGTGACTTACATTACTGCCTAGGTCTTGAAGTTTGGAGAAATGCAAGCCAATTTTTTTTTTGTCAGAGTAAGTATGTGAGAGAAGTACTTAAGAGATTTAAAATGGATCAGTGTAAATATTCTATTGTTCTGATGCAAAAAAATGTGAAACTTTCTTGTGATGATGGTTTGAAGGAGGTGAATGGCACTATGTATAGATAGATGGTGGGTAGTTTGAATTATGTCACCACAAACAGACCTGATATTACATATTTTGTGAGTGTGTTAAGTCAGTTTATGGCGAAACCACAAGAAATACATTGGAATGTAGAAAAGGTGGTACTCAGGTATCTAAAAGGAACACTTTATTATGGTATTAAATATACTGATGCATCTGTTGTTGAGTTGACAGGTTACTCAGATTCTGATTGGGCTGGCAATACAGATGATCGAAGATCAAAAACTAGATATGTGTTTGGCATTGGATCCATGCTTGTTTCATGGAGCACTAAAAGGCAACCTACTGTATCTTTGTCTTATACTGAAGCAGAATATAAAGCCTTGTGTGCAACAACTTGTGAAGTTGTTTGGTTGAGAAGACGTCTTCAAGATGTTGGAGAAAATCAAAAGGAGCCTACAATGATCAAATGTGATAATCAAAGTTTAATCAAGCTGGCGAATAATATGATTTATCATGCAAGGACAAAGAATGTTGATGCTCAGCTTCATTTTGTTAGAGAAAAAATGCAATCAAATGAAATAGTTCTTATGTATTGTAATACTTGTGAAAATACTGTTGATATTTTCACTAAGCCTCTTAAAAAGATTAAGTTTGAGCTATTTAGGGAGATGTTAGGTGTAGAAGTCAATCGATTCTCCATT
Source organism: Picea glauca (assembly GCA_000966675.3). NCBI lineage: Eukaryota > Viridiplantae > Streptophyta > Pinopsida > Pinales > Pinaceae > Picea > Picea glauca. The sequence goes on along the minus strand of JZKD02S0055627.1, from coordinate 1,063,968 downwards.
AAGGAGGAGACTTGGAAATAATGGAGCAAGAGTTAGTTTTGTAGACAAACTCTAGTAGTGTTTAATGCAGATCTCATTTTTCCTATTGTTTGTTGTAACTGCCTATTCCTATATTATGATGTAATCCGTCTTCAATCAATAATAGATTGTGAGCGTAGTCTCACCTGTGTGGTTTTATCCTAATTCTAAGTTAAACAACAACTTGTTATCCACAAGAATGTATCTGAAATAACTCATATCTATATTCTGTAATAAAAAACCCTAATAAGTAACAGGGTTATCAGATTCCCGGAAAAATATTTCTTTAGATTTTTTTTCTTTGGCTGCTTCCATAATCTAATGGTCTACTTTGAAATTTTGTGATTTCAATAAAATATAATAGGTAAACCTTGTCCTTACATTTCAATATAATGATCAAGTAATAAGGTAAATTTCAGAGTTTAAATCTGATATAATCTGAACAAAATTATCTAGGCTTCCTTTCAGGATCTATGAATGAATTTGCATAATTCCACATTCTATGAACTTATAAAGGATTAATTAGTTTCTACAACATACATGCAACAATAACAATTAAATTCTATATCCTAAATAATTTCTTTTGTAGCTTAAATACATTTTTTGTAGTAATAGGAAATTTCAATGTACATAGAAAAGAAAATAATGAAATGAAAAATACATATTTGTAATTGTGAAGATGGAAAAAAAGGGAATAGCCACATTCCACTCAACCATATATACAGAACAACCAATATTACTTGTCTTGAACACCCCCTAGCATGACCATGACTCCATGAGGAAAAATTGAGCTTTACTCCTTAGCCATTGGCTATCTGAACAATTCAGAAAATCATTTTCGTAACACCACTTGTGCTCATAACATGAAAAACTCATTTCCACCACATACTAAGAAATGTCATGCCTCACACATATGTTGTATATATATCCTTTTTTTTCCCTAGGAATTTCCATTCATTTCTCTCAAAAAACTTGTAGCTTTACAAATCCATGATTTTTAGAGGCTACCAGTAACATAACTCAACTTCTGACACTTGTAAAAATCAAATATCAGTTAAGTCAAACATGTTCCCCAATCATGGAGTTATAGTCAACTACTTTTAATCTAGTTATTCCACTTGTTTTCCAACATTTAATTTATCATAAGTCTTTCCTTTACATGTTTCCATTAAAAGGGAACAAGTTACAAGTCAAAAATTTTCCCAACAATCACAAAAATAATAATTACCTACTTCCACAAATTCAAATCTGAATTTACATAAACGATTTATATTTTTTTTAAACAACAATTTTAAAATAAATTGTCTTGAATATTTGAGGATGACACAAGTCTTGTGTAACCTAGGTTCTCGCCTTGAGCATACCATTAAGGCTCCCTCACAATGAAGGCACACCACCATCCACACCAATTGAATGTTGAGCATGCTAAAGAGATAGAGAGGAGCAATTGCAAAAGGGGGTATTTATTTCTATGGGTGCATGTGTGCCAATTGTCACCCATCTCGGAGATATTAATAATTATTGTTATTATTTATTGTATATATTAATTTTACAACCCGCCCAAGTAATATCATCGTGATATGCATATAATGTATAATATTTAGAAGAGTAAAAGTTATAATATATTCATAATAGTGACTTTGTACTTCAATACATTCTTTTTAAAAGTAAGGTAGATGATCAAATAAATTTTGACGAACGCTTAAGAAATACTTGTGAGCTATTAAATATAACACATTAATTTCGACATATTTATTGTTTCAAATTATTTATAGTTAATTAGTATTTGTTATTTATACAAGGATAAGCTTTATTAATCTTTATTATGCATAGAGAGATAAACTTTAGATTATACTTATATGTAAATGAAATTATTTAATTATAAAATTAAAAACCCTTTAAAATAAGATTAATACATGTAATGAATTTATACAACAATATGTAAATGAAATTATTTAATTATAAAATTAAAAACCCTTTAAATTAAGATTAATACATGTAATGAATTTATACAACAATATTTTCCAACTATTAATAATTATTTAATAAATCATTGTTACAATAAAGTTTTCCTCATTCCATGCAACTTGCTTTGATAGTTTTCCATTTTTCTTTGCAGACTTGAAGTCCCATTTTTTTGTTCAGTCATGCACATTTTTGTACATATATGCACCTTATAAGTTATACAACAAGTGTATATGCATGTTTCTCTACTACAACCTGCATACATGAGGTTTGGTGCTGAAAATTTAAAAATTATGTCAGGTTTCCATGCCATGTCACTAGATCCATGATCCATGCCCTTCCATATACTAGAAACACTTGGAATCAACCCTTCAGTTCCATTTGGAGGCTATAAAATTAAGCCATATCCAAGCCTAATCAAGATTTCAATATTGAGAGAAAAGACAGTCTCGAGAAATTTCACTTCATATTAGGTCTGCATCCATTTGTCCTTGAAATCCTAAACTTCTTGTGTTCATCCCCCAAGATCTTCCTATGTTGTAATGGAGAACCTCTTTAACCCCCTTGTGTGAGTTTTCCTTTTCACAAGATTGAAGTGGTGGAGGCCCAATTGGACGGACTTAGTTTCTCGGTTTTGATATGTGTCATTACAAAATTTTGTCACCTATGTACTTATGTTTACTACTTTAATAGAAATACTATTTTAAGGTCTAACAAATATCTTGTAAATATTTGAATTACTTTCCATGGGAGTATTATTCATGTATATTAATGGATTATGCTAATTTATTTGTTGACATCATATATTATTAGCATATGCGTGTGTATCTTGTTTTTTTAGGGAAATTTGCATGTATAAAGATCCGACTCACATGCTCAATGGTGGTCTTCTTCGAACGTTCGGACAAGGTAGGGTCTTAGCCTTGTATTTTTAACATTTCATTTATATATCATACTTGAGATATAATTTATTTCTATTAAAGTACAAAATAGAAGTACATAGGCAACAAACTTCTGTAATGGCACATTTCAGAATAGAGAAACTAAGTCCCTCCAGATGGGACTAGAACACTTGAATCCTCCACAAAGACAAGCTCATATATAGGAGTTGATAAGGTTCTCCATCACAAAGTAGGAAGATCTTGGGGGATGATCACAATAAGTTCAGGCTTTCAAGGACAAAGGGATCCATACTCAATATGAAGTGAAATTTCTCTAGAGTGTCTTTGCTCTCAATATTGAATTGTTGATTAGGCTTGGATATGGCTCAATTTATAGCCTCCAAATGGAACTGAAGGGATGATTCAAAGTGTTTCCAGTCTATGGAAGGTCAAGGATCATGGATCTCGTGACATGACATGGAAACCCGACATAATTTTTAATTTTTGGGCACCAAATCCAATGTATGCGGGTTGTAGTGGATAAACATACATATACACTTATTCTATAATTGATAGGGTCCATATATGTGCAAAAATATGCATTTCTGACTATGAAGTGAACAAAAAAAAAGGACTTCAAGTTTGCAAAAGAAAATGGAAGGCCATCAAGACAAGCTGCATGGAGCAAGGGAAAATTTGTTGTAACAATTATTTAAATAATTTTAAAATTAAAATGAATATAATTAATTAAGTTCTTATTTTAATAATAAGATTACTTTAAAGTGATATAAATATTCATAAATTAACAATATTCAAAAGAAAATCTAAAATAATAAGAATAACATGAAAGTGAAGTTTGATATCATGGTTTTAAATTTATATTTGAAATATTGGATACAAATTTATTAATGAAATTATTTAATAACTAAATTAAAAACCTTTAAATTTGATATCATGAATTAAAACATAAATAGAATCTATAAAATAAAATATTGAAACATTAATCTAACAATGTATTATTAATTAATATATTAATAAAACATAAGTACACTATTAATAATAATTTAATACAACTAATAATTTACTAACAAACCTTTTTAACTATTTAAGTATGTCTTTCATTTGTTTCGGGTGTGGGAAATGAGAATGTACACAAATTTGTATTTTCCCTAAATTTGTTAACCACACCGGTGGCATACAAAAACATGAACTAGAAGCAATTAACACATATTTTCTTTGTATGCAATAAGCGATTTAATTCATTGGAGAAAACCCGTTGAAATATTTTGCAAGGAATCTCGTAAATATTTTTTGATAGCTTTATTGTTAGAATTGAAAATATATTGATTGCCCGAAACTCTATGTCAAATTCATTTATGTGGTTTGAAACTCTTTATGAAATTATTAATTCTTTCCATGTTTTTTTGGAATTTCATATGATAAATTAAAATTTGGAATTTTATTCAATAAATAAAAAAAAATTCATTGATACTAATATAATATTTTTGGTATTGTGGAATTTCTTCCAGTATTAAACATATAATTAATATTTGTTATTCTTTTGCTTCAACAATATATGATTTTGGGGGCTAAATTTCACAAATGGGTTAATTTTCCATGTTTTTTTCCAAGAATCTTCTTTGGTTGAATCATAAATGATTTTGGGGGCTAAATTTCACAAATGGGCTAATTTTCCATGGTTTTTCCCAAGATAAAACTTGTGAGTTTCCATTTTTTCTAAAAACCAATCTCCCAAATTCCATAGAATGAAATATTTTACTTTAAAAATTGCCAAAATTTTATAGAAACTATATAAAATCCTTATAAATTTGAATATTTTTATAAAATTATAGCTAAACATTTTACATTTTATATATTAAATATTAGCCCAAGTTTTTACATTTTAATATAAATTTCCATCCTTCAAATTATCCCTAACTTAACTATTATGGAATTTTAATATAATACAATTATGAATAATATATTTAAATAGAATTTCTTCTTATTCTAATAATAATAATAGTTTCATGTCATTATGATAGAGATTACCATGAAAAAAAAAACACACAATAATGTAAGTAATACATAGAAATAATGTAAGTAATACATAAAGTGACATAATATTAAAGTAATACATTATGAAATTCATTCTATACATTATTATTCTTGGATATGAAATTTTTTAAGAATTATTATACTAGTATATGGAAAGTTTTAGATTTATTTTAAAGGGTTTATGAAATTTCTAGAAAAGATGGAGCTATTAGTACAAAATGCATAAGAAACATTTTATGTTACTTGTAAAATTATATTTACTCAAATAATTACAAATCCATAGGAGTTAGATGAAGCACTTCAAAAATACAAATTAAGTGGAAAAAACATTATTATTTAATTAAATAGGTAAAATAAAGAAAAAAATATAAGAAAATAAATTATTTTAAAAATTAAAAAACAATTACAATAGATTAATAAATATATTTTTAAATAGTTTTAAAATTATCATTTTAATTTAATTATAATAAATTTATAAATACATTTTCAAATAGTTTTAAAAAAAAAATGATATTTTTGATATTATGAAATTTCT
>JZKD02S0055627.1:1023399-1038567 GCA_000966675.3 Picea glauca | reverse complement strand
ATTAGGTCTTCTTACATCCGCCTTATTCTATTTTATTGAAAGGTCTTATTAATATTGACCTTTATTACATCCGAATACATTGATATACCTATGTGCGGGTTAGGACCTTAACACTCCCGCAAACCATAAGCATAGTGGAAGATAAAAATTTACAAGTACATAAATATAAAAGGAGATAAAAAACAGTTTTATTTGAAATATATCAAAAAACAATATTGTCTATTACATATTCCTAGAAATTTAAATGCGTTTGTCATATAGTATGGGATTGGGGCTCCCATGGACCATAAGAGAAATATGTACAAGAAATAGGACTGTGGAAATAGGAAGTGGGTGATGATAGAGTGTAATAACTGAGAAGAATAAATTGAAAGGTATCAATATTTGGCTATGCATTTCTATTTAAAAATATGGAATAACTAGGTTGCTAAACAAAACAGGATGTGATCGGTATAGATGTATAGTGATGGTACATCTGACCCCTTTTTCTATTTGTTTTCTGATGGCCTTTTATTGTTGTCGTTGACAGCTAATGGAATCGTGGCAACTTCCTATTTCCTTTCATCGGGGACCTACTTGAATTCCCTTTCGAGCCATTCTTCAATGTATCTTTTCATTCGGGCGATGTTGATCTCATTCCAGATTTTTATGTTGAAAAGTTCATTTTCTAATTCCCAAAAGTTAATAGAAATATTACATAGAGCCTGATCAATTTCCTTATTCCGTACTGAATAGTCGGCTAGCCAGTTCTCGATGTCATCTTCACCATATTCAAGGATGTTGTAAACCTTTTCCAAACATAATTCCTTAAAAATATCAACTTATTTATCGAAGGCTTGCTTAGTTAAGGGAAATGACTTGACGATTAAGTTGGGGTCTTGGAAGTCGTTGGTCCTTCTAGTTAAGTCTATTCTGGTCAACTTTATGAATACTTTTTATTTCTTTGATATGGCTTCTTCACATGACTCGACAATGAGATGCAGGTTCTTCAATTTTTCTTTCCAACATGCATTTAATTAAGTGATCTAGTTTTTGGATGGGATTTCTTGTTGTCTTCTTCTTGTTTCTGTCATGTTGTTGACAATGGTGCCAAAAGGAAGGAATGTGTCTAAATAGAAATTTTATTCATATTTTAAATCCTCCTGCAAATGGTCAAGACAATTATGTGTCGTCGTTCCAAGGGAAGTCACAGTTTGTGATGTTTCCCATGCCTCATCAATCAGTTCCATTCCTTTCTTGATATTATTATCCATGTATCCTCTACACGATGCAAGGAGTTTGGAGGATACTTTTAACTTGGTTGTAGGGGTGGAAGGCATGGCTATTACTAATGGACTGGCAAGTAATGGCATAGGAATCAAAGCTTCCTCCAATAACTTGACCCGATCCTTCAACCTAGCATTTTCGGCCTCAATGTGTAATATACTAGATATAAAAAGTATGCAGAACATAAATAAAATGTTAGAAATGGGAGAATAACCAAAATATAACCAGAACAATCACCACAATAGCATTGAAATGATATAAGAATAAAAACAGAAATAACACTTTGATTTTGAAAGCAATTTTCACGGGCCTCTTCAAGGGGGAAACCTCTAGTTGAGCAGAGCTCTTTTACAATAATATCCAATATAGGGTTATCATAACCTCGAATCCTATTTTAAATAAATATGTCTATCAAAAGAATCATCTAGAGGAAGACCAGTCTAGAAGTGGAAGCTTCTATTAGGTCTTCTTACATCCGACTTATTCTATTTTATTGCAAGGCCTTATTAATATTGACCTTTATTACATCCGAATATATTGTTCTACCTATGTGTGGGTTAGGACCATAACATGTCTCCCCCCTTAAAAAAAACCTTGTCCTCAAGGCTTGATATGTGGAAATTGTTGCAGAATGGTAGCTGGTTCCCAAGTGGCATCTGCTGGAGTTGTATCTTTCCACTAGATTAACACTTTGTTGATGGTTCTCTGACACAAGTGATGCTCATGCTGGTCCAAAATTGCTTGTAGCTATAGCCAAATGGATCCTTCTTCAACTAACTCGGGAAGGTTGGTTTGAACTTGGCACTTAGTTCTGATCATCTTCTTTAAGAAGGAAACATGAAAAACAGGATGTAGCTTTGAATGACTAGGCAAAGCTAATTGATAGACCACTTGTCCCACACACTTGAGAACTGTATAAGGACCATAAAATTTGGGTGCTAGCTTCTGACAATGTTCGGCCTTGAGGGAATTATGCTTGTAAGGTTGTAGTCAAAGAAACACTTGATCCCCTTCCTCAAATTGACGTTCAGAGTGACCTTGATCTACTTTTTTCTTAATTTTATTTAGTGCCATGACCAAATTCTCTTTGAGGGTACGGAGAATAGCCTCTAGAACTGTAAGTGTTTGGTCAACTATTTGGACCTTCGAGACACCAGGTAAGTATGAGAGAACTAAAGATGGATTCTATACATATACCACTTTAAAATGAGTCATGCCTGTAGCTGTATGGTATGAAGTGTTGTACCACCATTCAGACAGGGGTAACCATTGAGCCTGCTAATTTTGGTTTTCCGAGGAAAAACACCTCAAATATGTTTCCAAACACTTGTTGACAAATTCTATTTGACCATCAGTCTGGGGATGATAAGTTGTATTGAGATGCAATTGGGTGCCTTGTAGCTTGAATAGTTCTTGCCAAAAATTTCTTGTGAAAGTTGGGTCGCAATCAGAAACAGTAGAGTGTGACATGCCATGAATCTTGAAGACCTAATCCATGAAAATTTGAGCCACCGTGGATGCTCTACATAGGTGTTGAAGAGAATAGAAATGAGCATACTTGTAAAGGAAATCAACAACCACCATGATGACTAATTTATTTCCTGATTTGGGTAAGCCTGTAATAAAATCCATAGAGATGTCCTTCCAAATAACAGGTGGAATCAGGAGTGGTTTTAGTGTGCCTAGAGGTTTGACTATTTATCCCTTGTTACGTTGTCAAACATCACATTCGGTGACACAAGTATGAATCTCCTGTTTCATACCATCCTAGAAAAAATAACGTTTGACCCTGTCGGTGTAGCATGAAGCTCAGAAAGTACTGTGGATTTAAGCTTTGATTGTTTACTTAAATACATACGGCCTTTGTATCTAAGCTCATCATGGAGCCAAGAGTACCCTGGGGGAGCTAGAGCACTGGACTGCAATTGTTAGATCAACTGTGAACTTTTGGGATCTTGTAGCCATTCCTGGCAAACATCTTGGAGACAATCTAGTACAACGAAGGAAAGAGAAAAAATGGATCCTTCATCTTCATATTTGCGAGAAAGTGCATATGCAACCACATTTTCTTTGCCTTTATTGTAAATGATCTCATAATCATAGCCAAATATCTTAGTTACCCATTTCTGTTGCTTCGGGGAGGAAATGTATTGTTCCAAAAAATACTTGAGGATTTGATGGTCTTTCCTAATTTGGAAGTATTTCCCCAATAGATAAGGGTGCCACAAATCAACGGCATGCAGAATAGCCAACATTTCCTTTTCATAGATAGATTTTCCCATATTTCTTTGAGATAGTTGCTTGTTGGTAAAGGCCAAAGGCTGACCCTTTTGCATAAGGACATCACCAATTCCTTCCCATGAAGCATCATATTCCAAGACAAAAGGTCCTTGTGAAATCAGGAAGGGATAGAACTGGAGTGGTGCACATGGCCATCTTCAAGGCTTGAAAAGATTGAGCAGCAGCTGGAGTCCAAGTTAAAGAGTTCTTTTTTAGGAGAGAAGTGAGAGGTGCTACAACCTTTCCATAATTCTTAACAAACTTGTGATAATAACCTGTTAAGCCCAGAAAACCATGCAAGCTTTTGAGAGTCTTTAGGTGAGGCCAGTCTTCCATAGCTTCAATCTTTTTAGGATCCACCCTGACACCATCTTTGCCAACCAGAAGCACATTTAGACTGTTTTAGGAAAAGTTGGTGCTGAGAGAGTAGATGGAGAAATCGATCCACATGAGCAAGATGTTCTATCCAAGTCTTTCTATAGATGAGGATATCATCAAAGAAAATTAAGACAAAATGACAAAGAAAAGGACAGAAGACATGATTCATGAGGCTTTGGAAGGTGGAGGGGGCATTACACAAGCCAAAGGGCATGACCAAAAACTCATAGTGGACCTCATGAGTTTTAAAGGAAGTCTTGGGAATGTCTGTATATTTCATACGTATCTGGTGGTAGCCCGAATGAAGATCAAGTTTAGTAAAGAATTGGGCACCACTCAGTTCATCCAAGAGGTCATCAATGTCAGAAATGAGAAATTTGTATTTAATGGTAAGTTTGTTGAGGGAACGAAAGTCAGGACACATTTTCCAAAAACCTTCTTTCTTTAGGACCATGACCATAGGAGAAGAGTAGGGTCTCATACTAGAGTGGATAACGCTTGCATTAAGGAGTTCCTGGACAATGTTCTCAATTTCATTTCTTTGGGAAAGGGGTGATGATACAAATGAATATTGGGAGGAAGAATTCCAGGTACAAGGGGAATCGAATGATCATGAACACCACGTGAAGGAGGGAGTCCCTGGGGAGTGGAAAATACCACTTGATGTTTAGAAAGGATGGCTTGGAGGTCTTGCGACACCGAGGGTGTTTATGTTGCTTGTATGGCATGGAATTGAGAAATAACACCAGAATGACCCTTTTTTTGCCGCTTTTCCATGCCATGGGAACTAATGATATCAGGTGAACCGACGATGATGCCTTGGAGCTTATATTGGTGTCCCTCCTGGTCAAATTACATGGTTAATTCCCTAAAATCCATGAGAATGGGACCCAAAGTCCTTAGCCAGTTTGCACCAAACACAATGCCACAACTGCCCATGTCGATAGAAAACATATGAGATTTCAGGTGGTACTCACCAATTTGGAGACGCACATTTTCACAACACTCTCCACATCTCATGGAGCCACCATTAACAATCATGATTTGGAAATTATTGATGACATGGATGTAGCAATGAGTTTCATGGGCAATGCGAAAATGAATAAAATTATGGGTGTTTCCGCTATCAACCATAATGATGATGTTATGATGCTTGATGTAACTGATTAGCTATAGGGTTTGGGGAGCAGAAAATCCAGTGAGGGCATTGAGGGAAATGATTGGTTCTACTTCAGGAGGGTCTGAGGGAGGGGTTATGTCAGGGGTTTCAGGTGACTCAGACACAAGGGGAGTTTCAATGTCCTCTTTTGAAATATCATCAGATATGGCCCTAAACATATTTTGTTCCTTACACTTGTGGGCTAGGAAATATTTGTCATCACAATTATAACAAAGGCCTTTGAGTTGGCATTCAACCATTCTATCCTTGGTTAATTTTTGGATCTTTAGTGGAGTGGAGGGAGTAGTGGGATTTATTAGTTTGGGGCAAGGGATAAAGGAGGGTTTTTGGTTTTGAGAAGATACAACTTGTTGTGCTTCTTTAGCTCTTTTAGTAGCCTCCACCCAACTCTGAGGGCGAGCCATGAGTACATGGGCCTGAATCTCATCCTTGTGGCCACTGATAAAACATTCTTGGAGAAATGCATCAGACATGCCCTCTGTCCAAAAAGCCAGGCACGCAAAGGTAGCTATAAAGTATTCTACTATTCCTTATTGTTTTAACTTTTTCAAATGGCCCAAATGGTTGGTGTCAGTTTCAAAGCATTCATAAAGATTTTCCACAAAGTGTGTCCAAGAAATATACCCTTGACAAGAATTTTTTCTCCATTGCCACCATTGCCAATGTTCTTGATCTAGATGGAGAACACCATACCAGAGTTTTGCAAAGTCATATGTAATTCCCTATAAAGAGAAATAATGTTCCATTTGGGTTACCCAACCAATGGGGTATGAGCCATCAAATTTAGTCACATCTAGCTGTGGAAGGTGTAGGTCACATTGAAAGTGATGGTTCTGAAAGTTATGGGAATGAGAGGAATGGTCACCTTCAGTATGTGGAGGTGAGGAAGAAGAAGGGTTATCTGTAGGGATATGCAGTTTGGTGCAGATTGCTGAAAAGAGAAATTCAAGCTGGGTGGTGAGGTCTTGTTTGATTTCCTCCATTGAGGACTGAAAGGTTGGATTGATGGTGGAAACATTGGCATTGATTTGTTTCACTTCTTGTTGGGTCTTGATGAGACTAGATTGCAAGGTGTTGAAGAAATCTTACAAGTCTTGGCTATGGGTATGGGTCATGAGGATGGGGGAACTGAAAAGGGGCGGGTGAGTTCAAAGCATTTTCCAAAAAATGATATCAATGAATGTGATAAGGGTGAAGAGATGAATCCAATGGAATAGGTCTCAAATAATGGTGAAAAAATTTCTAGACTTGTATACTCTAGTTTGAAGAATACGACAGAGAGGAAATGCCCAAATGCTTAACCAGAAAGAAATGTGTATTTACTTGGAAACCCTAACATAGTTGTGTGGCAATAGATCTTGTATGTTTTAATTTGTTTATGTTTTTGTCCCCAAGGGTTAGGTATTTAAGGGTTCTACAAACAAGGGTTTTTCCTGTGCTATAGCTCTCTGATATACGTGCAGGGTCCAATAGTAGTACTCGACCCAATATCTCAGGGTGCTAACTAAGGAGGATAGGAAATACCCTTAGCTGTACTACCCAACTACCCAGGTACTAGAGAGTATCTTCCCAAGTGTTTTTCTCAGTGACACTATAGTAGTCAGGTAGCCAATCGATTTATCTAAAGAGGGCTTTAGGTAATTTAGGTCAATTCATACACAGGTGTTGTCTGATGCACTACCACTCGAAGGGGTACCAACAGGGGTTACAAGGATGGACAACAGATTTTCGCTTAAGTACCACTTGTATTTCATGCGTGTATGAATCCCTATGGCTTAAAGATGCTGGAATACATCTCTACCCTGGAAAAAAAATTTAACCCACACTTTCTATCGAGGAAAGTGATTTGATACCACTTGTAATATACCAGATATAAAAAGTATGCAGAACATAAATAAAATGCTAGAAATGGTAGAATAACAACAATATAACCAGGACAATCACCAAAATAGCACTGAAATGATATAAGAATAACAACAGAAATAACACTTTGATGGTGAAAGCAATGTACATGGGCCTCTTCGAGAGGGAAACCTCCAGTTGAGCAAAGCTCCTTTACAATAATATCCAATCTAGGGTTCTCATACCCTCGAATCCTATTTATATTAAATATGTCTATCAAAAGAAGCATCTAGAGGAAGATCCTTCTAGAAGCGAAAGCTTCTATTAGGTCTTCTTACATCTGACTTATTCTATTTTATTGCAAGGCCTTATTAATATGGACCTTTATTACATCCGAATATATTGTTCTACCTATGTGTGGGTTAGCACCCTAACACAATGCCACCAATGGAATCATCAAGAGAATCTGCGGTCACTATGTGCAGTCAAAATATTCGGGACAACCACATGTTTGCAAGGTTTACATCTAAACGATATTTTCCTTTCTTATTTTTTACATATTTTTTTTCAATAATTAATTTTTTGGACTGGATGTCAAAAACAATGCTCTGGAACACGAAGGATTCATCTTTGTCAAAATTTTAGATATTATCTATGTCCATTGGACAAATATTCTAGATCGTGTGTCTGAGATGATGAAGTTTACAAAATACATTATCCATATCAGGCTCAAGTTCCAGGTTCTAACTCTCAATTTTGGGATCTTCTACCTGTCCCATAATTCTTTTTCTCTTCTTGTTAATGGGAATATTGTGAGAAAAAACAATTTTAGGGTGAGGAGGGTTGTTATCTCCTCCTCCGTTTGAATAATTCTGAGTTTCTTTGTTAATATGGTGGGTCATTGGAGCGATGCTCCAGGATGTCATACTTTTGGGAGTGCTATCTATCGATTGAATACTCTTCTCATTGGGGCCTTTTGAATGTTGGTTATACAATTCAGTGGTGCTTTGTAGTGTGTCTAGGTTGCCGACATCAGAAGTAGGATCATTTTCATCAGTGTCTTTGTTTTTTTTCAAGTGTTTTTTGAAAAACTATTTGCCAAAGAAAAGTGTTTGTAAATGTTATAAAAATATTTTATTATGGTCGAACCCTCTTAGGATTTCAGCATATCTTAGGTTCAAGTTGTTGAAATGGGCTTTGAATTCCTCAATTTTTTTGACGTTCCTCAACAAGAGGTCCTCGACTTTCTAAGGCAGAGAAATGAACTATTTTTTTCTCTTCTCTTGGAATATATGCAATCAATAGTTGTATTTCCTTGTTATTTATGTAAAAAACATTATGTCTATAATGTGACATGGAATGAGATAATGTTTTTTTCTGGAGCCAAAAATCCTTATCACAATGTAAATATCCATATGTTCAAATGCCCCCTTCTTGTCCAAAAACATGGTTGCCTCATCAGATGTGCGGGGATCATCTTCTCCTAACGACAAAACTTTGAAAATAGACACAACGCCATTAAAAACCTAATAAAAATAGTGAGAGGCCTTGTGCTTCCACAAGACCTGGTACTATAATGTTACTGGGTCGAATCCCCAGTTTACATTATTGGACAGAGACAGTTTTGGAAACTGGCAGCAATGCACTATCACAAAAACCAAGTAGGATGACATATACAATTTCGTCTCCTTTTCGAATCTTGACAATTGGGAACAAATTTCATGGGAAATTAGCTTGCCCCAATAAAAAATGGCTTGTTCCTTGACTGTGAAATACAAAATATAAAGAGCCATGCGAGATATGGTTGATGTGGACTCCTTTCCTATTATTCTTGTAAACATCTAGGCAATTTCCTAGAATGGATTTCTAAATAAGCTAACCTACAAGCTTGTGATATATTCAGGAACTTCCATCGGTTCTTCCAAGAACTCAGGAAAGAGGTCCAACCCATTATTTTTCTTTCTTAGGAACTACTTGGAATATTCTCCTTTAAACTTCAATGTTGGCTCCGACAATCTTAACATCTAGTGGAAGACCTGAGGTGAAAAATAAAAAGAAGAGTGGTGCCACAGTCGAATAATTATTTGGCCTGGAATATTTTTATTGTCGGACCAAGAGACCATCTCCTTACAGTCAAAAACTTTAGGGACACATGTTTCATGAGTAATCACAGAGTTCAAAATTACTTTTTTGTAGGCGGCAGGGGATGAGTAATAAGAATATGCCCTGGACCACTAGAAGTTTTGGTCCTCGTGCCTGAAGATGTTCACTGCATCTCAACATAAATGTTTTCGAGTTGATTCCATAGGTTTATGAGAGAATTTGTTTTCTCTAGATGATGGTTGAAATGAACAGTTGGAGGGGATAATATAACCCTCCGCAAATGTTTGTTCAATGCTTATGAATGGGAAAGATCCTTGAGGCTTTCGCTCATTAATGGAAATCTCTGTGGGTGTTTCATGATGAGCTATTAGCAGTAAATATTACTTACTACATATTTAAAAGTGCGAAGGTGGTGGATACAGTGAAGAGAAATTAAGGATTGGAGGTTTCGTGAACATGCTAACATGACGACATGCGAATGACATTCCATGAGTTTGAAATCAACACTCAGAAGGGATAATATAACCCTCCTCAAATCTTGCTTTAATTCATATTAATAGGAGATCTCCTCGAGACTTTCTCTTATCAATGACAATCTATACGGTTCTTACACGATGAGTTGTTAGAATTAAAGCTCACTAATTGCATATTTAGAAACAAGATATATATATATATATATATATATATATATATATATATATATATATATATAAACATTTTTTTATTATAGACAAGTGTGAAGGTGAAGAATATGGGGAAGAGAAATCAAGGAATGGGAAGGTATGAAAAATGGCCGAACGAGATTCAAAATAGGGTTTCAGGGGGAACTCAGGAGAGGTGAGTGTCTGACGATCAAATTTTATGTCTCAGAATGTTTTACTGCAAAACGTGTAAAATGAAAGAGAGCATGGTGTGGCAGTTCAATGGCCGCTTTGTATATTTGTGGAATTCCAGGAAAGTGGTGAAGTATGGAATAGGTAAATAGTCGGTCAGACTCATTTTTGGAATCAAGGATTGAAGATTTCATGAATGGGCCAACCCGTCGACACTCAAATGACATTCCACGATGTTTGAAATTAACACTCGAAAGCGATAATATAACCATTTGATAATTTTGGTTTTATGCATATTAATGGGAGATCTCCTCAAATACTGGTTTAGCATTAGTGCTTGCCAATTGCATACTTAGAAATAAGACCTTGTATATACACATGAACATAATATATATATACAATATTTTTTATTATAAATAAGACTATTTTATATATACATAAGTATGAACATTAGTCAGACAGGCTTGAAAGTAGGGTTGCAAGCGATATGAAGGAGAGGTGAGCACCCGATGGTCAAACTATATGTCCTTATAATATATATATATATATATCATCCCCGTCATCTTCGCACTTGTCTGTAATAAAAAAATGTTTAGAAAAACATTAATTAATATATTAATTAATTAATGTTTTTCTAAAATTTTTTTATTATAGACAAGTGCGAATATATATATATATATATATATATATCAAAAATGTTCTTTATTATAAGTAAAAGAAGATGGGGAAGTCTAGCGGATGGTTTGTATATTTGTGGAATTTCAGGTGTTGTTTGCAGGTCGTGGAACAATGTAAGGGAAGTTTTGAGCCCACCTATCCGGGAACCCGCAATCGAAAAAGTGGGTAAGTATGGAATAGAAAAACGGTCGGTCAGACTCATTTTGGCTAATATATTGAAATTTGTAATAGATATCACCTGGCAAGATATTTTATCCATCTATATCGCAAAATTATGGGTGTCTCTTGCATGTCGCAGAATAATCCAAGGGAAATATTGAACTCGCCTTCCCGATAGGCTGCAAGGATAAAAGTCAGTAAGTATTTGTAATAGATATCCCATTACTTGGCAGGATATTTGCTGCACGTTTATGTACAAGTTGTGTAGGAAAAGTTGTTATGAAGGTCTCCTCGGGGCATGATGAGATGCTATCATTAAACCTTAGCTATTGCATAAATAAGTGCAAAGAGCATGGGCATAGGAAAAAATGATTAGGAATTGTATATTTATTGAACCCACCAACCCGACAATCCGCGAAACAAATTTGAAGAAATGGCGATGTATGGAAAGCAGACGGATAGGATTCAAAATCGTATGTCTCAAAAGTTTTCAGTGCAAAATGTGTACCATGGAAGAGGGGATGATAGGTAGACTGTTTAATACGGAAGACATTATGATGTGAGAGTTTGGTTGTAAATTTGTATCTCACAGAAGTAAGGGTGGTGTTTGTAGGTCACATAACAATATAAGTGCAATCTAAATCCCACCTTCTTGAGAATACGCGGTAGGAGAAGTGGTTGGGTATGGAATGGGGAAGCATTCGGTTGGATTCATGATATAAAATCATGAGTGAAAATGTGAACCTGTGAGTCTACCAACCCGTGCTGCTAGACATTCTCAAAAAAATGATTAAGTAATGAGAAAGATAAAGTACAGGGAAAAGAGAAATGAGAATTTGGTTAAGTATAGAAGACGAAAAAGAAGGGTTACTATATTCACATCTATAATAGATATCCCATTTCCTAGAAAGATATTTTATGCATGTTTTTGGAGAATTTTTATACTTATTTCATATACTTGGAAAGAAGTGAGAAGGTGGTGGGCACAGAAAACAACGACTAGGAATTGGAAATTGACTCAACCCACCAACCTGACAATTCGTGAAAGAGATTGAAATAAATGGTTATGGAAAGAAGTCAGACGGGATTCAAAATAGGTTGACAAGGGTTCCTGAGGAGAAATGAGGCCTTGACGATCAAACTGTATTGATCATAACTTTTGAGAGAAAAACTGTGTAACACGAAAGAGCGACTGATGTGGGAGTTCGAAAGTCAATTTGTATATCGCTGAATCTGAGTTGTTTTTTGCAGGTCAAGGAACACTGGAAGTGCACTCTGCCTATCCCAGAATCCACAAGTGAATCATTTAGGTAAGTATGGAATTGGAGTCGTGAAAGAGATTCCAAGAAATGGAAAAATATGGAAAGCGAATGCGGGGTCTTAAAAATGGGGTGAAAATAGTTCCCTAGGAGACATGAGGACTCAAAGGTCAATTTGTAGGTCTTGGAACTTTCATGTGCAAACTTTGTATCATGGAAGAGGGTATTTTCTGGGAGTGCAGCATGAAATTTGTATATCGCGGAGGTTTGGGTGTTGTTTGCAGGTCACAAAACAATGAAAGTGCAATATAGATCCTGCCTTAGCAGGAATCCACGATCTGAAAAGTGGCTAGGCATCGAACGACTAGTGGTTGGTCAGAGTCATGGTATAAAAGCACAAGAAATAATGTGAACCCATGAGTTCACCAACACGTGCATTTAGACATTTTCAAAAAAACGAATAAGTAATGAGAAAGAGAGAGTAGAGGGGAAAAAGAAACGAGAATTTTGTTAAGTATAAAAAGGGAAAAGAAGGTCCAATATATTCAAATCTGCAATAGATATTCCATTTCCTAGAAAGATAATTTCTGTATGTTTCTGTAGAAGTTGTATACATATTCCATATACTTGGAAATAAGTCTGAAGGTAGCGGGCACATGAAACAACAACTAGAAATTGGAAATTTCCTGAACCCACGAAGTCGACGATCTGCAAAAGAGATGTCAAGAAATATTCAAGTGTGGAAAATGGTTGGATGGGCTTCAAAATAGGGTGGCAAGGGTTCCTGAGGAGACATAAGGCCCTGACTATCAAATTGTATATATCAAAACATTTTAGTGAAAAACGTGTAACATGTTAGAGGGGATGATGTGGGAGTCTAGAAGTAAATATGCATATCTCAGAAGCTGGAGTGTTGTTTGTAGGTCACAGAACAATAGAAAGTGCAATTTAGACAAAGGGGAAGTACTCGATCAAAATCGCCATATAAAAGCATCGATGAAAATGTGAACGCATGAATCCGCCAACCCACACAACAATATATTTTCAGAAAAAACGACTAAGTAACTAGAAAGAGAATCTATAGGAGATAAAAGAGTGGTAAAATAGAAAGGCAGAGGGCAATATTTGTAACATGGAATTGGTTTCAAACAAGCACCTTTTTTGCAAAACCATAATTTTCTAGTAATTGTCAGCAAATGCTTTGTTGAAGATTAGATTTTATTGCAACTTGTGGGAGTAATTGTGCTCTTGATACATTCTTCCATGACTTTAACATATTAACTTAAGTATTACAAAATTTTCTTGATGGGTTGTTAGCATTAAAGATTAATAATTGCATGTCTAGAAACAAGAATGATGATCTTGCTGCAACATTGTTATTTGGTCTTGCTATATTCTATCTACATTATGAATAGAATTGAATGTTGGTTTGAAACTGTCTTAAATTCATTTTTCTTTCCATAAAATCCTAGTGGATTGACATAATGCATTGTCATATAATTGTTAAATGATCCATTTTAGAACAAATTAGTTAAGAAAATACAATATCGAAGAACTACGAGACTATCGAACCATGCCAATGAGAAGAGGTGTTAAATTCAAAAAAGAAGAAACAAACAAGACTCCAAGACAAATTTTTGAATAGTAAATCTATTAAAAAAAATAAAATATTGGGCACTATATATCTATCCATAGAAATTGGACTGAGTTATTTGGGCCAAAAAATTCAACATATTTTCCATAAACACTGGCACAGGATCTGCAACATGTAGGAGCCATCGAGATTCTCTTCAACATGCATACAAAACTGATTACCCACAATTTTTTTTAGGAAATCCTTGCAATATTCTCCTCGGTGGGTCCATGTTCGGTGCCTCGATATCAATATCTTGCGGAAGACTTGAGGCGAAAAAGAAACAAGAGAGTGGCTCCGCAGTGGAATAAATCCTTGGCTTGAAGAGGATGAAAAACAATCTTGTGGTAAAATTGAGAGTTCTCACAAGCTTCTCGTGAGGAAGAAGACAAAAATCGTTGTAGGGAAAATGGAATATCCCGAAACTGAATGTTAGGACACACCAAGAAACCATCTCCTCACAGTCGAAAATGCCAGGCAGAGAGGTTTCATGAGAAATTTCAGAGGCCCAAATTAGTCCATTCAGTGTGGAAGGAGATGATTAGTAGGAATATGACTTGCATGAGTGGGAGTTCCGGTCTTCATCACCTAAGATGTTAATTTTATATCACGAGAACAAGACAATGGTCCCGCAATTAAACTATTATTTGTCTTGAAATATATCTCTGGGAGCATCAATATATCATTTCCTTACAGTGAAATAATTATGCCTAGAACAGACTAATTTGGACCTATGGAATTCCTACTTTTTAGTTGCAAAGAGTCTATTGCATTTAGCATTGGCTTCATTTCTGAAACCACTTCCTTTGTTGCTGTCAGGACCACCATCGTCGACCCAGGAAGTGTCACATGTTATGGTTGATTTCAATTTGGGTGCAGGAGTGGGAATAATGTCTACATTGCCATCATACATTTTTGTATCATTATCCATCAAATCATCTTCTTCTAGATCGAAATATATCGCATAAACCTCTGCGCCATCCATCAATGAAGGTGGGAAGGTTTTCTGAGGAGGCGGGATTTCCTTCGAATTCTTTGGCTTGAAATATATCTCTCGGTGCACCAAGGGACCATCTACTTTTTTTCTTCTGGGTAGAGGGAAATGAGTAGTTGTTAAAATTTTATTTAAAATAATGTACCAAGGCAAGTGTTTCTCTTCCCTAGGCACCTAAGGGGGAGAAATTGCCGAATGTGGGCCTTAGTCAAATTAATTTGTGAGATGCAAATTAAAAGATAACTTTATGATTAAAGTGAGGGTGAGTGAAGAGACACCAAATCTCAGCCACCCATCTAATCTAATCTTAGTCGTTAGATTAGAAAACTCCTCACCTTCCCTCATGAGGTTGATTAAGGAAAGTGGGCACACCCATTCTTGGGTAAGAAGAAGAAGCAAAAGAAATCTTGGTGAGAGGCCAAGAGGCTCTTGGTGAGATGCCAAGAGTAAGAGGAGCTGAAGCATTCTTGTTGAGAGAACAAGAGGAGCTGAAGCATTCTTGTTGAGAGAACAAGAGGAGCTCAAGAATTCTTGTTGAGAGAACAAGAGAGAGCAAGAGAGAG
>JZKD02S0055627.1:999696-1019373 GCA_000966675.3 Picea glauca | reverse complement strand
GCTAGTTGTGAGGCCCTTTGGCTTTGCAAGATGCTGATTGGATTGTTCGGTGTGCAGTTGAGGCCTACCGTGATTTACTGTGATAATCAGAGTTGCATTAAACTCTTGGAGAATCTAGTTTTTCATGACTAGTCTAAGCATATCGAGATTCAATATCACTTCATCTGTGATTATGTTCAGAGAGGAGCTGTGGAGCTACAATACATATCTACTGAGGAGCAGGTTGCAGACATACTCACCAAGGCATTAAACATGGGCAAGTTTGTATTTTTCAGGGACAAGCTTGGAGTGGTGAGTAACACTTTCCTCGGTATGAGGGAGTGTTAAAATTTTAATTAAAATAATGTACCAAGGCAAGTGTTTCTCTTCCCTAGGTGCCTAAGGGGGAGAAATTGTTGAATGTGGGTCTTAGTCAAATTAATTTGTGAGATGAAAATTAAAAGATAACTTTATGATTAAAGTGAGGGTGAGTGAAGAGACACCAAATCTCAACCACCCATCTAATCTAATCTCAGCCGTTAGATTAGAAAACTCCTCACCTTCCCTCATGAGGTTGATTAAGGCAAGTGGGCGCTCCCATTCTTGGGTAAGAAGAAGAAGCAGAAGAAATCTTGGTGAGAGGCCAAGAGGCTCTTGGTGAGATGCCAAGAGCAAGAGGAGCTGAAGCATTCTTATTGAGAGAACAAGAGGAGCTGAAGCATTCTTGTTGAGAGAACAAGAGGAGCTCAAGAATTCTTGTTTAGAGAACAAGAGAGAGCAAGAGAGAGTTTGAGCTGAGAAAAGAGACAACATTTGCCGAAGGAGATCACGCATCCCAAAGAAAAGAGAAGTACGGATTTCAGACAGCAAGGAAGAACAGGCCGTACCATACGGATTTGTGGAGGTCATACAGCATGTAATGTGAACAGAAATTGAGGAGGATAGCAGCTGCAATTTCTGAGAGTATTGGCATGCATTCCAAGGCTGCCATACAACATTTGTTGGCACAGAAATTGAGGTAACTGTTGTAATATATTTCTGAGTGTATTTCTGTACAGTCCGTACAGTCTTAGCAGAGTTTTGGCACAAATTTCGTGGCAGTCCATACAACATTAATTGTTGTACTGTTGTATGAATTTCTGGTTCAGAAATTGAGGAGGAAAGCTACAGGAATGTCTAGATAAGTTTGTGTAAATATCTGAAGATGAATATGCTGTAAAAGAATTTCTCTGAAGCTCATAAATAATACAAATCCCTCTCTAACTGGTTTTCCCCTTGTGGGTTTTTCCAGGGTCGAAGTTAGACCAAAAATATTTGTGTCTAATATTTTCTGATTTTTTCATATTGCTGATATTTTATTTCTATGTCGAAAACGATGTTCATAATCCTCATGTTTCAGTTCTGAAATTTATTTTCAGTTCTGAAATTTATTTTCTGTTCTGAAATTTATTTTCTGTTAAGTTTTTTAGATGCTGGAACACCAGGCTATAGCTTATGCTGAAACATCAAGCTGTAGCATAAGCTGAAACACCAGGCTGTAGTATATGCTGAAACACCAGGCTGTAGCATATGCTGAAACATAGTGCTGAGTCTTATGCTGAAACACCGCTGTGAGCAGATGTTGAAACACCAGGCTGTAGCATATGCTGATGCGAAAACACTGCTGTGAGCAGATGCTGAAACACCAGGCTGTAGCATATGCTGATGCTGAAACACCGTTGTGAGAAGATGCTGAAACACAAGGTTGTAGCATATGCTGATGCTGAAACACCAATGTGAGCAGATGCTGAAACAGTGTTGAAACTGAGTTTGGCAATTAAATTTGACTGAAAAATCAGCGAGACTGAAACTGGGTTGGGATTTTGAAAAATTAACAGTAGTAAAAATATGCCCTGGAATGCTGGAACCTTTGGCCATCATGCCTGAAGGTTTTTACTGTATCGGGAAAGAATTGTTGTGGAACTACTGTCATAAGTTAACGAGAATTTATGTTTTCTCTAGATGATGTTTGAAATGAAAATTGGGGAGGGATAATATAACCCTCTGCAAATATTGGTTTAATGCGTCTCAATGGAAGATCTCCTAGAGCCTTTTGTTGATCAATCACAATCTCCTGGGTTCATGCGTAATGAGTTGTTACCATTAAAGCTTACTAATTGCATATTTAGAAAAAAATGTGAAGGTCGCGGTGACGACGAAGAGCGATTAAAAATTAGAGATTTCGTAAATGCGCCAACCGGCTGATGCACGAAATAGATTGCATATATTTCAAATGAATACTTGGAAAGGATAGCACTCTTCTCTACAAATATTGGTTTAATTTGTATTAATGACAAATATTCTCCGGCCCTATGGACATTAATGACAATTTTAACAATTCTTTCATGATGATCTACTAGCATTATAGCTTACTAATCGCATATCTAGAAAGAAGTACGAAGGTGTCAGGGATGGCGAAGAGCGACTAAGAATTGTACATTTTGTCAACCTACCAACCCACAAAACAGATTCCAAGAAACGACCAAGTATGGAAAGCGATTGGGCGGGCTTCAAAAATAGGGTCAGAAGATATAATCAGGAGACGTGAGTGACCGATGGTCAAATTGTATGTCACAATGATAGATTTCAGCTGTCAATTTGTATATCGTAGAATTTCAGGTGTTGTTTGTAGGTAGAGAAACAATGGAAGGGAAATGTTGAGATAATACGGCCAGGAACCGACGATGGTAATAGTGGCCAAGTATGAAATGGACAAGTGGTTGGTCAGACTCATGATATAAAAGCATTAGACATACTCAGAACAGGGAATATTGACAGGCTTGAAAACATGGCCACAAGTTCTATTTAGGATATGTGAGTGTCCGATGGTCAAATTGTATCTACCCCAACTGTTGAATGCAAAATGTGTAACATGGAACAAGAGACAATAAAAGATTTCGAAGGTCAATTTGTATAATGCGAAACTTCGGTTGTTGTATATAAAAGCATGAGACATTAAGAAAAATGAAACATTTCGAAAAAGGACCAAGTAAACAAAAAGTGAAAGAAAATGAGATAAAGGGGAATTTGTTTTCTAATTTGTAGATCGCAGAAGTCTGGGTATTGTTTGCAGGTGATGAAATAATAGAAATGCATTGTTGAACTCACCTATCTAGTAACCCGCTATATAAAAAGTTTGTTCAATATGAAACAGGGAAGCCATCGGTTGGGATGGTGATACAAAAGTAATAGTGGAAATATGAAGACGTGAATCCGCTAACTCTAACACCTAGACATTTTCCAAAAAATGAGTAACTAACCAAAAAGGGAAAGAAGAGGTCAAAAATAAAGGGGATGACAATTTTTAGAAGAGGGAATTGGTGTAAGAAGACCCCATTGATGGTCGTAACAGTAACTATGAATTGAATTAAACATGTGGAATTTGTTTTCTAATTTATAGATCATGGAAGTCCATGTTCTCTTTGCAGGTGACGCAGCAATGGAAACAGAATTTTGAACCTGCCTATCCAGGAACCCGCAATCCAAAAATTTTGTTCAATATGAAACAGGGAAGCGGTTGGTCGGGTTGGTGATATAAAAGTAACAGTGGAAATCTAAAGACATGAATCCACCAACTCTTTCACCTAGAAATTTTCTGAAAAATGAGTAAGTAACGAAAAAGGGAAAGAAGAGGGCAAAAAGAAAGGGGATGGTAATTTGCAGAAGAGGGAACTGGTGTTAGAAAGATACATTGATTGTCTTAACAATAACTATGAAGTACATTAAACATGTGAACATGTTCTTCAACTAAGGAATAGATGCAATGATCCATGCTTATAGCTTCCATGATCTGTTTGTATAAGAGAAGCATCGAAAAGCTACAAGAAAATCAATTTTGGGATGTTTAAGTAAAGTTATTGTACTTTCAGCTTCACTGCAAGTATAACAATGACAAATTTGAATTTTAATGTCCTCTTGTTGATATGATAGTTCCATTGGACTTCGAAAAGTATATATTCTTTTATTTCAAATTATTCTAGGAGATTAATTTTTCTAATTTCATCGATCAAGGAAAAGTGCTAAAACGAGCCACATAGTACATTTGAATCACAAAGCTTATATTAAAAGGAAACGAATGTCCTCTATAGTCTTTAATATCATAGAAAAATTGTGAATATCCTTAATGTATTATTAATATTCCAAAACGAATCATACAACCAAGAACCAAGTAAACACCAAATGTATTGAAAGTTGAGACACAAGGCAATGCACGGACACATAAGGTGTCAAGAAAGATCCCACAAGGTTTCATAGATTAGTATGCATCGACCTTTGCATCAAACAATTTGATATATTTAAAAAAAGGCATCGTGGCATTGGTTTTCTCTTACTTCTGGTATATGTTTTGACGAGAAAATAACAAGGGCCTTGAGATATGAAGAAAAGTTTGCCAAACACAAGACAACACAAAAGCAACGAAGCTTCGCCATTGTACGCTAGCTAGAACTAGACCTCAAAATGGGGAACAAGAAAGTTTCGGATTACTATTTTACCATTGAGAAATATCACTATGGACATTTTCTTCTGATAGTGCCATGGTCTATCACTACCAGTTTTAACAATGCCAAATTTACAATATTATTGGAAATTCCTGATGTTTCTGCCCAGAGGAGCAAGCTATTTCGACGGTTCAAAGGATGGCTCTAAGTTATTTACAGTTCAATACTTTTTATGGGGTTTTCACTCATGCTTCCCATTTCTAGACTGAACAATCTTATGCACGTGTACATCACCAACAACTGCACCTGCCTGTATGCATTCCAATGCCGGAACTCCCCAATTTCTATAGCAAGTTATGAAAATATCAAGCTCATGTTTCAATCCATGCTGACACCTTTTTTTTCAATTAGGACATCGAGAAAATGAAGATACCATACCACAAATGTATAGTTGGAGAACAATTTTTTTTTTATTCTGGTACCCAAAAAAAATGCAGAAATCCTTCCATCGATATATAGTTGGAAAACAATTGTCCAATTTGGGCACTCAAAAGAGTGTAGACTCATCCAACAAAGCCACAACCAGCCATGATTTTTTTTTAAATTCGCACACCACAACAAATATGCAAAATTCTTATTGGGAGATGCAAAAAAACATCAAAATAACAACATCGATTGCATTTGTAGTTAGATTCTCCTTGTTTCAAGTGCACAAGAACAGATAAAATCTATGGAATGATAATTTTACAACTATAGATGTAAACTCCGAGGAACTCGAGTCCGATGAACATTCATGTGGGTGTTGAAGAAAAATTATAGACACACATGAGATATTTTTGTTTCCTGCCAAAGCTTGATATATATATATATATATATATATATATATATATATATATATATATATATATTCAACTGATATGAAATATTGCATTGTCCTCATTTAAGGTAAATTTGGTATGTATCTAAAAGTCGCACAACATGTACAAATTGTTTTCCTTTTTTTGTAGTTATGCTTCATATGAAAATTTTGCTAACTGAGGAAACACATCTTGTAACAAAGGTTGTCTAATTGCACAGTGTATGGTTTTGTTTCCCACGGTTTGAATTTCAACATTGAGGAAATGTCTATATATGTAAGGACAATTTTTACTACATTACAGACAATCAATTGTATCATCACTTATGAAAGCAGAATCAGAAGCATGAGAGTTTCATTTGACACATACAGGGTCAAAGGGGCTAGAGTATGCATTCGCTGCAACCAAAACAACTTCAACTTGGAAACATGAGCATAGTAGTTAATATATTGAACAATATAATATACAACTGCACACAAAAGAAAAGAAAAAAAAAACTGCAGAAATTTGGTGAACGCAATTTCTATGAGCAAAGTGAGGATGAATCTATAGATGTATATGGACAACAATTGTAGAACTAGTTAGTTTCTTGAGATCCTATACTACGTCTTCTCGCAATTCTGTTACAAATGTTGCTTGGGTTTTGTGAAAGATCATTTCTTTAACATATCTTTTATTTGTTATATTTTTGAAGAGCATAAGTGAAAATTTCCCTTATGCAATTGTTGTTCCATAGACGAGAAAAAAAATTAATAGGTGTGGAACAATTGTAGTTGCAACATGGAACAATGAAATATTTGTGTAACTTAACCGAGATATATGGACATGTGAAAGTAAAGGACAAAACTCAATGTGGAGAATGGTACCATTTCCTTGTCATGGTCCGACTCTCCATATTTTAAATGGATAATGTTTTGCAAGCCAAGTTTTCTCGCGAGTGTGACATCTGTGCCAATGGTTCAGATTGGGTAAATTTCATTGCCTTGTGCAAGTTGGTTGATAGTTGTGTCTGGGATGAAATGATATTCTGAACAAATAGCAAGAATTTTTTCCACAATATTTTTTTCGTTGAGAGATATAATCCGATCACAATCACCATGGTCATATATTATTTTGGGCAATATATTAAAATTTTTAACGGATATCCCATTACCTAGTAATATCTTTTCTGCATGTTCTGGACAAGTTGTGTGGAAATAGTCAGTTTGACTATCATCATGGCCTCTGTGTCTGTCATGTCAGTACACATAATGGATCTAGATTTGTTTTCCTTATCCAAGTTGATGCTATAGACGACCATTATGTCCCCAATGAACACTTGTCTAGTTTGTCGATTGTTCAAGCCCTTTATTGAAACTATTTTGGGTGTTACAAGTTTAGACCTGGTGACATATTTTTAATAGGAAAATTAATGTGAATGGTAGTGTGCATTAATTTTTTTGTTTTATTTTTTCCTCGCATAAATGTACAAGTAGATGAATAACTTGGATAAACTATAGAACTAGATTTTTGCAACCAGACCTCAGTCTGCAGAACCTGCTCTATGTTCGGCGTCTCACTTGCACTTGTTGATACTTCTTGTGAATTGCAAAGTATGTGTTGCAGATGACATCAACATATTCACCATGCCATAGATGAATAAATAATTGAGAATATTTGTTTGTTAAACATATGAGGAACATAATGTATGCACATTTACCTTTGGCCTTGTCGGTCTGTTGATGTTTAGGATGATTGACTGCTCATAGAAATGTCACTAGTCCAACTTTTTCTGATGAAAGCATGTGTATGTGAACATCAAAAGGAATAAACAAGAATATGCATTGCACAATGTCCATAATTGTTCTTAATGTCACATACAGAGTTGAAGGATATGGAATATGAAATTGGGTGTCAAGGGATACTCAGGAAACATGAAGAACCGAGGGTCAAATTGTATGCCTCAGATTTTTTGAATGAAAAAATGTGTAACAATATGTAGGGTGTGATGGCGGGGTACGAAGTTCAATGTGTATATCGCAGAGCCTATGAATCCAGAGGCACAATCTTGAACCCGCTAGACTAGGAACACACGATCGACAAAGTGGGTAAATATGGAATAAGGTAGAAGCATGACCATAAATATGAACCCATGAGTCTGCCAACCCATGCACCAAGGAATTTGTGGAAAGAAGACTAAGCAAAGCAATAATAAAGAAAAACTAGACAAGAAATGTTAACTATAAAAGAGAGAGAAAAAAAGGGATAATAGAAAATGGAAATATTAGAAATGGCAAGGGAACAAAGGCCCATTGTTGTCAAATCATTGTTTTCTAGTCCAATATTATATTCCCCCACCCATTTTGTATATTTAATTTACTAGCATAGTTGTTATACCTTTTCAAATATTGTACCACAAACCCCTCTATTGTCGCATATAAGAATTCATCTTCCTATCTAACCAATTTGATTCTTTCAAGGTAGAAACATCGAACATACAATGGACATGAAGGCAAGTTAGTATACAGAAAGACATGTAAAAGAAATAAATACAACTCTATTAATTTCAATGTAGTATCAAAGTGAATACAATTCACATGAGAATAAGCAAAAAGATATGTAGTATATACATACAAAAAAAAAAGAGGTGCAAAGAATTTAAACAAATACACAGACAATAAATGAAATACTAAACACTAGAATATGAAATAAGAGTATAGGGATTGTAATGTACCTCAAATTTTCCATAATTTTTTTTTTCTATGGAACATTAATCTCCAATTTCATTTAGAAGACCCGTAGTTAAGAGGAAGTAATATTCATTCCCATTGTTAATCTCTGTGAGGTATTTTTTGTTTTGAATATCAAACGATGACATTCCTACCCCATCCTAACTCACATTGAACCAAATTCTTATATGAATAAATCTCCACAATTCTAACATTCCCCTTCAGTCTCAATCTATTCTAATACTCACATATATATAACTATATATTATATTAGGCTTAGGACTTATAATCATAAACTCTCCCCTAAAAATGAGCTTCTATACTTGCTCGCAAGGGAAATCTCATTTGACTTTCAAATAAAACTCGTATACCATACAAAAGTAATGGGGTTGGGAATATACACCCTTAGTGGAATGTTATTGGCTTGATATAAGGTACTTGAAACTACTTTGTCTGGCCAAGATCATCGAACAGATCCCCTATGATCATTGGTGGGTAATGATCTTCCAATCACCATCTGCATAAAGGTTTTGGGCAATTGAACCGCACACTACCACTCTTTTAACTCTGCCATAATTGAACGATGCCTCAACTGAACGATGTCTCATTTGAATGATTTGTTAACTGAAATGAAAGAAGTTAGAGTTAAAGTGTTCCATCTGGTCATGTCACAAAGGGACTGCTCTTAACATATCTCTTTATTAATGTGAGAAGAAGGGTTCTTGTCAAACATGAGTTAAATCTCTGAACCGATTATTAAAGGAAACCCCATGCGTGTGAAAATTGATGGTTTTCACCTAACCCCTCCTCTAATATGGTCGTGCCAACTCTGCCTTATCACATGGATAGGGCCAACCTTCATACCCTCAAAATTTATTCTACATAGTAAGAGCTCTTTAGGGTTAAATGAGTTTTCTTTTGTCATTTGTGAAGCTCTCCAAAGTAGCTCTGCATTTTATTTTCTTAGCGGGAGATTGTCGACTTGGAGGATTCTACCTGGTGGAAGTAGGTGTCTCTATCCAATCTCCCTGGAAAGTTCATGATGCTAGTATAATCTAATAGTTGAATGGAACCTCAGTGTTTCATTACCGTGGAAGAAACCCTTGTACTATAATTATTATTATGGATTTTAGTTAAGTTTCACCATTATTGTTATTCTTCTCGTAACTCCCTGGACTTTTCCCACTCCTGGATAAGAAGATTATTACTGTCGTTTTATTCTCAATCTTTCTGAAAGGACTTGGCATTCTACCTCCTTGTTTATGATTTCAACAAATTTGCACCATCATAGTTTTTGTATATAATTTACTCTTAGGGTTTCATTGTTCCCTTACATCCTTTACGGTTCCTCAATTGATATGCATTGATACCTAGTGTTGAAATTCTGCGAGGCTACATGGGGTTCTAGTCTAGTAGTTGAACTTTTGCACTGTGTATTGCATGTTACATTATGTTTCTTTTTAAAAATCAACCCACCCTTATGTAGGTTTCATCAGGCCCTTAGCTCATCCTTACGATTATGATGTTTCATTAAAGGTTATTATATTTCTATTCAACACAAATAAAAATAGGAATTCTATGTTCTGAATAGTTCATTAAGGAATACCCTACAGCATATAATATTTCAATCTTTAATGAATTCTTGGATTAAGTGTGTTTCCTATTTTTATTATCATTGTCTGTGTGTGGTATATGCCATTTGAAGCCTGGTAAGTTCAGAAAGACTGTTAACTTTGCATTTAATGTTGATTAAAAGCACCCTCTTCATCACAAACAGTGGGTTCATGGTATTTTTGATATCAACATCAATATATAGCATTTTAATCTATGTGTAATGTTTGAACAATGCCTTCAGCCTGCTTGCATGGCATGACCTACGTAGTTTGTATTTTCAATGTTAATACTGTTTGTTTATTTCATTTCCCGAAGAATTTGATTTATGCATTTTTGGTAACCAATTCTAATGATGGGACCCTGTTGTTGTGAGGTTACCCATCAGGAAGTCCTTGGACCACCCTCCCCTTTGGCCTGAGATGTCTACTCAACCCAAGCGCAACAAGGAAAGGACACCATATATCCAAGTCATAAGTTAAGTGCAACTCTGAAATAAACATTTCCTGTCATTTATCATTCTGTTGAAAGCTACATTCGTCATTCGTCTTACTTCTGTTGTATAAATCTAAAGTTAATTTGTAATTCCTTGCAGGGACTTCCACCATGCACAAACTCGGATGCAGTCTCCTGCCATATGCGCAAAAGGTATTTAGGTTTCA
Source organism: Picea glauca (assembly GCA_000966675.3). NCBI lineage: Eukaryota > Viridiplantae > Streptophyta > Pinopsida > Pinales > Pinaceae > Picea > Picea glauca. Next base: position 1,009,078 of record JZKD02S0055627.1, on the reverse strand, counting down.
TCTCAATGCTCTTAAAGGAGTGTCCTAGGTTTCTAAGGATTGATATGATTCTAAAACCAAAAGGCTATCATCGTGGGTGAAAATTTCCATTAATAAAGATAGTCCATTCTTTAGCTCTGTATCTCTAATTTTAATGACAGGGCATAAGGATCAGAACCTTATTACTATGTAATATAATTGAATCATCTAAATAGAATATGGTTGTATCATTTTTAAAGTTGTATAGTCGATTTTGGATGGAAATTTGAATAGTCCCTTCTTGCATAGCAATAGATCTGTTATATTAGTATTTCTGGAATGAATAGCAACACACATCTGTGAATAGTGATTTTGCCTTGACTCTTTCTAGTTTTTACTTTGGATCCTGTAGAGGAATTCAAACGATTTCTTGTTTAGTCCTGTAGCTTTACTTTTTTTTTGAATTATCTCAGAGTCTCGTATGTGGTCCGTTATCCTATTCGTTTACCCCTCATAATAATTTCCTTTCCAGGTCTCCAATTGCGATTAGGCAGACTATTTGTTTTCTGTCATTTCATTTCCAGATTTTCTACTATGACTAGTTAGACAGACTGTCTTCCATTATATTTTTAATAGTTGTTGGTATATATATATATATATATATATATATATATATACAATGTTATTCTTACCATACATAGATATTATATGAATTCCTTACAGTAATATGCGAATGTATAATCACTTTTCATTCTTGAGTACCCTTCAACATTTTCCTTAGTCAATTATGCAATAAATGAATTCTTCGATTGATTTCTTGTACTTATATAAACAAAGGATTTATGCTATTCGAAGTAGAATTGGATTGATTTTGTTTTAAACTAGAGGCATTCCAACATTTTTTACATAATTATGATTCTATTCATAATTAAGTTGTACAAGCATTTTATTCGAAATATGAAATTAAACTTGCAGGGGGTTTATCCTATGTTTGTTTCTATCCATTCATAGTTTAGCTCACAATAATAATTCATACAACGTTATGCTAGCTATGCTCTTTCAGACATTTAAATCAAAACGATTCTTGATTAGAAAGAAATTCAACAAAAATAATTCACCCAACAATATATAGATGTATTTTATCAGCCATTTAAAGAAAGAGACATATAGCCATAAAAGAGTAGATGAACATATCTGAACTAGTTTTCCAGAAAGACAAATGGAACAAATACATTCCTCCTAGCTTTATAACAGAAAAACCAATGCTACTTGCTCCATTCACCACCTAGTATGACCATGAATCCATGAGGGAGAACTCAGAATTCCACCTCAGCAATAGTCCTTCCATTTCAGCAACTTCTCCTTTCCTCACACTTGGAAAACAATGCTCATAACAACAATAGATAATTATTCCTTTCCCTAGCATACTAGGGAGTGTCTTGCCTCCTCTCATATGCTATATATCCAAAGACATTTTTGCCTAGGTCTTTTCCCCCTTGGGAATTTTTGCAGCTTTCCAAATCCCTAATTTTAAGGGGCTGCCAATGGCCAAATTACTGATTTTCCACTTGTCACATTCAGCCCTGAGGTAGTTCAAACATGCTTCCCTCTCATGGAGTCATGGTCAACTGATTTTAGCATGGTTGTTCCATTTTTCCATCAACAATAAATATAAAATTTTTTGTTTCATACAAGTGTCATATTCAAATAGCTAGTTGGTTCAAATCAAATCTATGCCCAACAATCATAACCATCAATTACAATTATCTAAATTCGAAATTCAAAATTGCCATAAATGGAAATAATTTTCCAATTTCAAATTTACTAAAAACGGAAATAATTTCCTAAGCAAATTCCATATTTAAAATAATTTATTTTTGGGGATGTTACATCCTTTCTCCCTTCAATAAAACAATGTCCTCAATGTTTGTTCCTTTCTTGGAACATGATTGGATGAAATTTCTGCAATTCTCCCTCCAACTCCCAAGTGGCCTCCTCAGGGCTAAAGTTCTTCCATTGCACTTTTACCTGGGTGACGACTCTATTCTGAAGTGCTATTTCTCTCCTGTCCAGAATGCAAAGAGGTTCCACTTGGAACTTGCCTTGTGGTTCCACTTGCACCAAGTTCCAATGGATCATATGAGTAGGGTCATGAACATAATTTTTTAACAAACAAATATGAAATACATTATGGATTTTAAGATTGGCAGGAAGTGCAAGTTGGTATGTTATGGGTCCAATTCCAGCGAAGACCTCGAAAGGGCCACAAAAACTGGGTGTCAAATTGGCACAGTTCCCTAGATTTAGTGAACTTTTTGGGGCTTTGAATTTTAAATAGATGTGGTCTCCCACTTGAAATTTCAGGTGTCTTATTTTCTAGTCCGCGTAACTTTTATGTCTGTCCTGTGCCTCTTTTAAGTTCTGTTGTAACTTTCTTACCATGCTCTCCATTTCCTAGAACATCTCTGGTCCAACCATGAGTCTACCAACTGGGTTATCCCAGCTAATCAGAGTCGTACACTTTCTATCGTACAATACTTTGAAAGGGCTTATCTAAAATGAAGTTTGGTATCCATTGTTGTATGCAAATTCTACCAAGTGCAGGTAGTCTTCCCAATTGTTGGGTTTGTTCTTACATACATGTGGAGAATATCTTCTATGATTTGGTTTGTTCATTCATTCTGCCCATCTGTTTGTGGATGATAAATCGTGTTAAAATTCAAGTTAGTATTTATCCCTGCAAACAATTCTTTCCAAAAAGAAGATGTAAATTTTACGTCTCTATATGAAATCACCATTTTAGGAATACCATGCAGTCTAAAAATTTATTTCATGAATATTTTAGCAATGTTAATGGCTTTAAAAGTAGACTTTACATGAATAAAGTGTGCAAAATTACTAAGTTTATCGATTACCACCATAATTGAATCATTTTATTTTTGAGTTCTAGGCAAACATGTAATGAAGTCTAGTGATATAGTCTCCCATTTCCATTCGGCACAGGTAAGGGTTGCAAAAAGCCGGTTGGATGTTGGTGTTCATCTTTTACCTCCTGATAATATTGACACTTAGCTAAGTATTCTACTGTTTCTCCCTTAATATTAGGCCAATAAAATAACTTTCTTAGTGCTGTTATCGTTTTCTGGTATCTTGGATGACCAAAATATGGTTTCTTGTGAACTTCATCCAAAATTGTTAACTTTAACTTTGTCGAATTTGGTACGTATATTCTGTTTTTAAATCATAGTAGACCATTTCTGCCCAAACTCAGATCTGTTTTGTCTGAATTTTCTATAGCGATCTATAATTCTACCACTATTTTAGTGTAATTTTCGTCGTTATTACCCACAACCTTTATCCTCTACTCAAGATCACTTTTTTCACTACTAATGTTTATTTGAAACAATCCATGAACTCTTCTGCTTAGAGCATCAACCACTTTTTTTTCCTTACCCTTGATATGTCTTACCTCAAAGCCAAATTCTCTCAAGAAGGTTATCCATCTTGCTTCCCTTGCATTAAGGTCCGACTGACTAAACAAAAATTTCACACCATTGTTATCCGTCAATAACATAAATTTTATACTCGTTATGTAGTGCTGCCAAATCTTTAAGGTGTGTATTACAACTTCCAACTCTAAGTCTTGAGTGATGTAGTTTCATTCATGTTCCTTTAGCTTTTGAGACTCATAACAAATAACATTCCCTTCTTGAGTTAGGACACAACCTAGTCCTTCTTTACTCACATCTATAGAGATGGTGAAGTCTTTGTCCATATCTTCTACCTTTAAAATGGGTGTGGTCATTAAAAATTCCTTTAACTTATTAAAATTGTCTTTACATTTATGTGACCAGTTAAACTTGGTTCCCTTCTTTTGTAATGATGTGATAGGGTATGCAATTTTGGAAAATCCCTCTATAAATCTGCGGTAATATCTACTGATTACCATAAATGACTAGATGTTCACTACATCCTTAGGGATCAGCCATTCCATGTTGTCTCGTATTTTCTCAGGTCGACTGCAATGCCCTCTGCAGATATTACATGTCCTAGGTACCGTATTTCCTTATGATAAAAGTAACACTTATAGAATTTAGCATACAACTTGTGCTTCCTTAAAGTTTGTAGAACTATCCTTAAGTTCTCTTTATGTTCTTCTTCATTTTTATAATATACTATAATATCGTCAATAAATACCAACACAAACTTGTCCAGGTACTGACTAAAAATACCGTTTATTAAACATATAAACATGGTTTCCATGTTAGTGAGTACAAATGGTATAACAACAAATTCATAATGTCCATATCTCGTTTGAAATGTTGTTTTACTTATGTCCTCATATTTTATCCTAACCTGGTGATAACTAGATCATAAATCCAATTTTGATAAAATCTTTGCCCTGCCTACTTGATCGAATAGATCATTTATCCTAGGTAAGGGGTACTTGTTCTTAATAGTCATTTTTTTTAATTGTCTATAATCAATGCATAATCTTAGAGTTTCATCTTTCTTTTTCACAAAGAGGATTGGTGCTCCCCATGGTGAAACACTCAGTCTGATATATTCTTTGTCCAATAATTCCTGTAGTTGAATTTTTAGTTCCATTAATTTCGAAAAACTCATTCAGTAAGGTGCTTTAGAGATAGGGGCTAAACCAGGTAGTAGGTCGATAGAAAATTCTATCTCCCTGCTTGGGGGTAATTCAGGTATCTCATCAACAAACACATCTTTGAAATCATGCAAAACGGAAAAATCATCCAAGTTAGGTTTATTTTCTTTTTCTAACAGGTTTGTTACTTGGATGGCATAAACTTGACAACCCTTTCTCATGCATTTATTGAATTGCATTGCTGAAATATTTCTAACTGAGATAGATTTTTGTATACCTTGAATTGTCCTAGCAGTGTCATTTTCGTCTTTATACTTGAGTGATTTTTCATAACAATCTAACACTACTTTATGTCTTTCTAACCAATCCATTTTGATAATTACATCATAAGACCCTAATGGTAGAATGTTTAGATTTTTCTTTATGTTTTGACCACCTAAACTGAACTCATAATTAGAAATAAAGTTGTCTACTTTTCTTTTCGTTCCTATTGCTAGTTGTACCAGCCAAGCTTTTCATGTCTTGTTTTCTTAAGTTTATTTGACTCCACTATACCAGGGGTGATATAACTCAATGTAGCTCTGAGATCAATTAAAAAAAAATACGAATGTTATTGATTTTACCTTCAATTTCCACTACAGAGGATTGGTGGTTAGCTTGTCGGTCATCTACGACTACATTGATCCAATGTAATCTTCTGCCTACATCCCCTACTATAGAGGCTTCCTATAAATTGTGAATAATAGTTATGGTTTTTGAAGTCAAACATGGGAAGTTCCTCCTTAGGTGAGGTTCTCCACATTCCCAGCATTTTAACAGTTCACAAGGGTTGTCCCCAAACTTCTTTATTCCTAGATTTATGATTTTACCGCCTCCTTGGGTGTTTTGATTGTTGGAGTGAAAACCATTCCTTGGAAAACTTTTTCCTGTGTTTTGATACAGAGATGGATGATATCCCTTCTTCTGTTGGTTCATTCGGTCTTGTTTCTTGTCTTTCCAAGGCTTGGGGAATTATGACTCTTTTTTTTATTGGTCATAACACATTCAGGCTTTCCTGAATACTTCTCTCAAGGACTTGGGATTATCAAATTCGATTATGTCCTTGTAGGACTGTGGTAAACAGCTTAGGAACCGATGGATTTTCACTTTATCCTCCTGGATATAAGGTACAAACCTTAGTAATTCCAGGAATTTGTTTATCATATCTTCCATAGCCATTTGGCAAAGTTGTAGCTAAAAAAATTCTTTGTTTTTTCTTTCATAGTAACTTTCAAATAGGTATTGTTTCTTAAATTATTTCTTAAAATATGACCATTCCATCTGTTTTTCCTTTAGGTGCTTGGCCAACTTCAGGTTTTTCCACCATATGCTAGCCTTCCCTTTCAGATTATAGATGGCCATTCAAACCTTCGTATTGCTATAAGAGTTATATATTTGTAAATACTTCTTGATGTCTAATAACCACGCTTCATCTTTCTCCCATGTTTTGGATTCCCCGTCAAAGGTAGATAGTTTGATTTTCTTAAACTCTCCCTCAAGGTGATCTACCTGTTTCCTTTTTCTTCTTGTTTTTTTTTTATCTTCAGCTAAAGGAGTACCTTCAGACAAACTATCCCCTTTTTCTTCTTCAAAACAAGGATTCTTGGAGGCCCTTTTACTGGCCTCTTCTTCTTGATTATTTTTCATTGGGATTTTCTTGGTCACTATACTTCTTGTAGTACTTCATTTATTTATTTTTGTTCCTGCTATGCCTTTTTCAGTTTCTCATTGTCTTCTTTGAAAACCTACAGCACAACAATGAGATTTCTCATAGTTTCCAAAACTTTGGTAGGTGAACTTCTATCACTATTCTATCTCTGATCTTTAGGAGTCCTTTGTTCAAGGTTCTCCTCAAGTCTAATTTATGCTTCATCCTGGGCTGCTATGATTACACATAATAAAGTGTTTTCTGTTTGTAACAATAATTGTTTTTTTTTTCTCATAAACAAATAAAATATATATATGCTAAATAAATATTTTGGTCCTGCTAAAGGTCCAAGTGTTATAACCTTTGCTCTGATACCATATGTAATGTACCTCAAATTTTCCATAATTTTTTTTTCTATGGAACATTAATCTCCAATTTCATTTAGCAGACTCGTAGTTAAGAGGAGATATATTCATTCCCATTGTTAATATCTGTGAGGTATCTTATGTTCCAACTATTAAACGATGACATTCTTACCTGAACCTAACTCACATTGAACAAAATTCTTATATGCATAAATCTCCACAATTATATCATTTCCCTTCAGTATTAATCTATTATAATACTCACATATATATAATTATATATTATATTAGACTTAGGAATTATAATCCTAAAATCTCCCATAAACATGAGCTTCTATACTTGTGCGTAAGGGCAATATCATTTGACTTTGAAATAAAACTCCTATACCATACAAAAGTAATGGGGTTAGGAATATACACCCTTAGTGGAATATTATTGACTTAATATAAGGTACTTGACATTACTTTGTATGGCCAAGATCATCGAACGGATACCCTATGATCATTGGTGGGTAATGGTCTTCTAGTCACCATCTGCATAAAAGTTTTGGGTAATAGAACTCCATACTACCACTCGTTTAACTCTGCATTAACTGAACGATGCCTCAACTGAACGATGTCTCATTTGAACGATTTGTTAAATGAAATCAAAGAATTTATAGTTAAAGTGTTCCAGCTAGTCGTTTCATGAAGGGAGTGCTCTTAAATTCATGCTTTCTTAATGTGAGAAGAAGGGTTCTTGTTAGACATGAGCTAAAGCTCTGAACCGACTATTAAAGGAAACCCTGTGCATGTGAAATTCAATGGTTTTCACCTGACCCCTCCTCCAATATGGTCGTGCCAACTCTGCCTTATCACATGTCCAGGGCCAACCTTCATACCCTCAACATTTATTCTGCGTAGTAAGAGCTCTTTAGGGTTAAATGAATTTTCTTTTGTCATTTGTGAAGTTCTTCAAAGTAGCTCTATGTTTTATTTGCTCAACAGGAGATTGTTGACTTGGAGGATTCTACCCAGTGGAAGCAGGCATCTCTATCTGACCGCCCTTGTAAGTTCATGATGCTACTGTAATATAATAGTTGAATGGAACCTCAAGGTTTCATTACCATGGAAGAAACCCTCCTACTATAATTATTATTATGAATTTTCGTTAGGTTTCTCCATTATGGTTATTCTTCTCGTAACTCCCTGGACTGTTCTTGATCCTGGATAAGTAGATTATTACTGTCGTTTTATTCTCAAAATTTCTGAAAGGACTTGGTATTCTTCCTCCTTATTTATGATTTCAATGAATTTGCACTAGCATATTTTTCGTATGTACTTTACTCTTAGGGTTTCGTTGTTCCCTTACATCCTTTATAGTTCCTCTATTGATATACATTGATACCTGTTGTCGAACTTCTACAAGGCTACGTGGGGTTCTATTCTAGTAGTTGAAGGTCTGCACTATGTATTGCATGTTACATTATGATTCTTTTTAAAAATGAACCCACCCTTCTGTAGGTTTCATTAGGCCCTTAGCTAGTCCTTACGATTGTAATGTTTCATTAAAGGTTATTGTATTTCTATTCAACACAAATGAAAATGGGAATTCTGTGTTTCGAACAGTTCATTAGGGAATACCCGAAAACATATAATATTTGAATTTGTAATGACTTCTTCGATTAAGTGTGTTTCCTATTGTTATTATCATTGTCTGTGTGTGGTATATGCCATTTGAAGCCTGGTAAGTTCAGAAAGAATGTTAACACTGCATTTAACATTGATTAAAAACACCCTCTTCATCGCAGATAGTCGGTTCATGGTAGTTTTGATATCAACATTAACATATAGCATTTTTCTCTATGTGTAACATTTGAACAATGCCTTCGACCACTCACACGACACGATCTATGTAGTTCATATTTTCAATGTTAATACTGTTTGTTTATTTCATTTCCTAAACAATTCGATTTATAAGTTTTTAGTAACCAATTCTAATGACGAGACCCTATTATTGCGAGGGTACCCATCAAAAAGTCTTTGGACCACCCTCCCCTTCGGCCTGCAATGTCTACTTAACCCACGCGCGACAGGAAAAGGACACTAGATCTCCAATTCATAAGTTAAGTCCAACTCTAAAATAAACCTTTCCTGTCATTTATCATTCTATTGAAAGTTACATTCATCTTACTTCTGTTGTATAATACTAAGTTAATTTGCAATTCCTTCCAGGGACTTCCACCATGCACAAACCCAGATGCAGGCTCCTTCCATACATGCAAAAGGTATTCAGGTTTCATTTCACCTCTCTTAAAGGAATGTTCTAGGTTTCTAAGGATTGATACTATTCTAAAACCAGAAGGCTATCATCGTGGGTGAAAAATTCCATTCATAAAGATAGTCCATTCTTTAGCTCTGTATCTCTAATTTTAACAGAAGGGCATAAGGATCATAACCTTATTACTGTGTAATATAATTGAATCATATAAATAGAATATGGTTGTATCATTTTAAAAGTTTTATAGTCGATTTTGGATGTAAATACTAGCATTCCCTTCTTGCAAAGAAATAGATCTGTTATATGAGTATTTATGGAATGAATAGCAACATGCATCTATGAACAATGATTTTTCCTTGACTCTTTCTGGTTTTTACTTTGGATCTTTGTAATGTCCCCACTTTGGGACATCATCACAGGGCAGAGATTTATGATGACCAGAGTAGCCAGATGGATGCTAGAGTGAGTACAGGGGTATTTGAGAGGCATTGTGGGGTCCA
>JZKD02S0055627.1:963284-992022 GCA_000966675.3 Picea glauca | reverse complement strand
ATATATTCTATCAGCCATTTAAAGCAAGAGACATATAACCAGAAAAGAGTAGATGAATGTATCTAAACCAAATCGTTGAAAAGACAAATGGAACAACTATGTTCCTCCCAACCTTAGAATGGAACAACCAATGCTACTTGCTAAAATTCATCCCTTAGCCCGACCATGACTCTATGAGGGTGAACTCAAAATTATACCTCAGCAATAGTCCTTTCGTTTCAACAACTTCTCCTTGCCTCACACTCAGAAAATAGTTTTCATAACAACAAGAGATAATTATTCCTTTCCCTAGCATACTAGGCAGCTCCTACCTCCTCTTATATGTTATATATCCAAAGCCATTTTTTCCTAGGTCTTTTTCCCCCTTGGAAATTTTCGCAGAGTTACAAATCCTTGATTTTCAGGGGCTGTCAATGGCCAAATTCATGATTTTCCACTTGTCACATTCAGCCCTGAGTTAGTTCCAACATGTTCACCTCTAATGGAGTCATGGCCAGCTGATTTTAACATGGTAGTTTCATTTGTCCATCAACAATAAATATAAAATGTTTTGTTTCATACACGTGTCATAGTCAGATAGTTAGTTGGGTCAAATCATATCTCTTCCTAGCAGTCATAACCATCAATTACAATTAACTAAATTTTAAATTCGGAAATTCCATAAATGGAAATAATTTTCCAACTTCGAATTTACTAAAAGAGGAAATAATTTCCTAAGCAAATTTCACATTTAAAATAATTTATTTTTGTGGATGTTACAGGTATGCACCTTTATAACTCCTATGCTATATTCACGCCAAATATTACATCGTCCTCTTCATTCACTCTATTTGTTTAAATGTAGCAATGCAGGAAAAATATGATGGATATGAAGGAAGTTAGTATGAAGGAAGACATGTAAAGAAAAAATAAATAGAGTTTAAATTTTTTCAATGTAGCGGCACAGGAAATATGAAGGACATGAAGATAAGTTTTTATGTAGGAAGGTGTGCAATATATACATACAATAAACTAGGTGAACACATATACAGATAATAAATGAAATACAAAACACCTGAATATGAAATAACAATACAAGCATGTACCTTTCTATCTCCTCATCCACCGCTACAGTTAAGACTCCTTCGTTTTCTCTAGCTATTATGTTTGTTTGAATGTAGGAATGCACAAAATACAATGAACATAAATGGAAGTTGATATGCAACGAAGAAGAAGTAATATGTACATACAGTAAATGAAAATCAACAAATAGAATAAAAGATAGTTATAAACATGAACCTTTGTTTTTCTACATCCATGGTTGTAAATATATAAAGTCTTTTCCTTCCCAAAATATATTACAAGCCACAAAATATTAAGAAATTGCATGGCCATAACTAGATGATTTTTGTTTTCTGTGGCAAAGTATCCAGATATGCTTCCAGACATGGATATATAATTATGAAGTATATTTGGTCTACATATCATATCTCAAGTACAAGACAAATTGTATCGTGGTCACACCAGTCTGTGTAGATGATAAAGAGGTTGTATTTTGATATTGACACATTTCACCATATATGGTTAATAAGTGCATTTTGCACATGTTTTATCTTAACAAAAAGAGAACGGATATTGTAATTGCACATGTAGTTGTCCAATTATTTCTTATGCCACTATTTTGTATCATGTTAACACTGAAATATCAACAAAATTTTATAGCAAAACAGGCAGGCACAAAACAAGCTCCAGATATCAACTTGCCAGACACGGAAAACAACAGAACCATAGGTCCACTTGCAACTGCAGGAACTGAACACCGCAAAGCGCCAAAAAAAATAAAATAATAATTCCAACCGCTGGTGCAGGTCCCCAACCTTGAAAATCGGAAGTAAACAAAATAAAACAACAAGAAACATTCCAACAAGAAAGCACGAACAGGACCAACTACATCCTCAGGGACCGAAACTCGTAAACTTGAGACAAACAACAACAAGCAACAATCGACGAACCAACGAACCAACGAACAAGAAACAACCACTGAACCAACAAATAAGATAAGTATATGCAATGATTACCAAACTGTAGTCAAAGCACAGAAGGAACCAGAAACATATGACGAGTGTGCCAGTAGAAATAAGGAAACATTCTTACTTGCAAACTGCAAACATTGAACAACAAAGAAGGAATAGAAAATGAAATTATGGCATCGAAACTTACTCTAAAATGATGAATGATAGAAGCACAAGTTGAATTGTGGGTGGAGCACATGGACCCCGCAAAGTAAAAAAAACAAATCCAATTGTGAATGCAGGACCCCAAGCCTGGAAAGTTGAGGTAAATAAAAGCAAGCAACAAGCACCAATAGGTCCAACCACAAGCATAGATCCCCAACCTTGCAAACTTGAACCAAACAACAACAAGCAACAACTAACGAACCAGAGAAGAAGAAGCACCCATTGAACTAGTAAACAATGTATGTAGCTTCAACGATGACCAAATTGCATTCCAAGGCTAGAATAAGTATGCAGCATACAATGCCTATTCAGCTGGCGATGGACAACAATAGTGTCCAAATTCACTGCAACATTGTATGAAAAATTTTGAGGAAAAATGTACTCTGAGACGCCTATTTAGGTAAACATTTAAGGTTGTCATGTTGTCTTAGGGCCTCAAGGTATGCAAACATTTAAGTTGTCAGGCCTGTTTCAAGACCTCACGCTATGTAAACATTTAAGCTGGCAGGCCTATTCAAGCACCTCAAAAAAAGTGTCAATGATCTAAACCTTCGGTATGCGAACATTTCAATACAAATACAAAGGACTAATAATAATAATAATAATAATAGTAAAATGACATATTAATATGCGATCACTATAGTCCCTTTACGCATTCGCCAATGACCAATAATAAAAAAACACTAAAAAACAACATCCATACTCATAACTTTCGATATGTAAACATTTCAGTAAAAATGTAATAAAAATTACAAATGAACATCTAAGCTCAAAACTTTAAATATCTACACATTTACAACATTGGGAACAACAAAAGTGGCAATAAAATGTCAAAAACTTCTAAATAAATTAAATAATGATATTATTATGTCTGCTAAAATCTTTCCAAAATGAAGTATTCATATACTTTAAATTAATTACTAATTTGCATTCATATAAACTTTTAGATTGAAAATTATATAATGACCCACAATTTAGTGTTATGAGATAGCCTTGTAAGAGATAATAATGACATGTAGAGCTAACCTCAAGAAAGGTAAAATTTTACAATTTCCTTATCAATGAACCCCTTAAAACGGTCTCATCTCATATTTAGCATTTGCAAATTCATTACAGTTTTTGAATTCATTACAGGTTATTGCTGCACTAGAGCGGAAATTAAGATTTCTCAAAAACATCGAATATAACATCGTAATAATCGCGCCATTCCAATTTAGCCCAATAGAATTTAAATAATGAGTCTGTTGGCTTTTCATTTAACCGATTATTAAATTATCAATACATTAAAACCATTATTAAATAATATTATGAATATTTTTTAATTAAATAATATTATCAATACGTCTTAAAATTTATGATTAACATAACATGTTCAATACTTTAATTTGGTGACAACACAATCTGAATTTTTCAGACAATTAGAGACATTACAGAATTAATTCTCCTCTATGCGTACAGTAGCAATAATTCTGCACCCAAATAAGACACATATTCTCCTTCTAATCTTTAAAAATGATAATATTAAATTTATTATTAAAACATCACCAGGGTTACATTGATTATAATCTATCTAATTATAAGTGTCATAAATGAATGGATTATTACAATTTTTTGTATCTCTTTACAAGGATATAAAAATGCAGTAATATTTAATACCTAAAAGTTATTTCGTTCCATCATCTTTCACACCAGATGATTACTGGATTCTTATTTCCTAATTTCAGCCATATTTAATAATTATTTTACTTATTTCATTCTTCATGTTTAACTACTATTTTTCCGAATACAACAGCTCATATTTATCAATATTGTAAACTAATAATCCAATCTTAACACTCAACAATATATATAAATGAATATTAATTACTCAATAATTATTAATGATGATATCGAGAATGATAAATAATATCAAGTCAAGGATACACTATACCCCTGGTCAAATTTGTTCTTGAGGTGAGAATAGAATAATGCAGGCTTCTTCTGAATGAACTAAATAAAAACAACCCAGCACTTTATCTAACTTTTTGTTATCGCAAGAAGGGAACGAATACTAGAGAACTTGAGGAGAGACTAAACCTTAAACAACGTTAACTGGTAAATTAAATTTCTATCTTAAAAGGGGTGACCTAAAAGGGCGCAACAAAAATATAGGGATTCAAAGAAAATCGATGAAGATCTACTTGACAGGTCTCACGTGTTAAACATAATGTAACCTCAACAGTTTCACTGTACACTGCCAGCTGTACTGGACAGCTATACTTTCTATTCTTGTTTAGCTTGAGCCTATTTAGCTCAGCCATCTCCCATTGCATTGTAGCTCCTTCAATCTTTTAACAATCTCTTCTTCATACATTCCAATATACTGTTTTATTCTTTTCTCTCTGCATTTCTCTTTGCTTCACAATTTATCATGGTATCAGAGCTTCAGTGTTAAGCCTCTTCACACAGTCCGGAGAGCAACTTGATCCACACAGTGCAGAGCTTCACGGATCGTGAGAGCACGCGACATAGACTTTTCACAAGGTTTGGAGAGCTGTCTGTAATACTCTCAAAATATCAACGTATGAAGCTTGCGGAGGAAGTAGAGCGTACAACGCTCGAAAGATCCAGGACGAAGAGAACGCAGAAGAAGAAACTTTAAAGATTCTTGCACATTTTTCAAGAATCATCAAAGATTGACGAAGAAGAGCTGCAAAACGGAAGAACGTTTAACGAACTCTTGAAGAATTCATTTGAATTCGTTAAAGATTCCTGCAGAATTCAGAAACGTTGAAGATTTCATGGACATTTGTTCAAATTCATGGAAGATTGTTAAAGAAAGAAGAAGTGTTTAAAGAATTGCAAGAATTCTTCAAATCTGTCAAAGATTTTAGCTGTGAACAGAGAACTCGTGAAGTTCTTTCAATCTTTGAAAGATTCACCAATTCTTTCTTCCGCAGGAGAAAATTTCGACAAAATTCGACAAATATCGCGTCAAACACGCAAGGAACAGCCATTGCAGCCATAAGAGTTGTCCTGCGAACGGATCCAGAGTGGGAAACCAGTTTAGAAGGGATGAGGAGAGTGCGGAAAAGGTGAAATAATTTAAGTCGTCAGATCTTGCACAAAGGACCGACAACCGTTGGATTAGCGAGAAGGTGCACGAGGTTTAGTCCTCTGCAGTTCACACGAGAAATATCGACTTGTGCAATCGCGAAGTCCAGACATCATTTGGACCGTCCATCAAGAAGCATGTGGAAAGATCCAATTCCATCACAAAATCGGTAATCGGGAGTTGGAAGCGCAAAGGTGATTGCACTCCAAAAACTTCGATACGCGATTTCGCGAAATCCCGAAAAGATTACAGTCGTCCATCTCAGAGGACAAGTGGCAACAGATCAACACATCGTCACATCGACATATCGGAGTTCGCGGTTTTGAAAGACCATCGCAACAAGACTTCAAAACTCACGAAATCACGATCAGATCTCAGCCGTCCATTTGACTGGACACGTGGCGGACATCGAGGAAACCGTTGGCGTTTCGGCATTCGGGGTTTCAATTTGACAGAGAAGTTGTGTCAACAGAGCATCACAAGTCGCGATATCCTGAGATTGAATCAGGGTCGTCCATCTTTCAAGGACGTGTGGCGTAAATCTGTGGACTTGGGAAAAGTCCCGAAAAGGAAAGGGCCATCGGCACATCGGGATTCGACAAATTGTGAATCCTGAGAACAAGTGATCAGGTTTCTTTATGGTGAAAGCCCTGTAAACGATCGGAGCCGTCCATTTTGAGGAGACACGTGGACGATATCGGGAGAGCCCAATGGCACATCGGGATTCGACATTTCACGAATCCTGAGGACAAGAAACACGAGCACTTCAGAACTCCGAAGTCCAAAATCCCGACAAGAGGAAAGCTCCGTTGTGGGGCCCAGCTGACGTCATCTCATCAAATCGTTGGATCGGGAATCTCCACAATGAAATCCCCGACGCAGATTTGAGTCGTACATCTGCTAATATGTGTGGCAACAATCAAAGAAATCGGAAAAGTCCTGAAAAGAATTCGCCATTGCAAAATCGGAGATCGGTGAATTGAGGAGACAAAAGAGCTCAACATCAAGGTTCACGAAATCCCGATTCACGATATCCCGATAAGATATGGACCGTCAGATCACAAGAAGATCTGGACCGTTGAATTGTCCAAAGGCAAATTTTCGCATTTCGGCGATTTGAAAGACAAAGAGCCGGAAAAGCCCGTAGCGCCTTAACATTAAAGCGCATGGTCAGATTGCAAGTAGACTAAGGGCCAATTCAAGCCTGATAATCTCCCTTCGGCCATCGACTATCGGTGTTTCGACGATCGAAGATAAATACGAAATTTCCCTCTGTTTTTTCTGTAATTTTTTTATGGCATCATCTAGCAATTTAGGACCAACTCGAGGTCCGATTCTTCTGGGAAAGAATTATGAGTTTTGGTCTCTTCGGATGAGATCGTTCTTGCAAGCACAAGAGTTTTGGGAGCCATTGGATCTTGGATATGTGGAACTGGATCCAGCCGCCCTCGCTGCCATGACAAATGCACAAAGAATTGCTCAGGAAACACTGAGGAACAAAGAAAATAAAGCAAAATTCTAGATTCAAAATTCTATGGATGACTCAATTTTCTCAAAATTCACAGGTGCTGGTACTTCAAAACAGGCATGGGACATCCTTAAATATTCCTACCAAGGAAATGACAGGGTCAAAACAGTTAAATTGCAGACCTTGTGGACGCAATTCGAGACTCTAAGGATGACAGAGTCCGAAAATGTGGATCAGTTCATGACCAGTGTCATGGGAATCATGAACTAGATAAGACTGATTGGTGAAACCATCATTGATCAACGAATTGTTGAGAAAATTCTCAGAAGTTTACCAAAGAAATTTGAAATGGTTGTAACAACAATCCTTGAATCCAAGGATCTATCAAGATTTTCAACAGACGAATTAATTGGTTCTCTGGTGACACATGAGACTAGACTGCATCTCAGAAATGAGTCAATCTCCAATGCTTTCAAAAATCAATTCTCCTTCAGCAGAGGGAGAGGCAGAGGAAAAAGTAGAGGTCACCAAGGAAGAGGGAGCAATCCAAGTTACTCTCACTCCAGTGAAGGCAATAGACAACAGTATCCGAATCAAAATTTTCAAGGTCCAAGGCAACAACAACATAATCAACATCAGAATTTCCAGCCTCAAAGAGGCAGAGGGAGAAGATCAAATGACAAAACAAGCATACATTGCTATTACTGCAAAACGTATGGGCACTATGAATCTGAATGCAGGAAGAAGCAAGCAGATCAGCTCTCAGGCAGAGCACATGTGTCAAATCACATGGGAGAAAACTCAAGAGGCATGTTTCTTTCGTGCCACAAGACTGAACATCAACCTAAAGATCTTTGGTTGCTGGACAGTGGATGCAGCAATCACATGACAGGTAACAAAGAATTACTTTCATGCATTGATTCTTCAATCTCATCTAATATTACACTTGGAAATGATTATTTAGTCAAAGTTCAAGGAAAAGTAATTGTTCCTATTCTTACTAAACAAAATGTAAAGAAAGACATATACAATGTCTATCATGTTGCATATTTAAAACATAATTTTCTAAGTTTAGGACATCTCATTGAACATGGCTATAAGGTACTTTTTGAGGGAACATCTTGTAAGATATATGACAAACTCCCAAGAAGAAAATTGATTTCTGAAATCCATATGATTCTCAATAGGATGTTTCCCCTTACCCTCAGAACTGCAAATATGAGTCAACCATATGCACAGAGTGCATCAACCCTAAATGAAACAATGGTTTGGCATACAAGATTTGGACATCTACCATTTTAGAGTCTAAGTCTTCTTCAGATAAACTCCATGGTCAAAGGTCTACCTATCTTTAAAGAGCAAATTCCCCCATGTGCGTCTTGCATACTTGGAAAACACAAGAGAACTAGTTTTCCACAGTCTTCCAATCAAGCCAAACAACATCTTGAACTTGTTCACACTGACCTATGTGGACCAATGCAAACAGAGTCAATAGGTGGTAGTTTTTACTTTCTAACGTTTATTGATGATTTTAGCAGGAAAATATGGATCTATTTTCTTAGACACAAGTCTGAAGCTTTTGCAAAATTCAAAGAATTCAAGGTAGGAGATGAAAAACATAGTGGAAAATATATCAAAGCACTCAGGTTAGATGGAGGAGGAGAATACAACTCCATAGAATTTACAAATTTCTGCAAATCTCAAGGCATTATCATGCAAACAACAACCAGGTATACTCCACAACAGAATGAAGTGGCTGAAAGGAAAAATCAGACCATAATGAATATGGCAAGAACACTTCTTAAAGAGAAACACTTGTCAAATACTTTTTGGGATGAAGCAGCAGCATGCTCAGTTTATCTCATGAATATATTACCAACCACAAGTCTAAAGATGAAAGTTCCCCAAGAAGAATGGAGTGGGACAAAGCTCAATGTAGAACATCTAAGGACATTTGGATGCATAGCATATGCTCACATACCTTCCGAATTAAGAAAGAAACTTGATGACAGAAGTGAAAAATGTATTTTCACTGGCTATAGTGAAACATCCGAAGCTTATAGGCTTTACAATCCCATCACCAAGAAATTAATTCTCAGCAGAGATGTACAATTTCTGGAAAATCAATTCTGGAATGATTCAGAAAATCATCAAGTGGACAGTCAAAATCCATTGCTGCCAAGTTCTGAAAACACAAAAAATTCAAAACAGAAAGTACAAAGACAACCTGAACACTCACATGATAACTCAACTTCTAACAGAGAATCATTCTTTGAACCACAAAATCAGAGAACTCAAAGTTTGAGAGAAATCCATCAGCAGTTGGATGACTTTGAGCAACAAAATCTTTTTTCTTTAATGTCATGTCAACCTACATCCTTTAAGGAAGTATCTAAGGAGCCACATTGGGTTCAAGCCATGAACCAAGAAATTGACTCCATTGAGAAGAACAATACATGGGATCTTGTTGATTTGCCAAGACACAAGAAGAGCATTGGTGTCAAGTGGGTTTACAAAACTAAACTCAATGAAAAAGGGCAGATTGAAAAGCACAAGGACAGACTTGTTGCCAAAGGATTCCCACAACAACTAGGTACTGATTATGGTGAAACTTTTGCTCCAGTAGCAAGATTAGACATTGTAAGGACTCTATTGGCCATAGCAGCACAACACAAATGGAAAGTATACCAGATGGATGTCAAGTTAGCATTCTTGAATGGTTTCTTAGAAGAAGAAGTTTATGTTGATCAACCACCTGGATTTGAAGTCCAAGAGCACCCATCCAAAGTGTATCGGTTGAAGAAAGCCTTGTATGGATTAAAACAAGCTCCAAGAGCTTGGTACAACAGAATTGATACTTATCTAATCAAAAGTGGTTTCAACAGAAGCCAAAATGAACCAACTCTTTACACCAAAACAGATCAGCACGATAAAATTCTAATTGTATCTTTATATGTTGAGGACATGATCTACACAGGAAATCTTGAGTTAACAGATTTCAAACATGCCATGCAATATAAGATTGAGATGACAGATCTTGGCATAATGAAATATTTTTTAGGGATTGAGGTTAATCAATCAGCCAAAGGCATTTTTGTCTGTCAACAAAAGTATGCAGCAGACATCATCAAAAGATTTCGCATGGAAGGATGTAATCCAGCATAAACCCCCATACCATGAGGCACAAAATTGAGCAATACTGATGAAGGTACTACAGTGGACTCTACTTTATACAAAATTTTAGTAGGTAGTTTGTTGTATCTTACAACAACTATGCACGACATTATGTATGTAGCCAGCCTTGTTTCCAGATTCATGGAATCACCAAAAGATTCGCATTGGAAAATGGCAAAACGAATTTTGAGATATGTTGCAGGAACTCTCAATTTCGGCTTATGGTACACTAAATATGATAGTAATCAACTTTCTGGTTACACAGACAGTGATTTTGCAGGCAACCTAGATGACAGGAAAAGCACATCTGGACATGTTTTTCAACTGGGCACGAACCTGATTTCATGGGCATCAAAGAAGCAACCAATTGTTTCAATATCTTCTGCAGAGGCAGAGTATGTTGCTGCTGCCTCAACATCTTGTCAAGCTATGTGGCTAAGACAAATATTGAAAGATATGTCACAAACAGAAAAGGATCCAACTCCTATTTTCTGTGATAATACTTCAGCAATTACTTTATCCAAAAATCATGCGTTTCACAAGAAAAGAAAACACATTGACACTCGTTTTCATTTCATACGTGAGATAGTCAATAATGGGGATATTTCACTACAATTTTGTGGTTCTCAAGATTAACTTGCTAATATCTTTACAAAGCCACTAGGAAAGTCACTTTTTGATTTTCAGAGACAACACTGAGGCATAGTTAGTGCTGATGATTGTAACTGTTGATTTTAAGAGGGAGTGTTAAACATAATGTAACCTCAAGAGTCTGACTGTACACTGCCAGTTGTACTGGACAACTGTATTTTCTATTCTTGTTTAGCTTGAGCCTATTTAGCTCAGCCTTCTCCCATTGCATTGTAGCTTCTTCAATCTTCTAACAATCTCTTCTTCATACATTCCAATATACTGTTTTATTCTTTTCTCTTTGCATTTCTCTTTGCTTCACAATTTATCATCACGGAACGAACTTCACTTTTGACTATTGTACAAAAAAAGAGAAGGTACCCTTCCAGAGTTGAAATTTACAGATATAAGAGGGCTGAAATTCGAGCGAACAACTTACAAGCGTTGATGTTAACAAGCGAAAATAATACGCATGAACGGATGTTGACGCCATCTCTCTCTTTTGCATTAAGACTACACTTCCTCAAGATCAAAGTTACAGGTCGACAATCTCACACTATGGAAGTGAACTAACTGAAGCAGAGGTTTCTAAAAACCACATAAGTCTAAATTTAACTACATAATAACATTCATTTGGGATTGACTTGTCTAAATTCATATAGCAAAGGTATTTCATGCAAGAGCTCAGTTGAAATTTAGTTAGTCTTAAATAAAATTCGCCATGCATAAGAAGAAATGTCTAATTGCAAAGACATCTCCAACTATAGTTTCAGAGCGACTACATATCACTTACAGAGATTTAAGGCTAGCTGGATATTTTAATTTCATAGCATCCAATAAATAGTTAGACAATAGTTTCCATTTAATGTACAAACAATGATTTCATAAAATTTTCAGAGATTAATTAATTAGAATTTAATTAGATAAACCATTGATACAATAGCTAGTTGTACCTTAAGTTCGTTCGTAATTTTGCAGAACTGAATACATCTTCCTTCTAAAATATATCACTCAATTATAATTCACAAATCTATGTCTAACAATTGAAATTAAATAATGATGTACTCAATCGAGTTCCCTCCTAGTATTTGTAAGTATGTACACTAGCTAATTGAATACACATGATAATGATTACCATAACTAGATGAGTTAATTTCCATGGTCTTGTGTAACATGCAGAAGGCGTGCCTAGGTTGTCTAGACTTTGCCTAGCTTTCGAATCCACGAATCAACTAAAGGACTCACATGATGCCTCCCTGCCAACCCAACCCAACCCAACCCAATGGATACTCTTCTTCCCCTATGCCCCGAGCCTTAGATTTCACTAAAGGACACACATGATGCCTCCCTGCCAACCCAATGTATACTCTTCTTCCCCTATGCCCCCGAGGCACAGAACCAACCACAAAACTAACTACGAAGTGTACACTCACAAGTGAGTGGATCCCACCTCTTTACCACTTGTTGTCCACTCAAAATAGAAACGCTCACGGCCTTATGAATTTATCAATTTGAAAATATAAAATAAATTATTTTCCTCATCCAATTTCCTAATATATCTTTTGTGCTATATGTTTTCTATTTTTCATTTTCTTTAGATTTTCTTAATAATGTTTCTTATATCAAAGTTTCTCATGAATTTAATAATTGTTAATTATTTATTCACTTATTTAATATCATGTATATTTTTGAGTTTCTTTCCTAGCTGTTTTTTTTCTTTAATAATTTATATTTTTGTTTGTATTCTATATTCCCTTTACCTAAAAAAAATTTAGGATAAATTTATTGTTACCTAAACATCAAACTTTTCCACTAAATTTGATTCTCAAGATTTCTAAGAGGACTTTATATTTTAGTTTATCACCTTACCTTTAGGTTAACTTTTGTGTTTCACTTTATACTAGAAATTTAATTTGAAGAAAAGGCTAAGGGTTCCACTAATTCCATGCTCTTCAGGATGTATTCATGGAGTTCAACAGCTCCATGCCTCATTCCCTTCAAGAACTTTTGACTTTGAGCATTGGGAATATGTCACATCTAGCATATATCCTCTTACTCCTATAGTTGCCCTTATTTTGAGACATTTTAATGTTGAAGAATAAGCCATGTTCCTTATTATGTGCCCCTTAATATACCTCATGAGTGACTGAGACCCATTCTACTCTTGCAATATCATAAACCTTATGAGACGGAGTTACTATCACTTTTCAACTACATCCATGACGAGAGTTCTAGTGAGTGGAAACAGGGATGTTGTTCCACCCCTTCCTTTTTAGTTGGTATGGTTCTATATATCCCTGTTACTCCTTTTGTGAGTAGGATTGACAAGCATGATTCATGTGCCAACATCCACTAAACAAGTTTTAATCACTATGTACATAATCAACATAAGCTATTTATTCAAGATTTAATCAATTAATTTACTCCTTGACTCATTTTGGAGTCATAGGTTCTTGTTGAGCATCAACCAATCATTCATCTTCCTATACACTCAAGAACTCATTAGTAACATCTATATAATCATGATCATCCATACATTCTATTCGTCAAAACATAATGCATAACTAATCATTTTCACATTTGACTTTTAAAGAATTTTATAAAAGTCTAATATTTATCAAGTATTAATTAACCGAATAGTTTGCGAGCAAACACTGTCAAATAATAAGTATGTTATATAAATAGTCAGATGAAATGGGGCATAATAGATAGATGGATTATAATCTAAATAATTAAGCAATAGTAGTGATAAGTGTGTTTGGTTGCTACGTACACCCCTTTTTATTTCCTATACAAGCTGGACTACAACACAAATATAGATAAGGTTCTATGTTTGGATATTTGATTTTCTAATTTTGACAATACCCCATTTGTTTCTCACACATTTTTATTAAGTGCTTCCTTGAAACAAGATTTAATTTCAACACTTGAGTTAACCTTGGCATGGGTGTGTGCATTTGTTACTTTTGATATGAAAAAAGAAAAGCTAATTTATTTACTTAAAAATGGAATAATATTAATTGGGATGAAGATGAATCCAAATCAGAGTCGAGAATATATTTCAAAAAATATTTCATTTTCCATGGATTTGGTTTGAGCCCTTGTTTTGGATTTCATTCTTACATTATATTACTTTGGAAATCATAAGCTTTCTTACTTCAAAAGGTATATATGTGATATAATATAACACATATAGTATATGTACTATATTATAACATATATAGTATATGTACTATATTATAACACATATAGTATATGTGCTATATTATAACACATTTAGTATATGTTTTATATTATAATATATATAGTATATGTGTTATAATGAATTAATCAAATATAAATACTCAATCACATATAATTATTCAAATGTCCTTTTCTTTCATACATGGAGTTGCATAGTCATTCTAATTGCTAATTATTAATGATTAATTGCTAATATGGATTAGCTTTGTTTAATGTGTAATTTGATCAAAAATTAATAACTAAATTATTAGTGAAGTGGATTAATAATTAGAATGAAGTTAAACAATAAATTAAAGTTAATGCTCATAAAATTAATAAGAATTCAAATTAACAACCATGCTACACATAGCCTTAATAGCTTCCATTATCTTTCTTACTTACCTAAAAGGAAGGGATTTAATGTATCTGGCTCCCCTTTTTTAATCATGTTTTATTTCCTTTCTTCAAATGTGTAGATTTTATGTGAATTTGATAGTCTATGTTTTGATTCATGTCACCTCATGAATGTCCTTTCTTAAATTGTAGGTTTGCAAGATTGTGTTTGAATATTTTTTTAGTGAAAATTTGAAAGAAAGTTGAAAACTTGGATAAAGACATTTTTGGTTTATTGATATTTATATAAAATAATAAGGGTGTTTGCACTTATTTAGAAGATTGGAAGGTGTTCATGTTTATGGTGTATGTTATTGTTTGATTTATTAACCCATTTGTAATTATACTATTATATTAATGTTTGTTCATGTGAGATTATGCTCTTTTAAATACTAAGAAATGTTATAGAATGTAAAACGTTTCCATCACCAAATGATGTCATTAAATATAATATTATTAGAAAAATATCTTATGCACTTTTGAAAGATTAAAAACATCATCCAAAATGTCACAATTTTCACAATTTTCTATCTACAAACGATGTTAAGAAATGTCAATACTTATTGAGAAGTAATGATCTATTCATTAAATCACAATGTCCTTCCCCTTCATAAAAGCATCATAAAATATCTTTTGAAAATTGAAACACAATGGAGTGGTATTTAATGTTAAACTCGTCAAACAATGTTATAAGCATGTTAAATAACATTGAAAATCATCGAAGGTTCTACTCAAAATGTTGACTCTTAACAATGTTTGGACATCTATTTTAATGTAAATTTTTTTAACATTTATTTTAAAAAAATGATATAGTAATATTCAATTGGAAACTCAAATACACCATCCATCGATCATATAAGTCCTTAAATTCCCAAATTGACTAGTTATAAATTAAAATGTAATTTGTTTTAACGTTTATTTTAAAAAAGTGATGTAGTAATATTCAATTGAAAACTCAAATACACGATCCATCGATCGTATAAGTCCTTAAATTCCCAAATTGATTAATTATGAATTAAAATGTAACAATAATAATAAAAAGATTAAGATCAAAATTAATTAATAATATTTGTATGGAATCCAAATCATAAAATTAAAGTAATTATGAAATACTTAAAATTTATAAAAATGAATTATTTATTATCTTTAATTTAATTATTAATATATTAAATTTTTAATTTTCAAAAATATTTTATCAAAATTTTAAAATTTATAAATATTTTAAATTATTAATAAAAATATAAACATTGTAACTATAAATTTTCAGATTTATGAATGGTTAAAAATATTAAATTAAAATAAATTTACATGACCAGAGATATGTGAGGCCACAAAGTTTTGTCATATAAAAGGTCCCACACAAAAAAATCGTCTCATTCATTCAAGGGGGTAAAAGGGGGGTGTACGATAATATAGTCATACACAAAAAGAATGCAAACATGGTATTTGATTCTTACTTTTCAAAGTGATCGTGCTTGTTAATTTCAAGAATTAAGGACATATACAATGAAGGCATATACAACGCGGTAAACATGAGAAGTCATATCAAGATAAAAAAAATCTTAGAATTTAATTTGTCATTTCATGAATATTGAACCTTTAGTTATAATATTTAGATGTAAACTAGGTTCGAATTATATTTTGGGAAGGGAACAATTTTTAATTATGTACCATACTAATTAAATTTTTCTCTTAAAATTTAATTTGTCATTTCATGAATATTGAACCATCAGATATAATATTTAGATGTAAACTAGGTTTGAATTACAGTTTGGAAAGGGAACAATTTTGAATTATACATCATACTAATTTATTTTTAAGGAATATGATTTTTATGCAAAACACGAGTTTTCTCATAAAGTTGGATTATATGAAATAGTGATCAATAAACTTTGATTCCATAATGAATATATCATTGAAAATATTACCATACTTGGAATTCCATTTTAATTTTTATATGCCAATAAGCATACATAACAATAGATCACATAGGTTTGTTCTCTATGCATGTTGGCATATAAAAGTGATATCTGCATGTTGGCATATACACGTGATCTATACATATATATGTAGATTTTATTGATTTGTATTAATTTTTTATTTTTTTATTTTTTATTTTTATAATTTATTGGTTTTGAAAACTTATTTTATATTCAAAATTTATAATAATAATAATCTATTTTTAAAATAATTATTAAACTAGACACTAAAATGATGTATATATATTAAATAAATTATACAATTTTATAAAAATAAATAAATTATACGTATATTTTATACAAAATAATGAGATACACACAATTAAGATGTTATTCAAACTTGGAATTCTATTCAATAAAGAGTAAATTATTAAATGATTGGACACTATGTCATCTATCATTTGCTTGCAACTCTAATTTTTTCTATGTCAAATTGACTAAATTTAACCTAAAAAAATTGTCGCGCAGTGATCAAAGAGAAGAAGAGCAAGTGTGATGCTCATGAGTTTGATACTATATCAATCTAAAAAATAAAGACAATGAAACATTTTTTATAATTACATCTTAAGGAATTCCCTTTTATAATTACATCTTAAGGCATTCCCTCTGATATAAGTGGATGTCTTTGGATGGGACTTTTGTTGCAAATATTTTTTAAGTTGTCTTGTGTATTACTAAATTGTTGATCGCAAAACCCTAGACGTTTAGGGTTTAAGAAGGGTTTTGTTGAATTTGGAATCGAAGGTAAGCCTCCTAATTTTCACTACGAGTGAGTTTAAATATCCCTACTTTGATGTTTGGTAGGACTCTATGATGCTATTTATTGGGTTTTTTCTTTTACGGATTATTTATTGGGATCGTGTAAAGGGAATTACAAGGTTTTATTAGTGTATTTATGTAGCAAATGTATATAATTTATTTGAATTAGATTGTAGTGTCAAAATTGGGAATTGATATATTGACCTCTTTGAAAATATGTTGAGAATTGATATATTGACCTCTTTGAAAATATGTTATTAGTCAAACATGAGTCATTAGTTTGTCATTTGTTATGTTTGAGTACTATTGAATATTTGGTTTATGGTTTCTTTTTATTTATGGATTAATTGAAACGATAATATATATGGAAACACATGGACACAATCAAAGGTTCTTTGAATGTTTAATTGATGTAGTAATGATATTGAAAGTTGATTGTCGTGGTGTTTCATATTGAAGGGGCATAATGGATTTTGCAAGTATACTTGAAGATTTCTTAGGAATATTACGACAAAACATACTAGATAAAATACATTAGCACTCATTTTCTCTCTGTTTGTAACATTTCATCTTCTAATAATTTTGCTGGAGGTACATTTAAAATGTGTTCTCTACTTCTTCTAAGATTTTTCTATTTTCAATGTTGTGAGAGAAACTAAGTTATTATAACCAATTCCTTTGGCAATGCTTTCAAGGGGAATGGATGACCAATCCTTAAGAGAAGATTTTAGTGAATTTGGTGATTCCACATAAGGTATGTGAATCTAATGCAGTAGTGTTTTAT
Source organism: Picea glauca (assembly GCA_000966675.3). Taxonomy (NCBI): domain Eukaryota; kingdom Viridiplantae; phylum Streptophyta; class Pinopsida; order Pinales; family Pinaceae; genus Picea; species Picea glauca. The sequence goes on along the minus strand of JZKD02S0055627.1, from coordinate 974,303 downwards.
TGGTTGGTAATTTCCCTCTTTTTCCATAAAGTGGGATCTACTTTTGGCTTCACTACCATGACCAAGGGCAGGGGTATATTTTTTATCAATTTGAACTCCAATTTTTGCACATGGTGATATTCATTGGGATATGTCGGATATTTCTTCTATTAAGTTTGTTGGGACTTCCACTAAATTTAAAATGTGACAGTTAGTTATATTAGCTACATGGGTTCATGAGCATGGGGTAAATTTGAACTAAAAGTGCTTTGATTTAACTAATTGATAAGAATATGCTTGACATGACACTAATGGATAGTTCAATTTTTGTGTTCAACAACAATTTCTTCTTATTTTATGTAATTAATAATAAAATATATTAATTGAATGCTAAATTTCATTTAGATTTCACTATATTTATCTTCGACATAAACGATGGAATATCAAGAGGATTTTGTTTCATGAGTTTTCTTTCATAAGAGGAAGAAACTTATATCTTATCAACAATTGATGGAAAGGTAAGTATTTAGGGAAATCATGGTAGACACTTTTTTCAATCTTATATAGGATGCTTGAAGATTATCCAATCAACTTATTTAATGATTTTACCTTTGTTCATCATTATTTATAACTATAGAAATATATTCTATTTAAAATTCTTTCTACTTGAATATATGAAAAAAAAATACAATCTTCCCAACTACATGTGTAAGTCATAATTTCATAAAAAACACACCAACTATTAACTTGGGCTTCTCTCACTAGGTTGGAGAGCCAAATTCTAGAATCCCTCTTATATAAGATGTCTTCATATGAGACATTTGTTGCACCATGTCCATTGATTTTGCTAGATGGCCATAGGATGCTTATACACCATCTCTTCCTAGTATCCTTCCATTGAAACTCGATTCCCCTCGTCCCTTCATTTTCTTCTTCTCCTCCTTGTGGAATGGAGGTGGTGATGGCTTCAATGTGTTCCTTCACCTGCCTCAATATACTCTCCTCGCCATATTCATTGAAAGAAATTTTGGAATTTTTGTCTTTCTTTCAAGAGGCACTTGTGTTAGCCTATGGCTTACCTTAACCAATTATTAATTTTAAATTGTCACCTATATTTCTATTATTCATTTTGGATATTAGTAATATATCCACAAGTGATGACTAATGAGTTTGTTAAGATTGCCTAGCCTAGTCATCATGCATGATTTTAGGATCTAAAGGAAATCTCTCTATGAGGTGGCATTGCCCATTGTACTATACATATGTACCATTGGTGTGAATACATTAAGGTTGTGGCTAGTGAGCCTTTTCCGCCATCTTGTTGCTCTTATGCATATTTTATCAATTGGTATCAAAGATTCTTTTTTTATCAACTTGTAATGTTTGTAGATGTTGAAACCTATAAATGTCGCAATAAAACCTAGATTCTCTAGTACTCCATTGTAATAGAGTGTCTTTAGTGCCAAACTTCATCAAATAACCACATGGAATTATGTTTGATGTCAAGATTGTAGATCAAAAATATAAAAATATAAGTTTGGGGAAAATTCCTATGAACTTTAAAATGGGTGAAATTGAAGAATGTCGAAAATGTGAAATTGTTGGGTCTTTAGGAAGTATTGCGCCCATTTATCTATGAAAAACGAATGAACATGAATTCTATAAAAAATCAAAATCCTTGCATTTGTCTACTTGGATGTTATCATAATCAAAATTTACGGTATTTCAAGCCTTGTTTTTTGCAGTTCTCTTGTGTATTCAAAATTCAGGGATTGCAAAACCCTATGGGTTTAGGGTGTAAGAAGGGTTTCTTCCAGGTTCAAGTTGGGTGACTTTGGAATTGAAAGTAAGATTCCTAATTTACACTATCATTGAGTTCAACAATCCTTTCATTGATATTTTACATAGACTATATGATGGTATTTGTTGGGTGTTTTCCTTTCTGGGTTATTTATTGAGGTCATGCAAAGGGTATTACAAATGTTTAATAGTGTCTTGATGTAGTGAGTGTATACAATTTATTTGAATTCGATTTTATTATAAATCTTGGGAATTGATATCTTGACCTCTTTGAAATAAGCTATTGGCAGGGATGATTTTAAGGATGGAAATTTATTTTAAAATGTAGAAACCTTAGCGAATCTTACTTATTCGTCATATGCCAACTATAAATGTTTGGTGATATTTTTGTAAAAATCTTCAAAATTCTAAGGATTTTATATAGCTTTTATAAAATTTTGACAAATTTTAAGGTAAAATAGTTTTATCCTATAGAATTTGGGAGAATCATTTTTAAAATAGCAAATCTCGGTTTTGAAAAAACCATGGAAAATTAGCCCATGAGCGAAATTTATCCCCTAAAATCATCCATGCTATTGGTAAGTAAAAGAGTCATGAGTCTCTCGTATGTTTTTCTTGAGTATTGTTGACAATTTGGCTCATGGTTTCTTTTTATTTGTGAATTAATTGAAAGGATTGTGTATTTGGAAACACAGGGAAACCATCAAAGGTTGATTTCTCATTATTTGTATGTTTAGCTATTGTAGTAATTATATTAAGGGTTGATTGGCCCTTCTAGGTGTTTCATATGGAAGGGTCACAATGGATTTTGCAGGTAGTCTTGGAATCCTACTTAGGAAATCTATAACAAAACATACTAGATCAAATACCTCAACACGCTTACTTTCTCTCTACGATTTTGTTTGGAACATGACATCCTCTAATATTTATGTTGGACATACATTTAAACTCTAAACTCTACTTCCTCTAATGCCTTTTATTTTCAACATTGTGAGAAGAACTAATTTATTATAATTGATCGCTTGGGCATGGATTTCATGGGGAACATATGAGCAATCCTTGAGAGAAGTGATTATTTAATTTAGCGATGTGATAAAAGGAATGTGACACTAGCTTTTATGAACCAAACTCCAAAATAGTCAATGGATATTAATCCACTTCGAGCAGGAAACCTCCTTTTACAATATATCCAATATAAAACACAAGACGAGGTGATACTAAAACAATGTCTCTTTGGTATATATATAGGAGACCAAGGAAACATTTATAATTAAAAGGTCTAGCTGATAGTACTAATCTAAAAATATAGATACAGTTGAATATTTAGCACTTTACATGGGACTTTTTGATTAACATGGGGCTTTGTTTAGGGGATTAGTGTACCCTTATCCTTCAAACAAGTGTTTCCCTCAATAGTTGATTAGTTGTGGATGCTTTTGCATGAATAAATCATCTTCCCATGTAGCTTCTTCCATTCATAGGTTCTTCCACTTGATGAGGTATTGAGTAATTGCTCAATTTTGCAGTTGCTTAACTTGTATTTCAAGGATTCTTTCTAGTTATAGTATGATTTTACATTCTCCATTGATCTTTAGAAAAATAGTTTGAACTAGGATCTTTTCATCAATTATCTTGTTTATGAAATAAAAATGGAGGGATGGATGTACATGTGAACATGGAGGTAACTCCAATTTGTAATTCATACTTACAATCCTTTACAACACCTTATAGAGATCATAAAAGTCGGGTGCTAATTTATTGTCCTTATTTTGTTTCTTGAGGGACATTTTTTTGTATTGTTGTAATATCAAAACATCCAAATCCCTCATATCGAATTCCCTTTCATTGAAATATTGATATGCTTCTTGTTTCATCATATTTTGTGTTGTAACCAAGTTTTCCTTCAATAGTTTGAGAACCTCTTGTTGGTTCTCTATGTGATCATCCACTTCTTGAAACTTTTCTTTCCCTTTCAAGGGTGATATGATGGATGGAGGATGATATCCCTAAAGTACCATAAATGGGGACATTTTTTATGAAGTATGGAAGGATTTTTTGTACCATCATTTGGCTAAGGGAAACCACTTGACCCATTGTGTTTCTTTATCATATGCAAAGAAACGAAGATACCATTCTCAACATCTATTCACAATATCAATTTTCTCATCAGATTGAGGATAGTATGAGACGCTATGAGCCAATTCAGTACCCAAAAAAGAAAATAATTCAGTCCAAAAAATTCCTGTGAAAATTGGATCTCTCTCACTTACAATAATATTAGGGATTCCATGTAGCTTCTTAATTGTTTCCATGAATACTATATGAATATTGTACATTCTTTAAAAGGATAAGAAAGGGAAAATAAATGGGCATAATGTTTGAGTTGATCCACTACTACCATGATGACATTCTTTCCTTTAGGCTTGAGTAGACCTATAATAAAATTCATTGAAACCTCTTCCCAATGTTGAATTGGTATAGATAATGATTGTAGGAGAATTGGTTTATTGATTGTCTCTCCATTTTGCTTTTGGAAAACCACACAATCAAACACAAAATTTTGAGCATTAGTTTTAAGACCTTCCCAGAAAAAGTCATTTTTTATCATCTGGTAAGTTTTCTGGAACCTTGAATGTCCTCCTATAAGAGAAGTGTGAAATTCCAGAAGGGACTTATATTTGAGTTGGGAATTCTTACATAAATATAAGTGATCTTCATACCACAATAAAGAATTGTTCCATGAAAAGTTATCTAATGCACTCAGGTCCTTCTATAGTTGTTTAATGATATTACATACCTTTTGATATTACTCCCATTATATCATTTCTTCTTCCACCTAATCATATTGCGGAATGGAAATAGAACACAATAAACCCTTGACACCTTCTTCTTTCCTTGAAAGTGCATATACCACCATATTTTTGTTTCCTTTTTTGTAGATAGTTTGAAATTCATAACCTATCATCTATGTAACTGAATTATGTTTCTCTTATAAAGATAATAATTGTTCCAAGAAGTACTTCAAACTATAATGCTATTTTTTTATTTGAAGTGTCTTCCTCTTAGGTAAGGGTTCCCATTTCTTAACTGCATGTAAGATAGACAACATTTCCTTTTCATAAATGGGTTTGAGTAATTTCGTTCCTTTCAGATGGATATTTTTATAGGAAAGGGTGATTCTTTATTGCATTAAAATTGCACCAATGGAATGTCTTGAGGCATCAAATTCCACAATAAAGGTTTTGTGAAGTAAGAGGTGGTGTAACGACCCCATCGTTATGACTACATGTAACACAACACAAAAGCATTTTTTTTTTTTGTTTTAAGCGGGAGGACAATAAAAACAACAATTAATCAACACAACTTGATGACGAACGCAACATACACATTCAAGAAATAGACAACAATGACTCGACATACTAGCACATCATGCAACTGGACCAAACTTGCGATAATCAATAGACAAATAATAATGGCTACCCTCTTGACACAAGCAAGACAATGCCTACAAGCTAAAGGATAACATCAACAACTCAACACATTGGCTTTGATGATCAGTACCTAGAACCCTCTACGATGTGAAAAACTAAACACATTAAGGTGTTACAGAACCAAGTACCAACATCTATTACAGCGAACAAAACACCCATGCTGGGAAGCACAAGGCTCCGGCCAGGTTATCGTTTGCATCTATCCAACAGGGCTCTCCATCAACCCCTCATCAGGAATCATGCTGTCACAAGGTGATAGGCGTGAAAGTAACCATGGCGCATGTAACATTTCTAGACGTTTAACCCAATATGAATCCAATGTGCTAGGAGACCAAATTAACTATAAAAAATACAAGAAGATTATACCCGGGCACCCAACCAACAAGTCAACAAGATGTCAGGTGACATCATTCAATAATTAAATTGCGCAACCAACCGAAGAATTATTGTTTTTGTATGAGGCATGTTTCAAGGAAGTCTCCCTCACTGTAAACATAAATAATATTGATATCAATTTATCCTAGGGGTATCAATAAAAAATTGAAAGAATTTAAGCTAGAATTACTCATATGAGAGGCGAGTTTCATTCTCAAATCAAAACTAGGATAACATAGGCTGAAAAAACCATCTGAAGAGTGAATATATTCAATGGAATTGTTAGTATAAGGACTATGTTATCGGTTACATTATCTATTTAAACAATTATCACAGACCATTTAAAGCCAAGGTCTAATAATCCCAAAATTATCTATCACAAGTTGTGCTACAATGATGACTCTTGTAAACTTAAACAAGATACTACCACTTGAAAATTAAAAAGGTCATCTTCCAACCATTTCCCATCCCAACAAAATATAAAAATAAACAAAAGGCACCTCATCATTGTAATCACAAATACAACAAGATGCATATTTACTATAAACAGAAATAAATCAAATATGTTTATCATCATAAACAACTTAGACAAATAATTACAAGCATACGCCAAAATCCACTGCTCTAGGCTTCTGATAAAGATGCACAACTGCAATATGCATAAGCAAATAAGGCGAAAGTGAACACACCAATACATAATTTGATGTATTATATTGGGTCTTCTTCCATGACATAATGTTCAATTAAAAATACATTGACATCACGGGCAAGATGTTTACTTCCAAATTAAAGCCAGATATGGCATGAATTACGATTAATGAATACTACAAAATTTCATAATCTTAAGGTAACAAGCATATATATTTGGTCATATACTGTGTTAAGGTAAAAACGACATAAAATGTCGCTAACTGTCAAGTCAACCCTTCAATATTAACCGCCAGCTAGTCAGAACTAAAGATGTAAAAGTAAATAGAACTCCCTTAAAAAGTACTCATACAAACAACATGACAATTTTTCAAATGCTTCAAGGAGAAAAAATAACCGTCACAAATTAGACTTGACGGAATTATAAAAGGAAAACGAAAACATTAATTGGTAGTAAAAATCTGAGGCTTGGTTCCCAATGTTATACAGAGGAAGGCTTTGCTTGTTAAAAAGAAGACATGCAACTAACAACTAAATCATAACTATATCACTATGATCATATCGTTGTGTATATATCATTGGGTAAATAACATCAAGATCCATAACTATATGATAATTAAATATCTCTGTGTAATTATATTTATAATGGAATTTAAAACTCTTCCAAAATTAAGTCTCTACTAGCAAATTTGGCGTGTTAAATACATTCAAATGGAAATTAAAAACTCTACGAAATTAATCTATGTCAGTTGTGTAATAATTTAATCATTGTGTAATAATTCGCAGTGGTAATAATCCTTGTGTAATAATTCATTTATAGTAATAATCATTGTGTAAACTCTACGAAATTAAATACATTTCATTTAATTGTTGTGTAATAATTCATTTATAGTAATAATCGTTGGTAATATAAATGTTATTTCAATTGCTATACTATATTTCAATTCGTTGTCTATATATAAATACTATTTCATTTGCGAATCAAAATGCAGAAGTAAAATAGATCGTTGTCTAAAACTGAAAATCACAGAGTTTAATTTTGAAATTGTTTAAGTGCAGGGATGATGTTGAACGCAGACATAAATTAAATGTAGATATTAATCATTCAACAAAAATGCTGAGTATCAAGCCCCAATTCGCTGATTGGGTACTGTGTAAAAAGGCTAAGTTAAAATGGGTGAAATCATTGGTAGTTACTGGGTAGATCGCTCAAAATTTCGCGGGTTACATGTTGTGTAAAATTCCAAGAGAAACGGGGGGGTGAATGTTGTGATATAACAATAAAAAATGCAGAGGTGTATCCTTTCAAAAGCTAGAATAATAAAAAAATGCGTAGATAATTACCATTCCTCAACGCAAGGGTTTATCATTCAAACTTGCAAAGTTTTATCAATCCAAAAATGAAAAGATTGGGCCTTTAGAACTCAGAGCTTATCATTCAGAAATGCATAGCTTTATCAATCCAAAACATAGAGATTTACCAAAGCCTAAACAATTGAAAATGCAGAGAAAATCATAGTTTAATCAATCAAGACGTGTAGATACTCAATCATAGGAAGGCCCAAATATTAGGGGTTAATCATAAGAGAAAAATTCAGAGATAAGTAAGGGTTTGATAACTGGGCGAAATTTATAATTCACCTATTATCCATGCACAGGAAAGAAGGGCATTTGAATCTATAGGTCTTTAAACACATGAATGATGACCATTGATTTGGCTCCTGGAAAACTACTCAGGAACATACTAATAACTAAAAGATAAGGGATGGAAGATAAAAACACAATCCACATCCGTATCTTCTTTCTGGAGAAGCAAATAATGAAATAAAAGCGCAATCAAGGAATGAAGAAAACGTCGGCAGGAGATACAAGAATGCAAGCACGGTTTGAGTCTGGAGTTCATTTTGGCCATGTGCAAAGAGACAATAACTCATAAATAGAGAATACAGTGGATAGTGAGGGTTAATATTGAATAAATCAGGCAACAATATATTATAATTATAGTAGGAATGCATGCGTAGGAAAGCTCATGTCCATGAAATATTCAACCGAGTACATAAAAACATGTATAAATTGAGTTCAATGCAAATAAAAACTATAATAGGTGTACCTTACCCAAATGCAAATGATCCAAAGTTGTTGTCCTGCACGCGCTCAATCTAGATCCCACTTGCCAACCGATGTGGCCTCACCGGTACCTCCCAGCCAACGCTCGGGGTAATCTTCTTCCCCATGAGTCCCCCAAGCCTCTAAGGGGCCATGCACACAATAACAAAGAATTCTAGCACCCATCTTGCCTTGCAAGGTCGAGCTACCACTTGTTACCCAAGCTGGGTATCCCAACTCCTACAAGAGAAAGTTCAATCAAAGTAAAATTTTAGCAGCATAACGTTATGCAAAAAGATCCCATCAATACTCCTCCTCCTCCATCCTTTTTATAGAGTGTTTAAGTAATTAGTTTCCCAAATTATCATTAATTTCCTTTTCAGTTAATTAATTTAGAAAAACCTCCCCCATACACATGTCACCCATCCCCTAGTCACACTAGAAAACCAATTTTATTAATTAATTAAATATTCATATTTCCCTCACCCACCTTAAAGCATTCCTAAAAAAGCTCTTTGGTGTCCCAATATTCCCTTAAAAATATTAAATGACTTATGCCTTACTTAATTCCTAGTTGATTTCATAAATAGAAAGTTCCCAAGGAAAGATTCCTTACTAAGTTAGACATTTAGTTTTTCTTTAATTTTCCCCCTTTTCTTTAATTTTCCCCCTTTTCTTTTAAGTTTCCCTCTTTTTCCATTTTAACTAAAAATCAATTTATCAAGTGTAGATAAAACAACCATTTACCCTTTTCCCTCTTTAATTAAAAAATAATTTAGCAAGTGTAGATAAAACAACCATTTACCCTCTTTTCTTTTTAACTAAAAATTAAATTAACAAATGTAGATAAAAACAACCATTCCCCTTTTCTAAATTTTTAATCCTCCATTATAGTTTTGACTTTAATAAATAAATTTGAATTTATTACCCCCTTCTTGTTCCATGTTTATTTATTATTAATTTTCTTTTGACCACATGTTCTACTTATACCTAGGTTTTGATTTCACTAGATTGGGCGACATTTTTATTAGGGGAAATTGTTTTTAAATCTTACTTATCACATCATTCATTTTTAGGCCGACTAGGTTTATTCACCTACTAGTTAAAACCGCGACGTGCCCTTCAGGATGCACTAGGTGCTCCAAGGGTGTCACTCACCTCTTTTTGTTTTCCTTGTGCAACGTGCCCTTCAATATGGAGTAAGTTCTCCAAGGGTGCCACTCGCCTCTTTCCTTTTTCCTTGTGAGACGTGCCCTTCAGGATGCACTACGTTCTCCAAGGGTGCCACTTGCCTCGTGACTGAATTTGGTAGACATCAAACTCCTAGAGTCAATATTCCACTAGGTGATCTTGTGGGAGGCTAATGGCCTCTAAGGAATAAGGCCCCTGCCTTATTTCACTCCACTTATAATCATCGTGAGCAACTGTCACATTTTTCCCCCATGGTATCGTGGGTCTTCTCGAACTAGGTAATCGTTAACATATAGTTCAAGCCACAGCGGGAGTGCTAGTAGGCTATGGCAGGGATGTTTCCACACCTATCTCTCAATGTCTTTGGTTTTCCTGTATGACCCCTCCACTCCACATGTGAGTTTGGTCAACAAGCTATCATCATCCTGCATCCATCAACGAATCATGTTAGCAATAATAACCAATCATCATAACATCCAGTCATATCTGCATATGCCATATCAACAACATTCAAACCCAAATAGTCCACTTCCTGACTCAATTCAGAGTCCAAGGGGTTTCATGGATGCCTCTGCATCTTCAATGTCAAAGTCCTTCACACCCATGAGAACCTAGTCAATAGCCCATGTTTATGTAAATACAATGTCTTGATTAAGGTTGGTTGTCATTGATGTCAACCCTTAAAGAAAGACCCATAGCACAAAGGTTTGGGTAATGGACCCAATATTGTTTGATGTAAATATGACTCATTATTTTTTTGTCATTGTTTATAAAAAGTAAATATGCATGAACTCCAAAGTGGTCCCCTTATGGTGAAAGCCCTCATAGGAATATGCTTTGTGGAGTAAGAGAACCCATGCTTAATTGTGGAATAATGAGATGAAGGAAAGTGAATTTTTCAAGGAAAATATCCTAGATGGATAGTTCTTGTCATGTTATTTCTGGTGGTATGTGGAACGTCACATAATTCCTCACGGTTAGAGAGTTATGTCCATGAGAAGTTGGAGACCCCAGGTTTGGGTAATGGACCCAAGCTTGTTTGATGGGTAATGGTATGAGCTATGATATATTTTCAGATAATACTATCCTATATGGATATTAAATGTCATGAAATTTCTGGTGGTATGTAGAACGTCACATAGCTCCTCACGGTTTGAGAGTTACGACCTTACGAAGTTGGAGGATCCTCATATGTCATCTAGAAGCCCCAAAAGGTCAAAGTAATCAAAGTGGTTTAAGATATTTTAAAAGGTAAATAATAACGTGAAGTGATGTGTGTATTATAATTCAAAGTGAATACAAAAAAAATTATTCCAATAATAAATTTAATGGAGAAATTAGAAGTGGACCCAATCCTAAAATAAGGAAAGTGGGCCAAGTGACCTAGAAGATGTTTTTAAGGAAGCTACTTGGAGAGTATAAATAAGAG
>JZKD02S0055627.1:922745-963234 GCA_000966675.3 Picea glauca | reverse complement strand
ATGGTTGAGACAAGTAGTTGATGAGTTGGGACACATACATGAGGTGTATAGTTGATGATGTTGGTACATATTGATGAGTCATAGTTGATGAGTAGTTGACACATGATTGGTACATGGTTGGATCCACTTTTTTATGGTACAGATTGATTACAGGTTGGTGCATGGTTGATGTACTTGTTTATGGTACAGGTTGATTATAGGTTGAGGTACAGGTTGATGCATGGTTGATGTATGGTTCAGATTTATTGGTACATGTTTATAGCAGTATAGCTTAGAGTGATAGTGTGACAGTGGTTCCATAATTTTATTTCTACTTCAAGGTGGCAGGATGGGGCGAGGACAGGTGGTTGTAGCCACCTTTCGGTTGTAGCCAGAGAACATTGGGGGTTGTAGCCTCCTTTTGGTTGTATCCAGAGAATTGGGGAGTTTCAAATTCCCTCAGGTTGTATCCTGAGAGACTAGGGGGTTGGAGCCTCCTTCCAGTTGCAGCTGAAAAACAAAGGAAGTTGGTGCTTCCAATGAATGTAATTCTTCAAGACATATAAGAAAAAACATTCTGTGGTTTTCTCCCAATTTGGGTTTCCACATAAAACACTAGTGTATTGTGTATGTGTGTGATTTTTTATTTCTTACTGCTCATTATTGGATAATAATTCTACATAGATATAACATTTGAAAAAAAATGATTATAATTACGCTATCACTGATTCACCCCCCCTCTTAGTAATCCAACACAATGAAATAACATATCATCAAATCCATAATATCCCATAATCATAATCAAAATTACCAATAGGATAATAACCCGCATTACTTGCATGTAGGCATGGTTCAAGGCAGAGCATGAGTGATATGATTTCAGTGTTTCATCAGAGTGTTGCCATCAATGCCAAAGGGGGAGATTGTTGATTAAGGTTGGTTGTCATTGATGTCAACCCTTGAAGAAATACCCGTAGCACAAAGGTTTGGGTAATGGAACTAATATTGTTTGATGTAAATATGACTCATTATTTTTTCTTCATTGTTGATAAGAAGTAAATATGGATGAACTCCAAAGTGGTCCCATTATGGTGAAATCCCTCACGGGAAGACGCTTTGTGGAGTAAGAGAACCCATGCTTAATTGTGGAATAATGAGATGAAGGAAAGAGAATTTGTCAAGGAAAATATCCTATATGGATAGTGCTTGTCATGTCATTTCCAGTGGTATGTGGAACATCGCATAATTCCTCACTGTTAGAGAGTTATGGCCATGAGAAGTTGGAGACCCCAGTTTTGGGTAATGGACCCAAGTTTGTTTGATGGGTAATGGTATGAGTTATGATATATTTTATGATAATACTATTCTATATGGATAGTACATGTCATGCCATTTCTTTTGGTATGTATAACATCACATAACTCCTCACGGTTTGAGAGTTATGGCCTTATGAAGTTGCAGGACCCTCATATGTCATCTAGAAGCCCCAAAAGTTCAAAGTAATCAAAGTGGTTTAAGATATTTTAAAAGGTAAATAATAAAGTGAAGTGATGAGTGTATTATAGTTCAAACTGAATAGAAAATAAATTATTTCAATAATAAATTTAATGGAGAAATTAGAAGTGGACCCAACCCTAAGATAAGGAAAGTGGGCCGAGTGACCTAGAAGATGTTTTTAAGGAAGCTACTTGGAGAGTATAAATAAGAGGAAAGGATCTCTCATTTGAATTACACTTGAGAATAATTAATATCTATATGTGTCTGAGGTAACCAAGGATATCTAAACCATAATTCTGAGTGAAGGTGAAAAAAAGAAGGCCAAAATGGAAGGAAGGTTAAATTCTTTTGATGCTTCTTTCTAAGGTATGTTATTTACAGGTCATCTCACCATTTTCACTATAACGTTTTTTCTATAATGATTCAGACTGTGAAATTTATATACAAGTGAGAAAACATATCCAAGTATCCGTGGTAAAAAAATTATCTTGTGGGTCATTGTATTTTGGGAGTTACACTCCATGGAAAATAGGGTTTAAGGCCAGTCCTGAAACTAGTCAAAATCAGGTGTTTTGGGTAAAAATGTCATAACTTATTCATAATAGATCCACATTCAGTGTGACAAAATGTGTTGATTAGGGAACATTATTTAGTATGTTGGGTAATAGTTTCAAATCAATTCAACAAACAGTTTGTGTGGGGCACGCTCTACAAGGTTTCTCTCTAGAATAAGCCAGAATTCAGCAAGGTATGCCATTTTTTCTATAACTCCTTTTTTGAGAGGTTCTAAGTAGGGACACTTGAAGGAATTGCATAAAAAACACTGAATAAAATTGTGTATCAGTTTCATATCCTTATACATTACATGTTCAAAGTTATGATTACTTCAAGTCAGGGTTGTTGACTAATCCAAAACTAGGCATGTGAGACTAAATAAAAGTTTGATGAAAATGCTAGTCTCTTGTTTTTAAAGTTAAGGAAGGTTTGCAGGAATGTGATCATATAAGATAGGTCTATTATAGAGCTACAAATCATATTTGGATGATGAAATTGATAAGGGCTTTTGGTTGTGGTACATGTTGAGTACATGGTTGAGACGAGTAGTTGATGAGTTGGTGCACATACATGAGGTGTATAGTTGATGGTGTTGGTACATATTGATGAGTCATATTTGATGAGTAGCTGATAGATGATTGGTACATACTTGGTAAATGTTTGGATGCACTTGTTTATGGTATAGGTTGATTACAGTTTGGTGCATGGTTGATGCACTTGTTTATGGTACAAGTTGATTACAAGTTGAGGTACAGGTTGATGTATGATTGATGCATGGTTCAGATTTATTGGTACAGGTTTACAACGGTATATCTCATAGTGATAGTGTGACAGTGGTTCCATCATTTTACTTCTACTTTAGGGTGGAAGGACGGGGCAAGGACAGGTGTGTTGTAGCCACCTTCCGGTTGTAGCCGGAGAACATTGGGGGTTGTAGCCTCCTTCTAGTTGTAGCCAGAGAATTGGGGAGTTGGAGCTTCCCTTAGGTTGTAGCCTGAGAAACTAGGGGGTTGGAGCCTCCTTCCAGTTGCAGCTGGAAAACAAAGGAAGTTTGTGCTTCCAATGAATGTAATTCTTCAAGACATATAAGAAAAACATTATGTGGTTTTCTCTTGATTTGGGTTTCCACATAAAACACTGGTGTACTGTGTATGTGTGTGATTTTTTATTTCTTACTGCTCATTATTGGATAATAATTTTACATTGATATAACATTTGAAGAAAAAGGATTATAATTACACTATTACTGATTCACCCCCCCTCTCAGTAATCCAAGACAATGAAATAACATATCATCAAATCCATAATATCCCATAATCATAATCAAAATGACCAATAGGATAATAACCTGCATTACTTGCACGCAAGTGTCCTCAAAAAATAATTTTGATCAGTGCACACAACAACAAGATGTTACATAAACCCCCTCTTGGTTTAAACTCTGTCCTGAAGTTTCACAGTATATAGGTGCCAAAATAAAGTGTATCATAGTATCATAAGTCTATATATCAAACAAAAATAGAAATTTTTGACACATATCATATGCATCCTCCCAGGTCGTTGAGTGTGGACTATAGTTGTCCCATTGGACCTTGACCTGATCCACTGTTCAATGTCATAGCTGTCGAATGTGATGGTCTAGGATACAGATTGGCTCCTCCATGAGCACATCCTTCTTATATATCTGTAAGGAACTCATGTCAATAACATGTGTAGGATCACTAATATAATTTCTCAAAACAGATACATGAAAAACATCATGCATATGCCTAAAAGAATCAGGAAAGGCTAGTTGATAGGCCACGTGCCCCTTATTTTCCACAATATGGAAAGGTCCCATGAACCTAGGATATAGTTTAGCACCCTTTCCCAACTTTATAGAACTCTTGTGTGGTTTCATCTGCAAGAAGACTCGCTTGCCAACTTCGTAACTATGATCGACATGATGCGCATCGGCATAACTCTCCTGCCAATCCCGTGCTTCATTGATCCTTTGTCTTGTTGTTTGCATTTGATAGTTTGTTTATTGGATTACTTGTGTCCCCACCAGGACCCTATCCTCAAGCCGATCCCAACTCAAAGGCGTTCAATACGGTCTCTCGTAAAGAAACTCGAAAGGTTCCATCTTAATGGTGCTTTGATAACTGTTGTTATATGCGAATTCTACCAGTGACAAAAATTCTTCCCAACGCTTTTCAACACATACATGTGCAACATATACTCCAATATTTGGTTTGTTCGCTCTCTCTTCCCATCTGTATCTGGGTGATACAAGGTACTAAAGTTAATTTGGGTTTCCAAGGCCTCCTGAAAACTAGTCCAAAATCATCCAGTAAACACCGATCCTCGATCAGATATAATCCTCTTAGGCATGCCATGCAACCTCACAATCTCATTGATGAAAAATATAGCTATGTTAGGTGCCTGATACATCGTACGCACATGAGTAACATGAGAAATCTTTGTCAGAGTGTCGACTACCAAAAAAATCAAGTCGTGTCTCCTTGTCATCAGTGGCAATCCAACAATGAAATCCATCAAAATGACCTCCCATTTTGATTCCGGAATTGCACATGGCTGTAGTAATCTCGTCGGATGTATATGTTCAGCCTTCACCTATTGAAATTCTAGACATCTTTACACGTAGTTGACTATGTCTTCCTTCATTCCTCTCCATAAGAATAAGGGTTTAAGGTCTTCCCTCATCTTCGTGACTCTAGGGTGAGCCATGTTGATGTAGGAGCATCGTACAAAGCCCAAAGCACATGCCTAGCCAAAGGAACAACTGGACGCATAGATGGAGAAAAGGGGCACGTTTTTATGAAAACGTTTTGAATTTGAAATCTGAAGCATTAATGTAATAGCTAGGAGAAGTGTACTCGTATTTATTTCTTGAAGATATGAACAGATCTGGAGGAATTACTCTCATCTGTCGGATGTAATAAGCATTTAAGTTTGTTAGTGTAAAGTAGGTAGGTATGAATGTTAGATTAGATAGTTTAGAAGCAGGAGGGAAAACATATATCGACACCCTCACCCTTGTATCATTGTAAATATTTTGGGGATGATCATTCATAATTCATAAGCTATAGAGCTATAGAGAAGAACCCATGTACAAGAGCACTTGAGTTAAGATATGAAGCTTTGAATCAATTTTTATGGTGTTATGATGCTTACTGTTTACATTTTTTGAATGGTATGTTTATAGTTGATTTGTTTCCCTTTTATGCATTTTGTGTATGATTTCATCTTGAATGTATGAAGCCCGAGAGAGGAGAAGAATGAGTTTCAATTGTTTCTCTTCCTGAGAATTCCTGCAAGGAGTGCAGTGAACGTCCGCAAGGTGTGCGTTGATGACGGTTTCAGTTTTACCTCAGAAATCTCAGGAGATATACCATTGTTCTCATACTAGCTGAAGTGTAGGTGAAGCACAGAGTTGTGCAAGGTGTGTGCAGGCCATTTGAAGCCTTGGGTTTTATAAATCCAAAAGGAAGGTTGAAGGACCACTGTTGTAAAGAGTGCACAGGGTTAGAGACTCAAATAACCAAAGGTTATTTGAAGATTTGCCACAAGGAGTGCGAGCAGGGATCCTTTTGGGAAGCTTGAGTTTACAAGTGAAATATTAAGAAGGATAAGACCTTTGAAGTGATCAAAGGGAGAGGTAGATTGAAATCGTCTCGTAGAAGTTAAGTTCAGGAGGGAGAACACCGAGTCATTTGGATAGAGGTCATTGAGGAGTGCATCTGCTGGTCAGAATTCTCCATGGAGAACTTGTAAAGTCGCAAGGACCGTAGGATCTAGAGGAGCTACAAGGTGGTTAGGAGTTGGATGAATCCACCACCCTAACATCGAGAATCAACATGGATGTTGATCATGGTCTGTTTGAGCCATCATATCATTTCAGGGATTAAAGATTTGCAAGTTTGGAGTGCAGGACAAAATCCTTGGTCACGCAAATTCTTGGATCGTGAAAAGGATTATCAGGTGTGGAATTTTGGAATTTCGGTAATTCGGGGTTTGACATATTAGGAATTTTGATGACAAGGAACTAGAACCCTTTGCATTGAAAGTCCCAAAGTCGTGAAACACGGTGTGCCTTTGGTTTGGGATTTCAGCATTTCGGTTTTCCGGATTTTGGGAAGTAGAGGAGGTAGTGACTTTGGAATCGAGAGTTTCAAACTCCTGGTTCATGAAATCCCAAAGAGAGAAAGAAAAAATTCCCAAAAAGTCGATGGAAAATAGTCGTTGGGCACCAATCGAGTTTCATGGTTTGGAGACTCAAGAGGTAGAGTTGCATGGTCAATGAAACTCCTGAAATTACGAAAAGGGAAATGTCGAAAAGGTGGGTCCCAAGTCTCAGTCAGAGGGCATGTGCAACGGAAGTAAAAGGAGGGGTCAAGCTTTAGCAAAAATCCTGAAAGGCCATCGATCTCCCATTTCTTGGGATGTTGAGCCCATTTTGGCATTCTAGCATTTCGGAGTTCATGGAATCATAAGGGAAGAGGAATGACTGTTGGTTGTTCATTGAAAGTCCCAAAAGATTAAACTAGTGGGTAACATGTGGCATGTTCTCATCACGTTGGAGAAGTCAACTATCATTGATGCGTCGCATTTCGACATTTGTCGAGAGCTATTTAAATACATCGGGACTATCCAACTCCAAAAACCCGAACTCCTTTGTGGCTTAAACAAAGGGTTGGATTAACCCTTGGAGTGGTTTTAGTGAATATCCTGTGCGGATCTCGGCCCGAGGGAAAGGGGTCTGCGTCAAGAGTGGTATCAGAGCACAGAACAAATCCTTTGCTTTCTGTAGCAGAGAGAAAAGAGAAAAAATTTCAGCCATGCCTCTAAGAAGAGGAGATAGGCCAATGCTTGATCCAGCAGTGGAAAGAGAAATTCGTGAGTTACATGCCAGGCTTAATGCTATGGAGACAAAACAAAGGTGCATAGTCGACGTTGGGGATATCAGTGAGGCTGAAAGTGAAAATGAAACTGGAAACAAAGGAGAAGAAGTTGCAGTTGAAGATGTTGTAGACGAATGCCTATTCAGGACTATTGCAAGGATAGGTGTTAGGGAAAAAATGGACATTCCCATGTGTGAGGGAAACTTAGATGTTGAAGAGATTCTAGACTGGATTAGAGCTCTAGACAAATACTTTGACTATGAGGATGTCAAAGAAGATAAGAAAGTCAAACATGTCGTTACTAGACTTAAAGGGCATGCAACATTATGGTGGGATGAACTGTAGGCTGACAGACGCTGTAAGGGCAAGCAGAAAATCAAAATCTAGGATAGAATGGTTGCAAAGATGAAAGCCAAATTTATACCCAAGGATTATCAAATCACTATGTTTCGGAGGATGCAGAATTTGAGACAGAAGCTGATGTTAGTGAAGGAATACAATGAAGAATTCTACAGGATAAACATCAGAGTAGTTCATGGGGAAAGCAATGATGAAAAAGTTGCCAGGTACATGAATGGTCTACGATATGACATTCAAGACGAGATGAGCATGATGACCATTCAAAATGTGGAAGATTCTTATTAGATAGATCTGAAAGATGAAGAGAAGATGAGCCGGAAACAAGGTCAAAGAGGTTGAGGTAGAAGTCAAGCCAGAGGCAAAATAATTGTCCAGGACCGAACTCAGAGACCTAAAGAAGAGGGAAAGAAACCTCTAACTCAACCTGAGAGAGGATGAAGCTCACAGGGAAGGAAATATGCTGATAGAAATACTTTTCCTCGATCTAGAGGAAAAGGCAGAGGCAGAGGAGGTGAACTGAAATGCTTTGTCTGTGGAAAAATCAGACATAAATTCTATGAAGTTTCAGATAAGAAGAAATATGGTGGTGAAACTCACATTACCGAAGCTTAAGGATGGAATGTTGAGGTAGAAGACGTTGAGGATGGAAGATCTTTGATGATGAGGAAAGTTCTCTTAAAACTAGAGAAGGAACTAGACAACCTAGCCCAAAGAAACAGTTTGTTTTAGACTTCTTGTAAAACAAAAGACAGGGTATGCAAGGTCATAGTGGACAGCGGTAGCACAGATAATCTCATATCTATAGAGATGGTAGAGAAGCTGGAGCTGGAGACTGTTTTACATCCAAGCCCATACAGATTTTCGTGGCTACAAAAAGGACATCAGGTAAATGTCACTAAACAATGTTTAGTTGAATTTAAAATAGGAGGATATAAAGATGAAATATTATGTGATGTCATTCCCATGGATGTTTGTCATCTATTTCTCGGTAGACCATGGCAATATGACAGAAACATAGTTCATGATGGGAGAAAGAACACATATACCCTAGAAAAAAATGGTAGGACTCACATGTTGCTGCCAATTAAGGATAAAGAGGTGAAAATAAAGACAAGAAACACTATACTTCTCATGAGTGGGAAGGAACTTCTTGATGAGGTTAAGAAGAAGGAAGACACACAATTTATTGTGGTCAGGAAGCCAAAAATAGTTTTGACCAGTACAAGGATAGATGATTTACCAGAATCTAGGAGTTGTTGGGAGAGTTTGTTGATATGGTAGTGGACAAACTACCTTGTTTGTTTCCACCGATCAGGAGTATAATTCATCATATCGATCTTATACCTGGAGCCAATTTTCTGAACAAAGCAACATACAGATTGACGCCTCAAGAAAATGAAGAAGTTAAGAGACAGGTCCAGAACTTAATGGACAAAGGATTGATTCAAGAAAGCTTGAGTCTATGCGTTGTTCCGACAGTGCTTAGCCCAAAGAAAGATGGAGGATGGAGAATGTGTACAGACTCAAGGGAAATCAATAAGAATACCATCAGATATAGGTTTCAATTTTGCAAGGATGGACGACTTGATGGATTGCTTGAGTGGAGAAAAAAAAATTTCAAAGATTGATTTGAAAAGAAGATATCATCAAATTCGAATGAGAGAAGATGATGAATGGAAGACAACATTCAAGACAAATGAGGGGCTGTATGAATGGCTTGTCATGCCATATGGTTTAATGAATGTACCCAGTACTTTCATGAGGTTGATGAACGAAGTCCTGAAGGATTTCATAGGGAAATTCGTCATTATATATCTTGATGATATATTAATTTTCATGAAAACAAAAGCATAACACTTAAAGCATTTAGTTGCAGTAATGAGGAGATTACAGTAGAAGAAATTGCTGATTAATATGAAGAAATCATCATTTATGAGGACATAACTCATTTATTTGGGTTTTTTTAATCTCTACAAACGAATTAAAAATGGATCCGGAGAAGGTAAAGGCGATTAAGAATTGGCCATCGCTGAAGAGCGTGTTTGAAGTTCGAACCTTCCATGGTTTGGCTAACTTCTACAAGAACCTCATCTAAAACTGCAATGGAATTAGCGCACCAATGATGGATAAGGTGAAGAAAAGACAAAAATCTTTTCACTGGACAGAGGAAGCAGAGAAGAGCTTCAACCTGTTGAATAAGAAGATCACTAAGCAACCAATTTTGGTTTTGCTATATTTTAGAAAGACATTCCAGGTGTTGGAGCCGCCTTTTTTAAAATTTTATATCTTAATGCTTGAAATCAAAAGTTGGTTTTGGTATTTTCCTTTATTTTCCCCAAAATATCAGAAGTATCATCACACAAGCAGTGAAGGTTATCATACTCTTAAGGAAAGATTTACTTTTTTAATCGTTTAAATGAGTCTCTCCTTTTTTTTTACCTCAGGATGTCGCATGTCAGAAGTTATAGATCACATAGTTTACAAGTCCTGAGGGGAGAAATGGAGAAATAGTTTTAAAAAGTTTACCCATATCAGTACTGAGAGTAAAGATACTCTAAACCACAGTTAAGCATCATCAGGATTTTGTGTCTTGGAAATTGCTAGCTCCAAAAGTCTTACCGTCATAACCCCGATAGCCAAAGCCACGAGATTCTTGTTTTAGTAACCCAGGTTAATGTTAAAGGTAAAAATCTTAACCACAACTAAGCTCTGTCGGGAATTCACAGCTCAACATGTTTTCCCTCAAAAGATATACCTTCGAAGCCCAGAGTCGCGAAGTCACGATATAAATAAAAACATAATTAATTAAACACTTAATCCAGTTTTATCTTCCATTTTAGTTAGATCATATCATCGCGATCTCGCGATTTCGCAACTCAGCATACGAGCCTCCTGGAAGCTATACCTTCGAAGCCTTGAGTCGCAAAGTTGCGATATAAATAAAAATGTAATTAATTAAACACTTAATCCTTGTTATGTTGTTATTAACCAAAGCTAATTATCGCAATCTCGGGTTTTAGAGGTTTAAAGGGTTAAAGCGAAAACTCCCGATGAGGTGAATGCCGAAAGATTAATTAAGATTTAAAAAGGCTTGATTAATTAAGATAAGCCAACATTTCCAGTGTTTTAATATGAAAATTAATATGCACAGTCTACGAGCCAATTTTAAACTTTCCTTTGAGGTGAATCGACAAGTAAGGATTTGGTTTTTTATTGCTAAATTTATATTTAAGAACGATTTGACCCTTTTGTTCCTAAGGACAACCTAGTTTTAAATGGTCCAAGACATGGATCTTTTATTTGTTGTCAAAATTTTCATTTTTATTCTACGTAGAGCAAACGTTTCTCGAATGAACTAATTTTTGTATGTATGCATATTTTTATCGCAGGAGAGCTAAAGTAGAATACCTTGCCATGGCCCCATGAAAAGCGTCTAAATCCACTGTTGAGGTTTCGGGACAAGGTTTAGACAATGTTTATAATACTTCACCTCAAAGTGTCGAATCTATCAGGACCTGGTCATATATTTCTGAGGTTCTATAGTCCAAATCGGTAGATGGTCAGATGATTCTAGTAATAATGAAAAAGACTACCTAATCACCAAATATAAGACCGTCGTCCAGAACGAAATGCATAAAGTAGCGGCTAGGCCACGTCTTCTCCCTTACTAAATTATGGTCTGGTGGGCATTATACCATGTAGATATACCAACCAGAACCATCGTCAATGAGCAGAGGGTCACTATTGTGACTTTCAGACCTGAACAATTGCAACCTACGTACAACTTGCCAACCGTGTCAAACTTTGTATACAATGCCGAATTCCTGGAAAATTTTAAATAGAAGGAATGTGTGCAATATGACAAGAGTATGTCCAGTTTAATCAAAGATTGGGTTTCACACCCTGCAAAGTTCAGGGTAGACAGTAATGGTGTATATTCAGTATCTTCTCTGGAAGCATAGTTCAAATATGTAGCTATGATGACCTGTAGATTATATGGGAGAGAGGACACCACACATTTTTCCCTTCAGTGGGTGCCTCTAATCCATATAGTTGCCAAAGGTTGTTCCTTCGACTGGGATAAACTATTGTCTGATAGGTTGACCAGTCAAGTTACAGAGTATCGAGCGCAGAAGGAGAGCGGTAAGATCACTTCATTCTTTATGTCCGTGTATATCATGGACGCCATGTGTTTTCTGACGCCTTTTCCAATAATGAGTTGGAGTTGGACTCTATCGAAGGCTGAGCCCATCCACGTCTACCATTCAAAGATGTGGGAAAACAAAGCTTCATATTTTGTGTATGAAATCTTTAACTGGGTAATGGTACCGCTGCATGTCCCTATCTTCGGCCACCCGCCACCCAGGATCTCAGATAGTATCACGGTAAATCTGAGCAGTATAGCTGACTGGTACATGGAAGCATAATTTTCATATCTCAGGGTTTTCGGTGCTTCTATTCCTCTGCATGCCTTACCATTATTCATACGCAATAGGGTGGCTCGTTGTGAGATTGCCAGGAAAAATGTAATCGGTGGCGTAAGCAAGGAACTTAGGAGATATTCTAAGAAGGTATGGCCACCTTTTCCTATTCATTTAAATTCCTATTCTTTCTTAGATTTCGGGCATGCTAAAGCTAAGGCAGTAGCCCTAGAAGACCTAAAATTGGTTCATGTCGAATTCAAGAAGCACAATCCACATAGGGTTGTAAGTAATCACTTAGCGAGTTGCAGGCTTAAAAGGTTTGAGCATGAAAATTCACCCTCGGATGACATTTTCCGAGGCACGAGATCTTATGCCGAGGTTTTGGCTCGGATACAAGCCCTGGCGCCCGAAGAGAGGGCCGATGTTTTAAAATTCCAAGAACATCGGTGGAGTTGTCTTGCCCTAGTATTGTAAGGTGACAATCCAATAACAGCAGAGGTGCAGCAAGAAGAAGCCCAAGGCTCCAAAGATTCAACACCTAGACAAGAAGAACACCATGACAAGGAAGAGAAAACTGGGAGCCCGAAACTAGAAATGAAAACTCTTGATCCACCGAAAAAACCAACTCCAGTGGCCACTACAGGCCAATCAACTAAGAAAATCAGAAATCCCATCGCCTCGATTACTCCCTTATGTTCAACTAAAGGGAACATAGATGTAGGGTGGACTTTCAATGAAGAATTGAGACCTATAAGGATGGAAGAGCTCCCTCCAAATGAGTTCTTTTTTGATAAAAAGAGAAAAGTTGCGGTAAAAAGAGAATTCTATCAAGAAGTAGGATCAAAGGCCAAAAAATTTAAGGTGTTGACCGACGAGAAAGATATGAAGAAAGAAGAATTTGCGACAAAAATAGCGAAAACATTAGGGGCGTTTGCTACGACAAACCAATTTTCAGTCAAGGTTTTGAAAAATCAGCTGAAGCGAAAAAATCACCTCATCAAAACCTTAGAAGCTAAACTAGCCATAGTAGAGGAAGTTGCCAAGGACCAGGCGAACACAGGAATATAACAAGCAAGAATGGCCAATAAAAAGGAAATCGAGTTGCTCAAAGCTAAGCTCGAACAAGCATAGCTGGTAGCTCAGACTAGTCAAATACAGGTAGGCCAACAAAGAGACTTGATAGGGTAGATACAGGTTAGATTAGAGTTCGCCAAAAGCCAAGTTATAAATATCAAGATATTCCAGTCCCAGGCTATGGATATTCAGAGCAGAGTTTCTGCAGCCCAGCAAAGTTTACTTGCCAAGGAAGAGACGATTCAGGGCAACTTCCTGCTTATTGATCAAGTATTCGAAAACTTATCTGTCAGAGAGAGAGAGAGAAGCTAGAGTAGCTTGGGTTGCATTTCAAGAGGCTGTAATAGCTACAATAAACAGGGAATCAACAAATAGTTCCAAGTTTTCCATTTCAGAACAGACCCGAGGTAATATTTTGTTGAAAGATTGGGAACGCAGCATATCAAAAGGAAAATTGCAAGCCAAGAAGGTAAGGAAATCATGTGAAGAGGATTTTGGTTCTATAGATGGAAATATGTTAGGAATTGATAGCGAGAGAAATGCTGAGACACTAAGCCAAACGAATATGGAGAAACTCTCATTTAATATAAATGAGAAGAAAGAAAGAGATTCGGTCGAGGTCTCACAAGTAACTCTGGAAAACATAGTTCAAATAGATAAATGGATTATTAAACCAAGTGTGTGATTGTGCACTATCGACACCCTAGACCGACAGATGGAAGAAAGGTTACCACAATTAGTCAAAGATTGTTATAATTTTTAGGCCAATTGTCAAGCGGAACCTTCTAGGTTGATATCTCGGTTGGTGGAAAAATGTGTCACTTGTACAGAGCATGCAAAGGGGTAGGCTTCTGGTACCAAATAAAGACAGAGATAAAGAAATGAAATGATTGATCTCCTTCTTGTTGTAACTGAAAGTCCTCGAACGATTGAGATTCCATCATATGTAAATCTATATAAATATACAATAGAAGGAAGGAACAAGGAATGGGCCTTTTTGCATCGATTGTAATAGAGATTTTCTCTCTCAAGAGTTAATATAAAGGAAGTTTGAAGATTCTCGATTCCCTCACAATTGTTTTATGAGTTTGTTTCCTTGCATTTCATATTTAATTTAATTTCATATATGTATATGATGAATGTTTCGCTATAACTTAGTACAACCTCTACTATAGTGAATTAATTTTAGTTTTCTATATTGTTTACCATTTTTCCTCTGTATCGGCTATCAGCAGGTATAAGACCAGTGAACACTTTAGATTTCTATATATATTTTATGCTTCATTAGGTTATTTCTTTATCTATTTCTTCCTCTCTTTACACGTGAGATTCTCTCTTGATAGGAGCCTTACATGATAGACAGCTTAATGTTTTCTTACACCTCATACACATTTATTAAAATATAACTCAGTTACGTGAAAGGGCCTTTGGTTTTCACCCTATTTTCACTACCGGAGCTATAAACTTTCCTTTATATGACCGAAATCGAGACAACATCTAAAAATTTTTGAGATTTTCTTATCATTCTGTTCCTCTATGACTATCCCTGTGATAAGACAACCTAATATCGAACCCGGACTATCAGATCAAAGACATATTGCCTTGAACCTTTTTTATACTATTATTAAAACAACCACTACCTGGGTGGAACTTGAACATTCGTGGGTAGTGATTGAAAGGGACATAAACATCCAAGAACAGTTGGAATCTAGACAACAACCTAGAAATCATCTCTAGCTTCCCTTGCCGAAGGTTGACATTTCTACCTTCTCTACCCCTTACTCACTTTCGGATGCCTAGACACTGTACTTCTGAGCCTTAAGAACAGACTCTGGAACAATATCCCCACTGTCTATCAGTAGGTATAAGACCAATGAACACTTTACATTTCTATATATATTTTATGCTTCATCAGGTTATTTCTTCCTCTGTTTACAAGTGAGATTCTCCCTTGATAGGAGCCTTACATGATAGACAACTTAATGTTTTCATACACCTTATACACATTTATTAAAATATAACTTAGTTACAGGAAAGGGCCTTTGGTTTGCACCCTATTTTCACTATGGGAGCTATAAACTCTCCTTTATACGACGGAAATCGAGACAACATCTAAAAAGTTTTGAGATTTTCTTATCATTATGTTCCTCTATGACTGTCCCTGTGACAAGACAACTTAATATCAAACCCGAACTATCAGATCAAACACATATTGCCTTGAACCTTTTTTATACTATTATTAAAACAACCACTGCCTGGGTGGAACTTGAACGTTCATGGGAAGCAATTGAAAGGGACATAAACATCCAGGAATAGTTGGAAGCTAGACAACAACCTAGAAATCATCCCTAGCTTCCATTGCCGAAGGTTGACATTTATTCCTTCTCTACCCCTTACTCACTTTTGGATGCCTAGACAATGTACTTCTAAGCCTTAAGTACAAACTCTAGAACAATATCTTTTTGGCACCATTGTCGGGAACCGAAGTTAGGAAATCCTTTTCCTTGGGAAAACGACATTTTTCATTGAAAGTGTCACTCTTTGATAGTGAACAAAGAGTGCACACCTTTTAAAGGATTTCCAATCTTTCACTTGGCGACTCCACGATTAATAAGCTGGCATCCATTTGAAGGAATACCAGGTAAAACCCGTATGGTAAACATACCACACCCATTACCGATCCTGAGAATATTTTAAAGGCGAGAGGCTCTCTTGAGCCGACCCCTACAGTCTATCATCTTAAATAACCACAACTAAAGACCAAGAGTTCTTATGAACCTTCAAATTCACACAACCCTCTTTTCAACACTAAGGATCTAACATCAAAATGCTTCAAAGTTAGAAGTGAAACCTATCCGATAACCTCCATAGTACACAAAGGAAAAGGCCCTATAGAAAATTCATCCGCTGTCGATATATCATCGAAAATTCGGTTAAATTTCCTGACCTCACCCAGTCTCAAAGAATATTCCACACATCCATTTTCCACACCCATTGTTTCTCCTGATTACATCTCTTGCAAGTCCGAAGAGCCAAGCTCTCGCATCCCTTACCAATCATCCTCAGATTTTTCACCCTGCGAAGAAAGTAAAGATTCACTTTTAATATTCCAAAACCCCCTTTACAACTTTCCACTAATATCGATGGCAGTCGTCGGAGGGGGAGGTGGAGGGGTTATYGGAGGAGGTGGTGGGGGTCCTCCTGGAGGAGGAGGTGGGGGTGCTCCTGGGTGATGAGCTGGAGGTCAAGGGCCTGCCCCCCCTCCCAGAGTGTTTTCTAAAGTGGCAACAAGATATGCTCATTTGGTATTGCTCGTTCCTTTGCATGACCTTCCCGAAAATTATACAAAAAATTTGCCAAAATTCACTGGGGAAGGAGATCTGACCACAACTGAACACATAATTTCTTTGATCAATTCACATACATCCTAGGTCTTGAACATGAAGATGTGTATTCAAGGCTTTCCGTCCAAACCTTCAAAGGTCAGGTCCGAACTTAGTTTCAGAGTCTACCTGTAGGATCTATCTTGTCCTATGATGCCTTGGAAGATGCTTTCCTTAGAAAATGGGGTGAAAGAAAGGACCACCTATACTATTTAACCGAGTTTGGTTCTTTAAGAAAAAAGAATTCAGAAACAGTTATGGAGTTTATTCAAATATTCAACAAGGTGTATAACAAAACCCCAGCCGAGGTTAAACCATCCCAACCCGCAGCCAAAGTAACTTTCACAGGGGCTTTCGAATCAGATTTTGCACTTCTTTTATGGGAAATAAGGGGATCTACTCTAAAACAAATGCAAGATGATGCTGTAGAAATTGAGTCAAATACGATGGCGTCTGGTAAGTTAAAAGCTAAAGTAGAAGCGAGAAACTGAGAAACTAGATGCTTTAGAGAACATGCAGGGCCGTCAAGGTCTAATAGATACATAGATGAAAAAGTAGACAATATGGTCAGGATAATTAAGGAGTTGTCTAATAAGATATCTAGGATGGAGCTAGAACAGGCCAAAGTCGATTCTTTCGCCAAAAAGGATTTCATGAGGAATCCCAATCCCCCAAACCAGCAAAGACAGATAAAAAACGAAGATTAAAAAATACAAACTCCCCTAAAGAACAAAATTTTTATAAGAGGGAATGATCTCCAAGATTTTGGAGATTTAGATGGTGATGTCACGAAATTGGGTGATGACTGCACACAGCCTTATCTTACTAAAGAGGATTATGAAAAATCTCTAAACACTCAACAATCCTCTATTAAGGTTGAAGAAAGATATTATACTGACCTTTGTAGTTATAAGAAAGAAACTAATATGATAATGGCTGAGGTCCAACCTAGGTATAACTTGAGATCTAAGAGTAATCCCATTTCAACTACTCAACCTAAGAAAATTCTCCCAAGAGGTCAAACTTATGAGCCTACCCGGGAAGAAACCGTGTTACCTAACAACAAAGCGAAAGTAGTAAACATGCAAGAACCCAAAGTGGAGAAGGTTGAGACTCAAACAGAGGAAACCGAAGCAGCTAATACAAATACACATTTAACCAAGATCATGAGTAATAAGGCAGTCCAGACAAATAAGTTGGAAAAGAAGGATTCAGAAGTCCCAACTAGAGAAGCATACAAGGTGAGCGGAGTTTTCAGTTTCGAAAATGAGATAAATAAAATTAAGATTCCAATTCCTCTGGTAGAGTTAGTGAAAAACCCAGTTTATCGAAGGCAGATTACCAAAGTGATAAGCATTTTAGAGCTAGAAAGACAATCTAACGTTTTGAACCTAGAAGATGATAATCCCAACATCACTTTTGGTCCACATTTTGAAGGAGCCAAAGACACTATTGCTCCCTTTTATATCACCTTAAACATGTACGATCAACTGTTACATAATTGCATGCTAGACTCCAGAGCCTCACATAACGTGATGCCTAAAATTATTATGGATAGATTGGGCCTCCAGATCAGCAGAACTTACTAAGATCTTTACTCATTTGATTCGAGAAAAGTTAAGTGCATGGGAATGATAAAGGATTTAGTACTTGCCCTGGCATAGGTCCCGGTTAAGAGTGTCTTGATCGATGTGGTCATTGCTAATATTCCACCCAAGTATGGCTTACTGTTGTCTAGGTCATGGGGAGCCAAGCTGGGGGGTTATCTTCAACTGGATATGATGTACGCCATGATTCTTGTGTTTGGTGGGCAATATACTCAGTTGTACAGGGAGACGAGGTTAGCATATACAGTAAGCGACCCTAAAAATCTGAACAATTTCCCTATTTACATTGCAGATCAAGATTTAGGAAATTGTATCTTATCTTTTGACGATGGTTTAGATGGTTTCATAGAGGAAAACTATATAGAGCATGAAGAGTCAGGTAACATGACCAGGGATATGTGTAGCACTGGTATCTGGAAAAAAAAAATTGACGGTGCCTTGTCATGTGAAGGAGATGGTACATGAGTGTTTTTTGTGGCACCCGAAGAAAGGTTCGTTGTCCCTTTTTCTTAGAGACTACAATGGGATATAGATTATACTAACAATGTATGTGAATATGAAGCCTTGTTCTTAGGATTAGAGGCTGCCAGGAGGCTAAAAATAAAAAACCTAGAGGTATACAGAGATGTGGAGTTGATAGTCAAACAAATAAATCGACAATACCAGGCCAAGAATCCCAGATTAAGATCATACAGAAATTGTGCCTAGGATCTAATGGAAAACGTTTTCTCGTCTGTAAATCTCCACTTCATCCCACGCACATAAAACTTACAAGCTGATGCATTAGCTAAAGTAGCTTCAACTTTCACTCCTCGTACAACCTTTAAATTTAATTATCACATAGAGATAAGACACAGACCATCTATACCAGATAATATCCAGCACTGGTAGGTTTTTGAGGATGATGAACAAATTAAGAAGTTTCTTGAAGTAGTAGGTGATTTTTCTGAAACTCACGTGGATCAAGAAAATTAGAATGACCATATATGGATCATGCAAGAAGGGGAGGACCCTCAAGATTTCCAAGACAAAATCACAAATCATCGCATGTTGGTCCTAAAAAATAACCAGATTTTGAGAGGAATGATCCCTCTGGAAAGACTGTTTGGTCAAAACGACATACCTATAAAATCCACCTCACAACCTCAACCAGAAGAGGTTGAGGACTGTGACATAGGAACCAAAGAAGAGTTCAGGATGGTTAAAATATCTAAACTCCCCCCTCCTGAAATAAAAGGAAAGTATAAGGACCTACTCAGACAATTTAAAGACATTTTCGCCTGGTCTTACGATGAGTTAAGAACCTATGACACTACTGTGATTGATCAAAAGATACCTCTAGAGCCTGGGGTCAAACCCTTTAGACAAAATCTTAGGAAGATCAACCGTGTTTTGTTTCCTATGGTCGAGAGAGAAGTGAAGAAGCTTTTAGAGGAAAAAATTATAGTACCACTAAGATATTCCGACTAGGTGGAAAACCTGGTCCCAGTCAAAAAAAAGAGTGGGGAAATTAGACTGTGCGTGGATTTCAGAAATCTAAATATGTCCTCTCTTAAAGACAACTATCCACTACCTAAAATGGATCATGTGATAGAAAAGGTAGTTGGGGCAAACATAATGTCTATGATTGACGATTTATCTAGATATAATCAAATTGCCATGAATGAACAAGATAAAGAAAAAACAACTTTTACTACCCCTTGGGGTACATTCATGTATGATAAAATGCCTTTCAGTTTGATGAATGCAGGAGCCACATTCCAACGCGCTATGGACATCACTTTCATCAGAGAGATGGATAAGTTCGTAGTCATCTATCTCGATGATTTGACGGTTTTCTCCAAATCCGACGAAGAGCATTTGGTACATCTTAAACAAACATTTGAAAAATGTTGCAGGTTTGGTCTGTCCTTAAATCCCAAGAAATCACACTTCACCATGCAAGAAGGTAAAAGTTTGGGTCATATTGTATCTAGGGATGGAATTAAGATTGATCCTAAGAGGGATGAAGTGATAGACACTATAAACATTCCTAGAAATGTAAAAGAAATTCAATCTTTCTTAGGAAAAACAATTTTTTTGCAAAGATTTATCCCAAATTTCGCTGAAATTGTAAAATTGATCACAGATATGCTGAAAAAGAACAACGAAGTAAAGTGGACAATAGAGGCCAAAGTGTCATTTTCACACATTAATAAATTCATAGCCGAGGCACCTATTTTGGAAAGCCCCTATTATCTAAAAGAATTTCTTATTTTCTTGTTTGCCTCCAAACACACGATTGTTGTGGTGCTCCTCCAAAAAAACAAAGAGGGTTTCGAACAACCGATCATCTTTTTCAGCAAGAGCCTCAGAGACGCAGAACTTAAATATGATATAATAGAAAAATAAGCTTACGCCATGGTAAAGGCACTGAAGGTATTTAGAACATATGTATTACACTCCAAGATAATTGCATACGTACCTACTAGTTCTATGAAAGTTATTTTGGTACAAATAGACAGTGATGGGAAAAGAGGACGATGGCTTGCCAAGATTCAATAATTTGACCTAGAAATCAAACCTACTAAACTGATAAAGGGACAAGGCCTGGCCAAACTTTTGGCTGAATCAAATTTCAGATCTCTGGGTATAAACTGCCTATAGGAATGTGAGGAAGACATGAACATAAACGATCTTGATGAGCAAACAAATCCAATCAAGATCGAAGAGATGTTCATATCATTAGACTGGTACAGGAACATAGTATCCTACCTACTGACTCTAAAATTCCCAAGTGAACTATCACCATCAAAATCTAGGACTTTAAAGCTTCATGCAGTTAAGTATTGTATCACTGAAAATCAACTATATTAGAAAGACCTACTTGGTTTCTTGTTAATCTACTTAGTCAAATCAGAAACATAAGCGGTTATAAGTGAATTTCATGAAGGAGTGTGTGGAAGACAGAGATTTCCTCCCAGGTGATTTAGTATTAAGGTGGGATGAAAGGAGGGAAGAAACAGTGAAACATGGTAAATTCGATCACCTTTGGTATGGGCCATTCAGAGTCTCAGCTCTCGAAGGAAAACATTATTTCCTACTAGAAAATCTAGACAGTGAAATCCTCAACACCCCTATCAATGGGCGTTATCTTAAGCATTATATGACATAAGCAGTCCCTTAAAAAAAGCCTTGATAAATTTTCGACATCTTTCAAAAAGCCTTGATAACCTTCGTATTTGCCTTTTTACAGTATTCTAGATGCAAACTAAATGAGTAGGAGAAGTAAATAGAAAGTCATGTATTGGAAAATAAATTGGCTTAAACAGGTGATAAAAAAGATGTTTGATAGTTTGGAAAGAAAATGAAACGGTAAGATAAAGGTGAGAATTCCTAAAAGACTTGTTTTGAAGGGCTCCCAAAGGAAACCAAGATAACCCCATAAGAATACGGCAATATCATATGAAATAACAAATAAAGGAACAATTTCATGGTTAAGCGTTTACAAAAGAAAAAGACGAAATGAATAAATCACCCAAAGTAAAGCACCCCCGAAAAATATTTTCAAGAGTTAGTTTTGATTTTTGATCCTTGTTTTTCAGTTCGTAGATCTCTATTTGTCACCCTTTTCTGTTTTCGGGTTTACCTTTTGAAAAGCCAACACCTTTCTGGTTTCGCATACGTGGGGAGAAGAGATTATGTTTTAACCTTGAAATCTTCAAAGCAAATTGTGAAAAATAAGTTGGTCTTCACAGCTCCTTGGTCCCTTACTAAACAAAGTGACACTTAAGTGATCCTGAATTTTCTAGGTTTTTCAACAGTTTCAGAGGATTAAGGCTTGCTCAAATAGAAAACTCCAAAAAAATAATTTTTCCCTTTCTCCCTATGAACGAAGGTGTTCTGAAAGTTAAGGGAAGGTTGGTACCGAGTAATCAAAGTAAGTTGGTAGACCTATAATGCAAAATATTACACAGATATCATCCCTGATACAAACTGATTGCCCTCACTTCGTGCTCTTAAAAAGAAAATTATAAGACAGGTGGTGAAAGGAAATTCAGAAATGATTTCCCCCATCTAGTCCAAAAGACAATGAAAGGAAATTTAGAAATGATTTCCCTCATCTCAGCATTTAAATGCATAAATATATTCCGAAGTGGTGAAAGGAAATTCAGTAAAAAGGGTCAGATAACTTCACCAGGGTACTGAACAGGCTCACTGGAAGTGAAGCAATATCTGAGATATCTGTAAGGTTGTTATATATCAATATCACTCTGCTCTGGTAACCAATTTTTTCAAAACCCGATCTACATCCCAAGCTCAGACATGGCTTCCTGATTAAAAACATATAATTTGTTTCTTTTGATGCAAGCCGATAGCCACAAGATCTGTTGGGTCTCCTAGAACTATTTTGATTGTCTGAATGCAGAACTAAATTCAGTAATGAGAAGGAGAAAGTCATGAAAAGGACTACAACTAAGTTTAAAAATTATCTGATTTTTGAAAACCTTTTTGAAAGTAAAAAAAAGAAGTCCCTTTCCCCTTCAGTATCCTGTTCTAAGGAACATCTTCGCTGGATTAAAGCCATTGACTCCATTTACCCAATATAGGCTCGTGGTCTACTATTCTTCCCATATTGCAAGAAAACTGGATCCCTAGCTGGAGCCTATGTTGGAGTCGCCTTTGTTTTTTAGCCTTTTTTTAAATTTTATATCTTAATGCTTGAAATCGAAAGTTGGTTTTAGTATTTTCCTTTATTTTCCCCAAAATATTAGAAGTCTCATCACACAAGCAGCAACAATTATCATTCTCTTAAGGCAAGATTTATTTTTTTAATCGCTAAAACGAGTCTCTCCTTTTTTTTACCTCGGGATGTCGCATGTCGGAAGTTATAGATCACATAGTTTACAAGTCTCGACGGGAGAAATGACAAAATAGTTTTAAAAAGTTTACCCAGATCAGTACCGAGAGTAAATATACTCTAAACCATAGTTAAGCATCATCAGGATTTCATGTCTTAGCATTTGCTAGATCCAAAAGTCTTACCATCATAACCCCGATAGCCTAAAATGCGAGATTCTTGTTTTAGTAACCCAGGTTAATGTTAAAGGTAAAAATCTTAATCACGGTTAAGCTCTATTGGGAATTCGCAACTCAGCATGTTTTCCCTCAAAAGATATACCTTCAAAGCCTCGAGTCGCGAAGTCGCGATATAAATAAAAACGTAATTAATTAAACACTTATCCTGGTTACGTTTTTTATTAACCAAAGCTAATTATCACAATCTCAGGTTTTAGAGGTTTAAAGGGTTAAAGTGAAAACTCCCAATGAGGTGAATGCCGAAATATTAATTAACATTTAAAAAGGCCTGATTAATTAATCTAAGCCAGCATTTCCAGTGCTTTAATACGAAAATTAATATGCACAGTCTACGAGGCAATTTTAAACTTTCCTTGCGCCAATTTTCATTACGAACTATCAAAATTTATGACATTAATTGGAAATGAGGTGAATCGACAAGTAAGGATCTGGTTTTTTATTGCTAAATTTATATTTAAGAACAATTTGACTGTTCTATTCCAAGGATAATTTTAAGGATGGAAATTTATTTTAAAATGTAGAAACCTTGGCGAATATTACTAATCCTTGATATGTCAACTATAAATGTTTGGCGATATTTTTTTAAAAATATTCAAATTTCTAAGTATTTTATATAGTTTTTATAAACTTTTGGCGATTTTTAAGGTAAAATAATTTTATCCTATAGAATTTGGGCGAATTATTTTTAAAATAGCAAATCTCATTTTTGGAAAAACCATGGAAAATTAGACCATGAGCGAAATTTAGCCCCTAAAATCATCTATGTTCTGTTCCTAAGGATGACCTAGTTTTAAATGGTCGAAGACATGGATCTTTTATTTGTTGTCACAAATTTCATTTCTATTCTACGCAGAGAAAACTTTTCTCGAATGAACTAATTTTTGTATGTATACATATTTTTATCGCAGGAGATATAAAGTAGAATCCCCGGCCATGGCCCCATGAAAAGCATCTAAAGCCACTGTTGAGGTTTCAAGACAAGGTTCAGACAACATTTCTAATACTTCACCTCGAAGTGTCGACTCTGTCATGACCTAGTCATATATTTCTGAGGTTCTACGGTCTGAATCGGTAGATGGTTCGGATGATTCTAGTGACAATGAAAAACATGACCTGATTACCAAATATAAGACCATCGTCCACGCTGAAATGCATAAAGTAGCAGCTAGGCCACATCTACTCCCTTACTACGATATGGTCCGGTGGGCATTAGACCATGTACATATACCAACCAGAACCATCGTCAATGAGAAGAGGGTCACCATTGGGACATTCAGACCCGAATAATTGCAGGCTATGTACAAGTTGCCAATCATGTCAGACTTTGTATACAATGCCGAATTCCTGGAAAATTTTAAACAGAAGGAATGTGTGCAATATGACAAGAGTATGTCCGGTTTAATCAATGATTGGGTTTCACACCCTGCAAAGTTCAGGGTGGATAGTAATGGTGTATATTCAATATCTTCTCTCGAACCATAGTTCAAATATGTAGCTATGATGACCTACAGATTATATGGGAGAGAGGACACCACACATTTTTTCCTCCAGTGGGTGCCTCTAATCCATATGGTCATCGAAGGTTGTTCCTTCGACTGGGCTAAACTACTATCTGATAGTTTGACCAGTCGAGTTACAGAGTATCGAGCATAGAAGGAGAGCGATAAGATCGCTTCATTCTTTATGTCTATGTATATCATGAACGCCATGTGTTTTTTGACACCTTTTCCCTTAATAAATTGGAGCTAGACTCCATCAGAGGCTGAGCCCATCCACGTCTAGCATTCAAAGTTGTGGGAAAACAAAGATTCATATTTTGTGTATGAAATATTTAACTGGTTAATGGTACCCATGCATGTCACTATCTTTGGCCACCCGCCACCCATGATCTCAGACACTATCATGGTAAATCTGAGCAGTATAGCTGACCAGTACGTGGAAGCAGAATTTTCATATCTCAGGGTTTTCGGCACTTCTGTTCCTCCGCATGCCTTACCATTATTCATACCCGATAGGCTGGCTTGTCGTGAGATTTCCAGGAAAATCGTAATCAGTGGCGTAAGCAAGGAACTTAATGGATATTCTAAGAAGGTATGGACACATTTTCCTATTCATTTAAATTCCTATTCTTTGTTAGATTTTGGGCATGCTAAAGCTGAGGCAGCAACCCTGGAAGACCTGAAATTGGTTCATGTTGAATTCAAGAAGCACGATCCACATAGGGTCGTAAGTAATCACTTAGCCAGTTGCGGGCTTAAAAGGTTCGAGCATGAAAATTCACCCTCGGATGACATTTTTAGAGGCACGAGATCTTATGTTGAGGTTTTGGCTCAGATACAAGCCCTGGCACCCGAAGAGAGGGCCGATGTTTTATAATTCCAAGAACATCGGCGGAGTTGTCATCCCCCCCAATATTGCGGGGTGAGAATCCAATAACAGCAGAGGTCTAGCAAAAAGAAGCCGAAGGCTCCAAAGATTCAACACCCAGACAAGAAGAACACCAGGACAGGGAAGAGCGAACTGGGAGCCCGAAACCAGAAATGAAAATTCTTGATCCATTGAAAAATCCAACTCCAGTTGCCACTCCAGGCCAATCAGCTAAGAAAATTAAAAATCCCATCGCCTCCATTAGTCCCTTACAGTCAACTAAAGGGAACATAGACACAGGGTGGATTTTCAATGAAGAATTGAGACCTATAAGGATCGAAGAGCTCCCTCCAAATGAGTTCTTTTTTGATAAAAAGAGAAAAGATGTGGTAAAAAGAGAATTCTATCAAGAAGCAGGATCAATGGCCAAAAAATTTAAGGTGTTGACCGACGGGAAAGATATGAAGAAAGAAGAATTTGCAACAGAAATAGTAGAAACATTAGGGGCGTTTGCTACGACAAACCAATTTTTAGTCGGGGTTTTGAAAAATCAGCTGAAGTGAAAAAATCGCCTCACTAAAACCTTAGAAGCTAAACTAGCCACAGTAGAGGAAGCTACCAAGGACCAGGTGAACACAGGAATAGAACAAGCAAGAATGGCCGATAAAAAGGAAATCGAGCTGCTCAAAGCTAAGCTCGAACAAGCAGAGATGGTATCTCAGACTAGTCAAATACATGTAGGCCATCAGAGAGACTTGATAGGGAAGATACAGGTTAGATTAGAGTTTGTTGAAAGCCAAGTTATAAATATTGAGATATCCCAGTACTAGGCTATGGAGATTCAAAGCAAAGTTTCTGCAGTCGAACAAAGTTTACTTGCCAAGGTAGAGACAATTCGGGACAACTGCTTTCTTATTGATCAAGTATTGGAAAACTTATCTGTCAGAGAGAGAGAAGATGGAGCAACTTGGGTCGCATTTCAAGAGGTTATAATAGCTACAACAAACAAGGAATCATGAAATAGTTCTGAGTTTTTCATTTCAGAACAGACCTGAGGTAATATTTTGTTGAAAGAATGGGAACGCAGCATATTAGAAGGCAAATTGCAAGCCAAGAAGGTAAGGAAATCCTGTGAAGAGGCTTTCGGTTATATAGATGGAAATCTGTTAGGCACTGATAGCAGGAGAAATGTTGAGACATTGAGCTAAATGAATATGGAAAAACTCTCACTTGATATAAATGAGAAGGAAGAAAGAGATTCGGTCGAAGTCTCACAAGTAACTCTAGCAGACATAGTTCAAATAGATAAATGGATTATTAAACCAAGTGTGTGATTGTGCACTATCGACACCCTAGACCGACAGATGGAATAAAGGTTACCACAATTAGTCAGAGATTGTTATATTTTTTAGGCCAATTGTCAAGTGGAACCTTCTAGGTTGATATCTCGGCTGGTGGAAAAATATGTCACTTGTACCGAGCATGCAAAGGGGCAGGCTTATGGTACCAAATAAAGACAGAGATAAAGAAATGAAACGATTTATCTCCTTCTTGTTGTAACTAAAATCCTAGAATGATTGAGATTCCATCATATGTAAATCTGTATAAATATACAATAGAAATAAGGAACAAGGGCTGTACCTTTTTGGGTCGATTGTAATAGAGATTTTCTCCCTCGAGTGTTAATATAAAACAAATTTGAAGATTCTCGATTCCGTCATGATTGTGTTATGAGTTTGTTTCCTTGTATTTCATATTTAATGTCATTTCATATATGTATCTGATGAATGTTTCGCTATAACTTAGTACAACCTCTACTATAGTGAATTAATTTTAGTTTTCTATATTGTTTACCAATTTTCCTCTGTACAAGCTATCAATAGGTATAAGACTAGTGAAAATTTTAGATTTCTATATATATTTTATGCTTCATCAGGTTATTTCTTTATCTATTTTTTCCTCTATTTACAAGTGAGATTCTCCCTTGATAGGAGCCTTACATGATAGACAACTTAATGTTTTCTTACACCTCATACACATTTATTAAAATATAACTCAATTACGGGAAAGGGCCTTTGGTTTGCACCCTACTTTCACTACCAGAGCTATAAACTCTCCTTTATACGACCGAAATTGAGACAACATCTAAATTTTTTTGAGATTTTCTTATCATTCTATTCCTCTATGATTGTCCCTGTGACAAGACATCCTAATATCAAACCCAGACTATCAGATCAAACACATATTGCCTTGAACCTTTTTGATACTATTATTAAAACATCCACTACCCGGGTGGAACTTGAACGTTTGTGGGAAACGATTGAAAGGGACATAAACATCCAGGAACAGTTGGAAGCTAGACAACAACCTAGAAATCAGCCCTAGCTTCCCTTGTCGAAGGTTGGAATTTATTCCTTCTCTACCCCTTAATCACTTTCAGATGCCTAGACACTGTACTTCTAATCCTTAAGAATAGACTCTGGAACAACACCAGATCAGGTGTGACGCAAGTGGATTTGCAATTGGAGCAGTCTTGAGCCAAGACGATAGGCCGGTCGCGTACTTTAGCAAAAAACTGAATGAAGTGAAGGTTAAGTACTCCACTTATGACAAGGAATTTTATGTCATCATACAAGCATTGGAGAAATGGAGACACTATTTGGTTCCGAAGGAGTTTGTTTTATACATCGATAATCACGCTTTGAAATTCGTGACTCTACAGGAGAAGTTGAACCAAAAATATGCTAAATGGGTTGAATACATGCAAAATTTTACTTTTGTGATGAAGCATATTTCTAGAACTGCTAACAAAGTTGTTGATGCTTTGAGCAGGAGATGTTTACTTATGTAGTAATTCAGAGTCAAGACTTTGGGTTTTGATAACCTCAAAGAAATGTACAGGGATGACCCAGATTTTAAGGAGGCATATGAGGCATCTGAGAATCCAATTCTCAAGGATAGAAGCGAATGGACCGAGTATATGATCTAGGATGGATTATTATTTAGGGGAAATCAGCTATGTATTCTGAAATGCTCCATGAGGGAGAATTTTCTAAAGGAAAAAAACAGTGGAGGATTGGTCAAACATTTTGGTCATGACAAGACGTTCTCAAAGTTGAATGGCTCATATTTTTGTCCAGGGATGAGGGAAGATGTTAGGAAATTCGTGGATAGATGTAGAATTTTCCAGCACACGAAGGGAAAAAGGTAGAACACAGGGTTATACCAACCATTACCCATATCTGAAAGGTCGTGGGACGCAGTGAGCATGGATTTCATATTGGGACTGCCACGGACACGGAGAGGATATGATTCGATCTTTGTGGTAGTTGACATATTTTCAAAAATTGCACATTTCATACCATGCCAGAAAACCAGTGACACAACTCATATTGCGAACTTGTTTTTCAAGGAAGTCATCAGACTTCATGGCTTGCCAAAGAGTATCATGTTTGATTGAGATACCAAGTTTGCAGGGCATTTCTGGAGGACCTTATGGAAGAAGTTAGGGACAAGTTTGTTATTTAACTCAGCATATCATCCTCATACATATGGACAGATAGAGGTTGTGAATAAGATCTTGGGATATTTGTTAAGTAGCTTAGTGAATGAACACCACATTCAATGGGATCACATTCTGCCACAGGTAGAATTCCCTTACAATGATTCACTCAATAGAAGCACAGGGCATAGTCCATTCCAGATTGTATATGGAATGCAACCAAGGAGAGTTTCTGAATTGAAGAATTCAGAACATAATGAATTCAGGAGTGCTAGTGCAGAGGAATTTGCATAAGGAATGAAGGAGCTTCACAGCCAAATTAAAGAGCGATTGTAGAATTCAAGTCAAGAATACAAGCGTAGAGCAGATCAACATAGGTGAGAAATTCAATTTGAAGTTGTTGATCTGATTCTTTCACATATGAGGAAGGAGAGGTTCCCAAGGGGAACGTATAATAAGTTGAAGATGAAAAATATTGGGTCGTGCAAGGTCATAAGGAAATTTGGGGCAAACACATATGAGATTGAATTACCCGATGGGGTCAGAATCTCACTGATATTCAATGTTGTGGATTTGTACCCTTACAGAGCTAAAGAAGAAGGAATAAAGGAGGAATAGAAAGAGGTTCAATGGACAAAACAAATGCGTGTAGCTGAAAATCCATAGATGGAAAGAATAATTGAAAAAAGGGTTAGCAAAAAGACTAGGAGAAAAGAGTATTTTGAATACTTGGTCAAATGGAAGGGACATTCAGTTGAAGATGGCAATTAGGAGGATGAAGACGCAATTCATAGGCATGGAAAGACCATGCAAGAGCTCATGAACAGGATTTCATGAAATTTTTCAAGCAAGGGAGTATGATGCAGGAGATTTGTACAAAGCCCAAAGCACACACCTAGCCAAAGGAATAGTTGGACGCGCAAATGGAAAAAAGGGGCACGTTTTTATGAAAATTCTTTGAATTTGAAATTTGAAGCATTAATGTAATATCTAGGATAAGTGTACTCGTATTTATGTCTTGAAGATATGAACAGATCTAGAGGAATTACTCTCATCTGTTGGATGTAATGGGCATTTAAGTCTGTTAATGTAAAGTAGGTAGGTATGAATATTAGACTAGACAGTTTAGAAGCAGGAGGGAAAACGGATATAGACATCCTCACCCTTGTATCATTGTAAATATTTTGGGGCTGATCATTCAAAATTCATAATTTGTAGATCTGTAGCAGAGAGTTGTAGAGAAGAACCCATGTACAGGAGCACTTGAATTAATATATGAAGCTTTGACTCAATTTTCATGGTGTTATGATGCTTACTGTTTACATTTGTTGAATGGTATGTTTATAGTTGATTTGTTTCTCTGTTATGCATTGTGTGTATGATTTCATGTTGAATGTATGAAGTTTGAGAGAGGAGAAGAATGAGTTTGAATTTTTTCTATTCCTGAGAATTCCTGCAAGGAGTGTAGTGAATGTTCGCAAGGTGTGCGTTGATGAGGGTCTGAGTTTTACCTTGGAAAGCTCAGGAGAGATACCATTGTTCTCATACCAGCTAAAGTGTAGGTGAAGCACAGAGTAGTGCAAGGTATGCGCAGAATAGTTGAAGCCTTGGGTTTTATAAATCCAGAAGGAAGGTTGAAGGACCACTGTTGCAAAGAGTGCACAGGGTCAGAGACTCAAATAACCAGAGGTTATTTGAAGATTTTCTGCAAGGAGTGTGAGAAAGGATCCTTTTGGGAAGCTTGAGTTTAAAAGTGAAATATTGGGAAGGATAACACCTTTGAAGTTCTCAAAGGGAGATAGAGATTGAAATCATCTCATAGAAGTTAAGTTCAGGAGGGTGAACACTGAGTCGTTTCGAAATAGGTCATTGAGGAGTGCATCTGGTGGTCAAAATTCTCCGTGGAGAACTCACGAAGTCGCGAGGACCGTAGGATCCAGAGGAGCTACAAAGTGGTTAGGATTTGGATGAATCCGCCACCCTGACATTGAGAATCAATGTGGACCTTTGATCGTGGTATGTTTGAGCTGTCAAATCATTTTGGGGATTCAGGATTCACAAGTTTAGAGTGCAGGCAAAAATCCTTGGTCACACAAATTCCCACATCGTGAAAAGGATTATTCGATGTGGAATTTCAGAATTTTGGTAATTCAGGGTTCGGCATACCGGGAATTTTGATGACAAGGAACCATAACCCTTTGCATTAAAAGTCCGGAAGTCGCGAAATGTGGTGTGCCTTTGGTGTGGGATTTTGACATTTTGGTTTTCTGAAGTTCGGGAAGTAGAGGAGGTAGTGACTTTGGAATCAAGAGTTTGAAACTCCTGGTTCACTAAATCCCAAAGAGGGAAAGGAAAAATTCTTGAAAAGCCGAGGGACAATAGTCATTGGGCACCAATTGGGTTTCGAGGTTTCAGGACTCAAGAGGTAGAGTTGCATGGTCAATGTAACTCCTAAAATTGTGAAAAGGGAAAATTTGAAAAGGTGGATCCCAAGTCTCAGTCAGAGGGTATGTGCGACGGAAGTAAAAGGAGGGGTCAAGCTTCAGTGAAAATCCTGAAAGGCCATCGATCTCGCATTTCATGGGATGTTGAGCCCATTTTGAAATTCCAACATTTCGGAGTTCAGGGAATCATAAGGGAAGAGGAATGACTGTTGGTTGTCTGCTCAAAGTCCCGAAAGCCAAAACTAGTGGGTAACAGGTGGCATGTGCTCATAGCGTTGGAGCAGTCAACCTTCGTTGACGCGCATTTCATCATTTGTCGAGGGCTGTGAAAATACATCGGGACTCTCCAACTCCCGAAACCCGAAGTCCTTTGTCGCTTAAACAAAGGGTTGAATTAACCCTTGGAGTGGTTTTAGTGAATATCCTATGCAGATCTCGGCCTGAGGGCAGGGGGTTTGCGTCACATGTACACTGCTCTGTGAGCCTCATTCAGAATCAAACTCCTCAACTCGTCATTAGGAGGTACGTAAATTTGACCTTTAAATATAAATAATCTGTCGTTGTCCATAATAAATCCTTTAAATTTTGGTACCATCATTGTCTTTTGTATGATAAAATCCTTGACCTCTTTGTACCAGTCATTGTCGCACTGTAAAGTTAGAATCTTTTCACATAGACTTGTCTGAAGAGGCATCACCAAAAATATGTGTCATCTCTGAATCAATTCATATGGCACTCTATTCATTGTTCCCTTTATGTAAGTAATCTCGAAATCATACTCGCTAAGAAATTTTGACCAATGCCATTGTCGCACGTTCAAGTCACTTTGCGTAAAGATGTGTTGTAGTCCACAGTGGTCCATTTTTAGTTCAATTTTTTTTCCAATAAGGTAATGTCTCCAAACTCTCAAGGCATATACAATGGCTAACAACTCTAAATCATGCGTCGCATAGTTCTCCTCATGCCTTCTCAACTTCCTCGAGATGTAAGTGATCACTCAACCATATTGCATCAAGACTCTTCCTAAGCCTTCCTTGGATGTGTCGGTGCATACCAAGAATTTCATGTCCATGTCAGGGAACTTTAGTATTAGTGTTGTTTTCAATAGCTCCTTGAGCCTCCAAAATTCTTCCACCCATTTCTCGGTCCAAACAAACTTCTTGTTCTTCTTCTGGAATTTTGTAATCG
This sequence comes from Picea glauca, assembly GCA_000966675.3. NCBI lineage: Eukaryota > Viridiplantae > Streptophyta > Pinopsida > Pinales > Pinaceae > Picea > Picea glauca. Next base: position 930,871 of record JZKD02S0055627.1, on the reverse strand, counting down.
TATTTGCTATCTTTGAAAAACCCTCAACGAACCATCAATAGTATCATGCTAAAACCATGAAGCTACACACTTCCAGGACATTTTTCGATGCATTCCATTCCATAATAGCCTTGACCTTTGCTCGATCCACAATGATACCTTCATCGTAGATGACATGCCCTAAGTAGTGAATCTTTGATTCATAAAACGAGCATTTAGACAATTTCCCATACAATTTGTTCTCTCTTAGACATTGTAGTACCAGGTGCAAGTCCACTTCATGATCCTCCATCGTCTGATATTAAATCAAAATATCATCAATGAATACTTGGAAAAACTATTACAAGTATTCATGAAACACCTCATTCATAAAACTCGTAAATACCCCAGGGGCGTTTGTCAATCCAAAAGGTAAAACAATAAAATCTTAATGGCCAAAACTCATCTTAAAGGTGGTCTTAAGGACGTCATCCTCCTTGATCCATAACTAGTGATACCCTGATCTCAAGTCGATCTTTGAAAACATCGTCTCTCCTTTCATCTGATCAAACAGATCATCAATCCTTGCAAATGGGTATTGATTCAATTGGTAGTATTCAAGATAGAGTCTCCATGACCGATCCTTCTTTCGTATGAAAATAACAGGTGCACCCCCCAGTGACACACTTGGACGTATAAGTGTTAGGTACAACAACTCCTTCAATTGCATTTTCAACTACTCTAACTCTCACATTGACATCCGATAGGGCATTCTTGCTATCGGTTCAGCCCCTGGTTTTAGGTCTATGGTAAATTCCAACTCCCTCTCTGACAAAATCCTAGGTAACTCCTCTGGGAAGACGTCCGCAAACTCTCTCACCATCGAAAGGTGTTCTAGACCTTCCGCTACTTCTCATTTAACGCAAGGATAACATAAATCTTAAATCCATGTGCATGCTCATTCGTAGATGCAAGGAAGAGATGAACATCAGGGAAACTCCTCAATTATGACCTACAATTATGTGTCTACTTCCTGGTCACAAGGCATTGAACTCGTTGAGCTGATGCTCAAGGAATTCCCTAGAAAGATACCTCTCCCGGAACCATTCCTCGAATAGTTCACATTACACATCTTCGAGTTCCATGTTTAATTGTTGCAAGAGAATATTCTACCATATAAGAGCACTCCCCTTCAGTTGAAATACCACCATGCAGACCTTCATGTTGGAGGTATAGTCACGAAGTGCAAAGCACATCTCCATATTCTCCAACAATGCCTTGGTAGTTGCATCGTCTAGGGAACCAAAGAACTCAAGAAATTTGACCTTCTTGAGTTTGCGGTGAATACTACCAGTACCCACCAGAGCACGCGGTGGAACCTTAGGGGGTGTTGGTTCCCTAGCCTCATCTCTATGGAAACGGTTGATTATTTCCCAAGGAATCTGTTGAAAAGACCTATCAGCCCAAACACATCACCCACATCTATGTGTTCCTGCCTGACAACCTCTTCGTCTCTCTATGGGTTAGACCCCTCGGGTGTGGATGCTACTGGAGGCATCGCCCCTCCTCCCATAGCACTAGGTCATGAATCTCTACGGTGTCATATAGTCGTTCTTATCACATTGGAAGGTTAAAGTTTGAATTAGCACTAGGTTATTACTCAAGGGTTTACTATGGTGGAAAGCATGGAGATCCATAGTCATAAGGTTGAACCCGCTCTGATACCATATGTAACAACCCCATCGTTACGACTACATGCGATGCAATGCAAAATAATTTTTTTTGTTTTGTTTTAAGAAGGAAGACAATCACAATGAGAATTAATCAACACAACTTGATGATGAACACAACATACGCATTCAGGCAACAGACAAAAAAGACTCAAAATATTAGCACATCATGTAATTGGACAATACTTGCGATAATCAATAGACAAATAAAAATGGCTACTTGCGCAACACAAGCAATACAATGCCTACAAGATAAAGGAAAACAACAACAACCTGACACATCGTCTTCGATGACCAGTACCTAGAACCCTCTACGGTGTGAAAAACTGAACACATTAAGGTGTTACAGAACCAAGTACCAACATCTATTACAATGAACAAAACACCCACGTCGAGAAGCACACATATCCGGCCAGGTTATCATTCACATCTATCCAACAGGGCGCTCCATGAGCCCCTCATCAGGACTCATGTCGTCACAAGTAGATAGGCATGACAGTAACCATGCCGCACATAACATTTCTAGACCTTTAACCCAAGTTGAATCCATCATGCTAGGACACCAAATTAACTGTCAAAAATACAAGAAGAATATACCCAAGCACCCAACCGACAAGTCAACAAGACGCCAGGTGACATCATTCAATAATTAAATTGTGCAAACAACCGAAGAATTCTTGTTTTCTTATGACCCACTTTTCAAGGAAGTCTCCCTCACTTTAAACATAAATAATATTGATATCAATTTATCCTAGGGTATCAATAAAACACTGAAAGAATTTAAGCCATAATTACTCATCCGAGAGGCGAGTTGCATTCTCGAATTCAAACTAGGATAAAATAGGTTGGAAAACCCATGTGAAGAGTGAATATATTCAATGAAATTGTTAGTGTAAGGACTATGTTATCAGTTACAATATCGATTTAAACAATTATCACAGACCATTTAAATCAAAGGTCCTATAAGCCCAAAATTACCTATCACAAGTTGCACTACAATGATGACTCATGGAAACTTAAACAAGATCCTACCACTTGAAAATGAAAAAGTTGAGCTTCCAACCATTCCCCATCCCACCAAAATATAAAAATAAAAAAAATACGCCTTATCATTGTAATCACAAATACAACAAGATGCCTCTTTACTATAACCCTAAATAAATCAAATATGTTTATCATTATAAACAACTTAGACAAATAATTACAAACATACACCAAACTCCACTTCTCTATCCTTGCGATGGAGATGCATAGATGAAATATGCATAAGGAAATAAGGCCAAAGTAAACACGACATAAAATGTCGCTAACTGTCAATTCAACCCTTCACTATTAACCGCCAACTAGTCATAAGTAAACAAGTAAAAGGAAATAGAACTACCATAAAAAGTACTCGTACAAACAACATGACAATTTGTCAAATGCTTCAAGGAGGCAAAATAATCGTCACAAATTAGACTTGAGGAAATTATAAAAGGACAACGAAAACAATAATAGGTAGTAAAAATATGAGGCTTGGTTCCTAGTGTTATATAAAGGAAGGCTTTGCTTGTTAGAAATAAGACATGCAACTAACAACTAAATCATAACTATATCGTTGTGATCATATCATTGTGTATATATCGTTGGGAAAATTACATTAAGATCCATAAATTTATGATAATTAAATATCGTTGTGTAAATATATTTACAATGGAATTTAAATCTCTTCCAAAATTAAGTCTCTACCAACAAATTCACTATGTTAAATACATTTAAATGGAAATTAAAAACTATATGAAATTAATCTATGCCAACTATGTAATAATTTAATCGTTGTGTAATAATTCGCAGTGGTAATAATCGTTGTGTAATAATTTATGTGTAAACTCTACAAAATTAAATACATCTCATTTAATCGTTTTATAATAATTCGCAGTGGTAAAAATCATTGTATAATAATTCATTTATAGTAATAATCGTTGGTAATATAATTTCTATTTCAATTGCTATTCTATATTTCAATTCGTTGTCTATTAGATAATTCAATTTGTTGTCTATATATAAATTTTATTTCATTTGCAAATCAAAATGCAGAAGTAAAATAGATCATTGTCTAAAAATGGAAATCCCAGATTTTGCTTTTGAAATTGCTTAAGTGAAGGGATAATGTTGAACGTAGAGATAAATTAACGCAGACATAAATTTAATGTAGAGTATAAAAAATGTAGAGTATCAAGCCCCAATTCGCTGAGTGGGTACTTGGTGCAGACCCCCTTCTCTCCTAAGGGTTGTGTGACCTCCCGGTCAAGATCTTCGATTCTAGAGTTGAGTGACTCTTTAAAACCTTATTGGCCTCGTTCTGTGTTAAACACTGGTCCCCTTGGCTCCCTACATAGGCTTCATGACACCCATGACCTTCCCTTTCGCGCTCTGTGAAAATATCAGAGTATCGAGTGTTATCTCCTTTTCTCTCGGCTCCTCCTCCGATGTGACCTTGGGTGTTGACCATAGGATTAAGGGCGTGACCACAAGAGGTTTGAAGTCAAACTACATTTGGGTGTGTAATTCTCCTCGAGGCTCCACATTTCTTCCTGGTGAAACCATGGTATATATTGCGGCCCGCCCTCAACTTTTTAAAGTCCCCACAATTCCTGTCACTGCAATGCGAGATGACCGTCGATCTCGCAATCTTGATGGTGCTTCCAGATGGAAGACTGAGATCTATTCCTTGGAATCAATGGTCCAAATATCCCTCTCCCCAATCAACGACTGTGGTCCAGTCGAAATTCCAAACTTCATAATTATTGAATCTCAAACCTTGGGTTCCTTTGCAAAGAAATCTTCTAGAGTGGAATATTTGTTGACACATGTCCCCTTCAATGAATGGTTGTAATCTCTATGGGTCTCTAGACTTTGTTTTATTTTTTAATCTCAAACCTCACTTTCTTCCATACTCCAATCCTCTGGAGAAAACGATTGATAGACACCTTTCCCCATGATAAACGATCCTGCCTTCACTTCGGGTGCTTGAAATTTCAACTTGGATCAACGGTCCTATGACCCTCCTCTTGATTGATGGTTGAGATCTCCTTCGGGTTTCAGACTTTGTAAATCTGAATTATCAAACTAAAAATCCCACGACAAATTTCTCGGAGTTGGTGATCTACTGATAGGTGTCCACTAATAGTTTGATGACTCTCGGCTCTTTGGCTCTTCGAGCTTCGGGTGTTTCAATGCCTCACCTTTGCCTTCCTCTATATCTCACAACCTGTCGACATGTACCCCTATGGATCTAACGGTCCATCTTCTCTTCAGCTCTCCGGCTCTTCGCCCTTCAGGGATATTAAGTTTCAAACTTGCTTCCTTCTAAACTCATGTTATCTGACAGCTCAGATTCACTTGATTTATACAACACCTAATGTTCACTTCATATGATCTGATGGTTCAAGTCTACCTTAGATGATCAAACAATTGAGATTTAACTTCAGAAATCTGGAACTCCAGACTTCAAAAGTTTCAAGTCTCAAAGCTTGATGGGTTCTCTCTCCTGTGTGTGCGAAGCATTAAATCTCATGCACCTTGTCTTGAATTAGATAAATGTTGATCCTTTACGTTGTGATCCAACGACCATCATCGCTCCTCCTCCTGAGCTTTAGATTTCTTCTGACTTAGAAGGTTTTCTAAGCCTTCAAAGGTTTTCGACCTTTTCTCATACTATGAGTACAAATATTGGGTCCTTTTAACACTTATGAAAAGTTTTATTTCTTATAATATTGGCCTTCATGAAGGCTTTGGATTCCCGCACACTCCTTGCATTTCAAGGATTTTCGATAACTTAGATCTAAAGGATTTCTTGGAAATAAATTCTCCTCACTCTCCTTGTGTTTTCATTTTGATCGATGCACACCTTGCAACCAACTCTTATGCAAGTTTTGAGTTCTTGTGGATGACTGTTTACCCCTTGCAGCAGTCACTTTGCACTCCTTGCAAAGGGAAATTTCCGTTCCATATTTTTTGATCTTCAAAACCAAAACGTATCTCACCAATGTGTTGGCAAATTCAGTGGATAGAATGCAGTGATGGTTGTTGTCATTAATGGCAACAGTAGAGACAGTAGGATAAGAAGGATAAAACCTCGTGGGGATTTGGAAGTAAAAGATCAGGAGGAATAGCCTTGAAGAAAATGCGCACAGCAAGAGATTACAGAGGAAAAAGGAAGAAGAGTCAGTGACCGTTGGATCCCATCCAAATCTCTCGAAAGAACTAGGAACGTCAGATCTGTAGAAGCTGCGAGAGAGATAAATTCATCGCAGAATCGGGGATCGCGATTTCAAAGTGCAAAGAACACTTGACAACGAAAACCCCGAAATCGCGATTTGATCGCAACCGTTAATCAAGCAGGGATCTGGACCGTTTATTCGTGTGGATGCATGGCAACCTGGAGGCTCCATCGGAGAATCGGCGATAGAGAGTTTGAAATATCCAAATCACTTAACATTGAAAACCCCAAAATCGCGATATGCGATTTCGCGATTCGATCGCAACCGTTAATCAAGCAAGGATCTGGACCGTTCATTTGTATGGACACGTGGCAGCTAGGAGGCCTTATCGGAAATTCGGGGATCGGGACTTCATAATGAAAAGTTCACTCTACAACGTAATTCCCGATTTCACGATATGCGAAATCCCGACTGAATCTGAACCGTCAGATCAACATATGATCTAGACCGTTGATCCAACTCACGTCGGTAGACCACGTCACCCAGGGACACGTGGCACAATCAGAGGATGACAGGTGTCAGGCAGATCTAACACTTTAGGCTCATGCAATTCACGAATCAGAGTGACACGTGGCAGGACCTAACACATGTCAAACCACGTGTGACATCAGCAGAGACATCGGCGATCGGGACTTTGATATGTCAAGAACTCACTGCAATAGAAACTCGGAAATCATGATTTAATCGCAGTCGTTGAATCCATAATGAATCTGAACCGTCAGATCCAGAAATGACCAGGAGTCGGTGAAGGACAGGTGTAAGGAGTATAGAGGAAGTCGGGGATCGGCATATCGCGGGTCCAAGGGGCGTAGGTACATTATCACTGTAAACCCCGTAGCCCTGACATGATAAAGATGCGGTCACGGATAATGGTCACGTGGACCAGGGCTCAGCTTGGAGGGCTGAAGTGCATCGCGAATCGGGAAATCGCGAATCACGTGGACACAAACATTATGTCATCGAAAATGTCGAAACCCCGATGCGATGTTTGACCTAGGTCATATGTTGACGGTCTTATGGGCCAAGGGCTATAACCAGCAGGGCTTACGTATGAAAGGAGCCATCAGGAATCAGAGAATCGCGAGTTTGGAGGACTTGTGAAAATCGACATCGCAAATGCCGAAATCGCGATGAGTGAAATCCCGATTTGATCTGAACCGTTGGATCAAATATTGATCGGAGGGTTGTTGTTATTTCTCACTCTTTAACACTTTAGTTGTAAATCCGTTAAGTGAAACCGACAGAGAATGATGAATTTGTTAGCGTTTCAGATGCCAAGACATATGTCGTTGGATTTCCCATTGGAAGGGGAAGTGGAATCGTTAAGGAATGGATTATAAAAGAAAATGAATGAGACCGAATTGGATTGATGGTTCTGAATGAAAAATGAGTAAACAGTAAGGAAAAAGAAGATGAGAAGAGGAATAGTAAGCAGTGAAGGAACTGCACAGAACGAGAACAGAAGAAGAGCAACATGATGGACAGAACAGAAGGAAAGCAGAATGACAAAAGACATGATACAGAGCAGACCTGTTGAATAAGAGAAGAATAACAGAACAGTGAACAGAAGACCAGAATTAAAGAACAAAGAAAGACTGGTAAGAACTGATTTATCTGTAAAGTTGAAAGTGTATTTAACCATTTATATTCAAGGGAGGTTGGGTGGTGCTCGGGAGGACTATTGTCCTCAGAGGTTCGAGTGGGAACTTGAACACAGGAAGTTGTAGCTTCCATCTGGTAGTGTCCAGAGAAACTAGGGTGGCAGGGTGGTGCAAGGGAGAACAGGTGTTCTCTGTTATGCAGGTTGGAGCCTGTCTAATTGGAAGTTTGTGCTTCCATCCAGTTGGTGCTGGAACATTCAGGAAGTTGGTGCTTCCATCAAGTTGGTGCTGGAATACTTAGGGAGTTGGTGCTTCCTTCTAGTGGGTGCTAGAGAAACCAGAGAGTTGGAGCTCTCAAACAAGTTGCAACTTGTAAAACAGAGGTAGCAGCCTCACGCTGAGTTGGTGCTCAATTATAGATGATGTACAGAACTGAAAAAGACTGCCTATCATTTCGAACAAGAAGAGGTTTTCTCCCTTTATGGGTTTCCTCGTGAAAAATCTGTCTCTGTGTGTATTTTATGTGTGACTGATGATCTTTACTCTTACTGTCCATATGTTGTATGTTGCTTGAT
>JZKD02S0055627.1:887800-916447 GCA_000966675.3 Picea glauca | reverse complement strand
AAACAGAGGTAGCAGCCTCACATTGAGTTGGTGCTCAATTATAGATGATGTACAGAACTGAAAAAGACTGCCTATCATTTCGAAGAAGAAGAGGTTTTCTCCCTTTATGGGTTTCTTCGTGAAAAATCTGTCTCTGTGTGTATTTTATGTGTGACTGATGATCTTTACTCTTACTATCCATATGTTGTATGTTGCTTGATGAGACATGAAGAAATCTTAATAAGTACTTAAAAAGTGTAAAATTGTTTAAGCTTATAAACAACTGATTCACCCCCCCCTCTCATTTGTTTTAGTATTTCCAACACAATGCACTCCTTACATTCTGTGTGCACACCTTGTACCGATTTCAATATAAGAGAAGCAATTGAAAGTTACCCTAACATTCACAGTTACATACATTCATTTACAAAAACAACAAAAACATGAAATTTTCAAGAAATAACAACATCCACACACATTGGATCAATTTTCCTCTGTTGTATTCATTCAAAATAAAAATGGTTACATCTACAATCAAACAGAAACTACAAACTCATAAATTGCCTACTAACTTGTAGCTAGCCTCATTTGGGTGTAAAAAACCTTTATTTATCTCAGAGGGTTCTTAGGGTTCCCCCCGACTACTTGTCTACTAAAAAACCTAACCTAATGACCATCTTAGTCCAGTCGCATTCCAGAGTAGGAGTGGAAACTCCCACTTCACTCACAATCGTTCAAGCATGCTTCAGAATATCTTCTGGCGCTGAGTTCATGCATGCTTCAAAATATCTCCCAATGATGAGTTCAGGCATTCTTCAAAAGATTCTCTGTAATCGCTAGCATTGATATTTTGAAATGATTCCCAGGTGCAGAGTGGTCCTTCTCCCCATGCTCGCTAATGATGCTCCTGCATCATACTCCCTGTAACAAAAATTCATGGACTCATTTCCATGAACTCCTGCATCAAATTTCCATGCTTCTGGATATCATCTTTAGTTTCCCAACTAGAATCTTCTATCAGGTGTCCCTTCCACTTGACCAGATATTCAAAATAAGTCTTCCTCCTAGTATTCTTCCCAATCCTCTGATCAACGATCTTCTCCATCTTTGGTTTTTCTTCTATAGGCATTATTTTCTCTCACTGAATCTTCTCTTGATCTTCTGCTCCCTCTGTGCCATATTTCCTATAAGGATACAGGTCTAAAACATTGAATATGGCAATATGCCCACATCATCTGGAAGCTCAATCTCATAGGCGTTTCCATCAAACTTCCTCAATATTTTACATGGTCCTATCTTCTTCATTTTTAACTTGTTATATAATGACGTAGCACCCCTACCTCAATAGGTTCTGCGTGACCTCCTAGTCTAAGGATCATTCTTAATATCCCCTTTGATTCTGATTGACTCTTTGATTCCCCACAGGAACCTTCAACACACAAATGTTTATCCACATGTCCTTCTTAGGAGCTACGCCTATGGGAATAAGCACCAAGAGCCAACTCTCATCCACGTGATCAACTGACATGACCACACTTTTCTCTCAAATGATATATCAGGTTTCACAACTTCCTGACCACTGATGTGAGTCCCTATGACTCGTCAATCCCTGAAACCCTGAAAGGCTAATGTGTTTTTGACTCCTCCATTGACTTTACTTAATGTGACCTCTGTCTAAAAACTAGGGCCCAAATATTTTGTCACTTCGGAATTTAGCTTATCGGCGATTTGAAATGTAGCAACACCTTTTACCGATAGTCGAAGTCACGATGGTTCCTCATCATAATAAAGAGATTTGAACTTATACGGTTTGACAATATTGATCTATCGGGACTCTATGAATCAGGAGTTCACAACTCTCGACTCGGAGTCAGAACGTCGTCCACACCCCGAATTCCGAAAAGGAAAATTCAAGCACGTGATAAAAAACCCTCGTTGATCCTGATCCAATGACCACCATCCCTCCTAAGTTTACGAGTGTTGAAATACACTTAGCCTTAATCTTCCCAATGGTATTCAAGATCAAATGGCCCACGGAACTTTGCGATTCTCCCTCTGACAATTTTGACTGTCCGTTCAGACTTCTCAAGACTCCTGGCCAAATATCTTGGCATATTTCCTTCTGACCTTAGATTCTACAAGGTGACCCCAGACCTCATTATTCATTTGAACAATTCAAAGGTTATAACCCTTATGAAATTGGACTCTCACTGTAACTCCTAGAATCTAAGGCATCCTTGCTTGCACACCTTGCGACATTCACAATAACCCCTGGTTATTTCACTTTTCAAGTATCTGCACTCCTTTGCAATAGAAGTTATTCATCCTTCTCCTCGATTGGAAAAATCAAAGACGTCAACTTGCCAGTGCACACCTTGCACGACTCTGTGTGATACCTACACTCCAGCTAGTATGAGAACAATGATATCCCCCCTGGGCTTTTCTGAGATAAAACTCAGAACCCTGTCAATGCACTCTATGTGGATCTTCACTGCACTCCTTGTAGGAATCCTCAGGACAAGAAACAATTGAAACTCATACTTCTCCTCTCACAGAATTGATACATTCAACATGAAATCAAGAGCGTACACACACATAACATTGAAACAAATGCATAACAAAGAACACAAGAAAAACTATAAAGATACCATTAAAATAGATGTAAACAACGACCACCACAACACCATGAAATGGAATCAAAGCATTTTTATATTAATCCCAGTTCTCATGTACACGGTTCAATAGAAAAAAATATATGTGTAGTGTCCCCAAGGCCGAGCCCCGTTACAGAGCATATTATATGCAAAGAATTGTAAATATGTTCTATAGGCTGGTGAGCCAAGTTTTGTATAAGCTGTAGGCTTATGAGTTTTGTTAGGCCAGGGAGCCTAAGTGTTGAAGACCAGGAGCCTGTGATATACTTGTATGTATGCAGGTCAATTAATAAAATATAAATACCGCTAGTGCAGACCGACCACGATGAAAGAGTGATGGGGGACAGAGCGTCCACAGAAGGGGCAAGGAACTAGGGGCTGGAAAGTGGGAAAGGGGTTGAGTGTGGAGCCTAGGGGCTAAGCCTAGGGGGCTTAGGCCTGGAATAATATTTTATTATTATCCCTAAAAATCCATGTGCACATTATTTTAACCTAAGTCCTTTGAAAGGGTCGTGATTTCCCAAGTGGTGGGAAAAGGGCGTACGGATGGAACACATGCAGTTCCCAGGGTGACAAGTGTCAACCCTGGTGCATGCAAATATAAGCGTCGAGCTGAACCGTGGGTGAGGAATCTTCCTCCATTTGAACCCAAACCCATGTGCGTGGAAGGTACGATCTCTGCTGGGTATCCTGATTCATCTCTGAAACCGTTAGTCGTGTTTGCTTGAGGAAAACCGTGTAATACCCTGTCCGGAGCTATGAGTCTGTGTCTGTTCTAGTAAACCCGGAAAGGCTTCCTCCATTCGAACCCGAACCTCTGTGCATGGAACTGGTACGCCATCTGCCAGAATACCCTGGTTTATCTCTGGAAGATGTAAAGCCTGTGTTTGGGGGGTCCTGAGGAAATCGTGTACACCATGTCCAGAGCTGTGGAGTCTGTGTCTGACTCTGAGTAACCCGTGTCTCTAAGATAACCTGTGAGAGTAATTCCCAGCTCGCGAGAAGCCTGTGAGGATTTCGGGAAAGCCGAGTTAGCCTGTGTGTGAAGTCCCTGTTCCGAAATGATTGATGTGAGATCATCTAGTGACTGTTGAACCGATTTGGGGAAACCTGTGTCTATGTTTTCGGTGGATTGATGTGACCACGCAGTGTTGGACTGCGTGAGGCTTGTTGGCATGTGAGCGACTCCTCCAGGTGAGAGAGTGCGCAGAGGGAGAGGAGAACTCCTGAAAGGAACCCCTGTAGCTGCCATAGAGCCCAGAGAATTCCGGTCCGGTCTGTTCCTGTAACCCAAGGTAAGGGAGACTGGCAGCCGAAGGACTTTCTAGGTGACATAGAAGGTGCACTCTCCTGGGGTGGAAAAGGCATGTGGGGAATGCAGGTCTGTGGGCAGTGAGCGTGGGAGTTTCCTGGAAGAGCTTCTTCCTGTTGAATGTGTATGTGTTGTCTTCCCTGTAACCTCATCTTGATTCTAGATTCCTTGCCCTGGGGTGGAGCTCGGTCCCAGCTCGGGGGTGACCTACTGTTGAGCGGATGAACAGTGTGGTCTAAGGCTGGGAGGTTCATGGAAGGCCTGCGCTTGGTTGATGTTTTCTACAGCAGATAAAAGATAATTAATTTGAGTTATGTTTATCACATTTGACATGACTGTGTTGTTTTGTATCATGTTTTCCGCTCTGTGAATGAATTAATGATAAATGATATGGAATGATTAATTATAGCAGTACCCATATATTTTACTCTGTGTTTGAGTGTGTTTAATTGTGGTTAAATGCATTTGTTTATAATTTCATGTATAAAGGTAAACAATGAGTCATTGGAAACCTCAGTAGTGAAAGGGTACACTGCAAATTGGTATCAGAGCCAAGGTTACGACACTGAGCCTAGATGGGCCAGTAGAGTGGTCTTTGGACTGAAAATGTGAAGAGAAATTGGGCCTGGAATGGCCACTTTCGGATGTTGGTTGCTCCAGTGTGTCAAGTTGTGGCTTGACCACGATTATAAGCTCAGAAGGTATAGCGGTACTATGAAACCGCAGCTGGTCAGTCTATTACCATAGGGAGACAGGTTTCTACACTGATGGTGTGAGAACCGTCGGATCTATTCGGGAGGGAAGGCAAACCCTTGTAACCGTCAGATCTGGAGAACGTGCACAAGATTCAAAACTTTCAAATGTTGCACAAGAGTTAACTCGGGAGGATCGTGAGTCGTACGATCTGTGTGGTTTACCTGTCAACCGTTCGAGTTGACAGAAGTTGCACAGGACTTAAGTCCTCATGGGTAGAGGAGAAGTCCCGAAGAGGCGTCGGGATATTAGAACTCAAGAGAATCGAGACCCTGTGATTCTCGAAAACCTGAGAAATTGACAGAATCATATGACTGTGGTCATATGAACGCAGGTCACATGGACCTGACTTGACCGAAAAAGGATAAAGCAAAAGGCGCGTCGGATATCGGGCATCGGGATATCGGAGAATCCAGAAGCAAAGGTTTCGAGCACGGGAAAATCACGATACGCGATTTCCCGATAAGGCTTAGGTGCGTGGGGCCACACCGACTGTCAAGAGGACAGGTGGCAAAATTATAGCAACGGGAGAAAGGATTGTTGACAAGTCAACGACTGGGACCCATCGAAGATCCCAGGAGCGTATGCGCTTGATGTTGAAATCGCCGAAACCCCGATGAGTAGTTCAATTAAGGTCATATAGTATGGTCCTGTGGACCAGAGGCTGAACCTAGGGAGCGAGCTAGTATAAAATCATATCGGGAATCGAAGGATCGAAGGTTGCGAATGCATGTGCATTGTGACATCACAAATTCTGAAACCCCAATAAGAGGATTGATCACGGTCATGGGCAGAGGTTGTATGGTGAGGTTATAGCCCAGAGGGCTAGCACGGATGGAGCCCATTGGAAATCGGGAAATCGGGGATTCCGCTATCAAGCGTGTTGGGCGCATTCATATTTGCGAAACCCCAAACCTCGATAAGGGATAAGGCCTGGGTCACGAGACAACAGTCACATCGGCTAGGGATTAGCTTGAAGGGCTAAGGCATATCGGAGATCGGGAATCCAAGAGGATAGGGACAAGATAATAAATAAGGGGATAAGATATTAAATATAGGGATAAGATAATAAACATAGGGATACGATAATAAATAAGGGGATAAGATAATAAATAAAGGAAAAAGGAAATTAATGAAGGGGGAAGAGTCGATGAAGGGGGAATATGATGAAGAAGAGTCTTATGGGAAGGGAATTCTTTTGGGGGGAGGTCGGAGGCATTTTGAGGAGGAGTTTGATGTGCTTTGAGGCATTCGCTGGCAGCCTTTAAGGTCGGGCTTCTGGCATGAGGCCCACATGCCTGGCCTCTGGCTCTCAGTATAAAAAACCTAAGCTATTCCTTAACCCTAACACTCCTTCACTTCCACCTCTTTCCTTTGTCACCTCTCCACTTTGCTCTGTCCCTCTCGGCAGGCTCAATGCCTAGCTCCGAGAATTGGTGCTTGGGTGATGGCTTGTGTGTATTATGTTTTGCGTTTGGCTTGGAGGTGAGTGAGCTATCATATTCTTCTACAGTTCTGTTTCCCTGTACTGTACTATTGGATCAGTACCCGGTATTGTCAGAATTTAAGGATGTTTTTTCGAATGAGTTACCAGGGTTACCTCCTGAGAGGGAGCTTGATTTTACTATTGAGCTAAAACCTGGTGCAGAAACAATTTCCAAAACTCCGTATCGGATGACAGCGTCGAAAATTTGTGAGTTGAAAATGAAGTTGAAAGAGTTACTGGACTTAGGGTTAATAAGGTCTAGTGTCTCACCTTGGGGCGAACCAATAATTTTTATAAAGAAGAAGGATGGATCCTTACGACTGTGTATAGACTACAGGGACTTGAACCATGCTACAGTGAAAAATAGGTACCTGATGCCACGAATAGATGACCTCTTTGATCATATGAAAGGAGCAGCAGTATTCTCAAAGATCGATTTGCGATCAGGGTATCATCAGTTAAGGATTAAGGAGGGCGATATCCTAAAAAAGGCCTTTCGAGCTCGGTTTGGACATTATGAGTTTGTCGTAGTACCTTTCGGATTGACCAATGCACCAGTAGTATTCATGAGCCTCATGAACGACGTATTCTGGAAGTACTTAGATTGTTTTGTACAAGTCTTTCTAGATGACATCCTCATCTATTCCAAGAATGAAAGAGAACATGATGAACACTTACGAGTAGTGTTTTCCTGCCTTAGAGAGAACAAATTGTATGGGAATTTGTTGAAGTTTTCCTTCTTTCAGAAAGAGATCCACTATTTAGGTCATATCATTTCCGATGAAGGAATCTTTGTGGACCCAAAGAAGGTAAAGGCCATTATGGAGTGGTCAGTGTTGAAAAATGCCCATGAGGTGAGAAGCTTCATGGGGCTAGCAGGTTATTATTGGAGATTTGTGGAAGGATTCTCCAAAATAGTGAAAGCCATCACCACTTTCCAACGCAAGGGTGTCAAGTATGAATGGACAGAAGAATGTGATAGTGCATTCATCGAGCTTAAGAAGTTACTAAATAGTGTGCCAATTCTACGAGTGTCGGATATGGAAAATGTCTTCAAAGTCTGCATGGATGCCTCGAATCAAGGGTTGGGGGGCATGCTAATGCAGGATGGAGGAGTCATAGCTTATGCGTCAAGGAAGTTGAAGAAACACAAAGAGCTATATGAGACTCATGATTTAGAGTTGGTAGTTGTAATGCTAGCTCTGAAAATTTGGAGGCACTATCTTGTTGGGCAAAACTTTGAGCTTAAAACGGACTTGTATTGCACTCATGTTTCCCTCTATCTAATATATTAAATATAGGGATAAGATAATAAATATAGGGATAAGATAATAAATAAGGGGATAAGATATTAAATATAGGGATAAGATAATAAATATAGGGATAAGATAATAAATAAGGGGATAAGATAATAAATAAAGGGATAAGGAAATTAATGAAGGGGGAAGAGTCAGTGAAGGGGGAATATGACGGGGAAGAGTCTTACAGGAAGGGCATTCTTTTGGGGGGAGGCAGGAATCATTTTGAGGAATAGTTTGATTTTTGGTGGATTTTGGTGAATCAGAAGCAGGGGGCACTGCTTTGCTGGGGGTTTGGGCACGGGGGCCAGAACATCCTTACGGTATCCTGGAGCTAGGGAGCCGGACAGGATGCTCCTAGCTGGCAGGGAGGAAAACTCGGTTTTGGGCAGTGTTTGATACAATTTCAACTTCAGCAATGGACAACCAGATCAACGAGGGAATTAGCATCAGGAAGAGGTAATTTATTTATTCATTTATGAAATTGTTGTTCTTTAATTAATTTAACATCCTTATATGTTGAATGAAAGAAATTATTGATTCTTTCTGTGTAGAAGTAATCTTATCAGTTTCAACTTATGGATTTTAATAGTTCAAATTAATTTGGTCCCTACACATGGTATCAAAGCACTAGTTTAAAATCTGGGGCCAAGGCCTACCTACCCACCCATCCTCTTGACTCAAAGCTATGGTATGTGTCCTGAAAACAACTCTGAAAACCTGCAACTTGGAAACCCTTAATTTAGAGCCCTTAAAGTCCAGAAATAATGAAAAAAAATGACACCTAAAACCCTAGAGAATAACAAGAGTATCTCATAAACCCTAAGAGAACAACTTAATTAAATCATGAAGAAGAGACGATGTTGCATGAAAGATATCCTTCCCACCCGAGCCAACTGTATATCAACCCATCCAAGCCATTTGTTTATATGTAAGAGTTCTTCTTGCAAAACAATAGATGGTAAGCTCAAGCTTCTCCTTAAGCAACACATTAAATTTTAACAACACCTTTTTCATTATGTATTCCTTATCTATAACTATTAAAATCCATAAATTGAAACTGATAAGATTACTTCTACACAGAAAGAATCAATAATTTCTTTCATTCAGCATATAAGCATGTTAAATTAATTAAAGAACAACAATTTCATAACTGAATAAATGAATTAACTCTTCCTGATGCTAATTCCCCCATTGATTTGGTTGTCCATTACTGAAGTTGAAACTGTATCAAACACTACCCAAAACTGTGTTTTCCTCCTTGCCAGCTAGGAGCAGCCTGTCTGACTCCCTAGCTTCAGGATACCGTAAGGATATCCTGGCCCCCGTGCCCAAAACCCCCAGCAAACCGGTGCCCCTTGCTTCTGATTCACCAAAATCCACCAAAAATAAAACTCCTCCTCAAAATGCTTCATGCCTCCCCCCAAAAGAACACCCTTCCTATAAGACTCTTCCCTATCATATTCCCCCTTCACCGACTCTTCCCCTTCATTAATTTCCTTATCCCTTTATTTATTATCTTATCCCCTTATTTATTATCTTATCCCCTTATTTATTATCTTATCCCTATATTTAATATCTTATCCCCTTATTTATTATCTTATTCCTATATTTATTATCTTATCCCTATATTTAATATCTTATCCCCTTATTTAATATTTCTTTACCCCCCCCCCGTATANNTTTAATACATTAAATTATTAACCCCCTTTAATTATTTACTCAATTAATTAACGAGTCAATTAATAGTTAATTCATCATTGATAGATATGGACAAATAATTAATAATAATTAATTAGTTCATATTATTTAAGAAATAATTATTTAAGAAATAATTATTTTTTAACTAACATATTAGGACAGTCAGATTATCAAATTAATTATAATTAATCATCCTTATGCATCTATTTAACCAGGGTTGTTACAATTAGCTTCTGTGAAGTGACCCTGAACCTCGTTTTTCCTTTGAACACTTCAAAGGTTCTAACCCTTATGAAATTGGACTCTCACTGTAACTCCTTGAATCTAAGGAATCCTTGCATGCACACCTTGTAGCATTCACAATAACCCCTAGTTATTTCACTTTTCAACTCTGCGCACTCCTTTGTGACATCATTTCTTTAGCCTTTCTCCTCGATTGGAAAAGTTTAAGACTTCAACTCACCAGTGCACACCTTGTATGACTCTATGCGATACCTTCACTCCATCTAGTATGAGAACAATGGTATCCCCCCTGGGATTTTTTGAGATAAAACTCATAACCCTATCAACGCACCCTATGCAAACCTTCACTCTACTCCTTGTAGGAATCCTTGGGACGAGAAACAATTGAAACTCATACTTCTTTTCTCACAGACTTCATACATTCAACATGAAATCAAGAGTGTAGACACACATATCATTGAAACAAATGCATAACAGAGAACATAAGCAAAAATGTAAACATACTATTAAAATAGATGTAAACAACAACCACCACAACAGCATGAAATGGAATCAAATCATTTTTATATTAATCCCAATTCTCTTGTACACATTTCAACAACAACAACTATCTTCTTATACCATCCTACAATTTTTATTCTTCTCCATGCTCTTACTCTCTATAGCTCTACCCTTACAATGGGAATTTTTCAACAATACATCTGAGGGTGTCTTTTACGAGTTTCCCCCCCTATGGATCTAAGCTATATAATCAAAATAAGAGCTACAACTACTTTACATTCATTACAATTAAATGCATCCGTATCCAACAGATGAGAGAAATGCTCAAGATCTGTTTTACAATATTGAAACATAAATGAAAATACTTTCTCCTAACTATTACATTAATGTTCCTTCATTCAAATTCAAAATGTCTCAAAATATCTTTTGGTGTAATTCCAGCTGTCCTTGCCTTTGCACTTTCTTTATGGGCTCGCTTGTGATGCTCCTACATCATATGTTCCCCTAGGGAGCCTTTTCTTCCTAATATGTGCCAGAACCTGATCTCCTACTTCAAATTGAAGTTCTCTACAATGTTGATCATCTATGTGCTTGTACTCTTGGTTAGAACTCTCCAACTATCCTTTGAGCTTCTACATTTATGTAGCAAAATTTTCTGCTCCAACACTCTTGTTTTCACTATGTTCCAAGTCTCTCAACTCAAATACTCCCCTGGGTTACATTCCATACAATATGTGGAATGGGATCTTTCCAATGCTCTTGTTTGGTGAGTCATTATATGCACTCTGCTTGTGGCATAATCTGATCCCATTGATTATTATGCTCAGTGACTCTGCTTGTGGCATAATCTGATCCCATTGATTATTATGCTCAGTGACCAGACTCCTCAATAAGTTTCCCAAACTTTTTTTTACCACCTCGGTCTATCCATATGTCTGAGGGTGATAAGCTGAGATGAAAGACAAATTCGTCCCCAACTTCTTCCATATTGTTCTCCAAAAATGACCAACAAATTTTGTGTCTCTGTCTGAGACAATTCTTCTAGATAGGTCGTGAAGCCTCACAACTTCCTTGAAAAATAGATTTGCAACATGTGTTGAATCACTGTTTTTCTGGCATCGAATAAAGTGTGCCATCTTTGAAAATATATCCGCCACCAAAATTATGGAATCAAATCCTCTTTGTGTTCTTGGCAGTCCCAACACAAAATCCATTCTTATTGCAACCCAAGCCCTTTCTGGTATTGGCAATGGTTGATACAATCTAGTGTTCTATGTTTTTCCTTTTGCATGTTGGCAGATTATACACCTGTTCAAAAACTTTATCACTTTTGTTTTCATACCTGGCCAATAGTATGAACTGCTCAATTGTGCAAATGTTTTATCATGGCTGAAATGTCCAAACAATCCTCCACTATGATTTTCCTTCAAAAGGTTATCCCTCGTTGAGAATTTTGGTATGCACAATTGATTTCCCTTGAATATCAGTCTCTCTTGAATCATGTACTATGTCCATTGGATTTTGTCTCTTAGCACAGGCTCTAAAAATGCTTCATATGCTTCCTTGAAATCTGTATCATCACAATACATGTCCTTAATGTGTTCAAACCCCAAGGTATTCACCTGAAATTCCTATAGAATCAAACATCTACTGCTTAATGCATCATCAACTTTGTTAGCATTCCCAGCAATATGTTTTATGAAAAAAGTAAAATTTTTCATAAACTCAACCCATTTTGCATGCCTCTAATTCATTTTTTCCTGTCTGGTTATGAATTGTAAATCCTAGTTATCTCTATACAAGACAAATTCTTGTGGGACAAGGTAGTGTCTCCACTTCTTCAAGTCTTGAATTATGGCATAAAACTCCTTATCATACGTGGAGTATTTTCTCTTAGTCTCATTCATCTTCTCACTGAAATAGGAAACATGTCTATTATCCTGGCTCAAAACTCCTCCAATTGTGACTCCACTTGCATGACATCTCACCTAAAATGTCTTTTCAGAATTTGGCAAGACTAGAATTGGTCATTTTGTTATTTTCTCCTTCAATATATTGAATCTCTTCTCGGCCTCCTTTGTCCATTTAAAAGACTTGTGCTTCTTCTTCACTGCATCCATCATTGGTGCACAAATTCCACTAAAGTCTCTGATGAACTTTCTATAAAAGAATTCTAAGCCATGGAAGCTCCTTACATCAAACATACTCTTTGGTGATGACCATTCTTTTTCACCTTCTATGGATCCATCTTCAGTTCATTTGAAGAGATCACAAAACCCAAGTAAATGAGTTGTGTATTCATAAAAGATGAATTCTTTAGATTTATCAACAAGTTCTCTTGTTGTAGTCTCTTGATCACTAGTGTCAGGTGTCTGAAATGATCATATTTATCCTTGCTAAAGAACAGTATATCATCCAAATATACAACCACAAACTTGCTAATGAAATATTTCAGTATTTCATTCATCAGCCTCATAAAAGTACTTGGGGAATTTGTTAATCCAAATGGAATAGCAAGCCGCTCATACAAAACTTCATTTTTTCATGTAGGCCCCAACCCTCGGGCCAAGATCTGCTCAGGATCATTCTAAATCTGCCCCTTGAGTCTGATTGACTCTTCGGTTCCTCTACAGGGAATCCCACACACACACACACAACAACAGCAGTGTATCCATAGGTCCTTATGAGTATGCCCATGTGATCAAAACACAAAGCATCACTCAAATCTCCTGACCTTAATAGTATGGTCATGCCCTTTTACAAATCGGGACTTTTCTTTTATTTTTGGGATTTCACGAATCCTGTTGTCGAGTTTCTTGTCTCTTCAACCTCCGAAACCCAAAATGCCAAAATCTTTAACCTCATCCTCCTCCATAGCTGTATCGCATTTCATGACTTTGGGACTTCTAGAACAAAGAACCTGAATCTCTTGTCTTCGCAACTTCTGAAATACTGAACCTCGATGCGTTCAACAAAGGATGGCTATCCAATTATCTTTTCGCTGATTCGAAGTTTCAGACTTTGTGACCTCACAAATATAGATGTGAGGCTTCTGGCTCTCCAACCTCCGAACCCCCAAAATTCAAAATGGTATCCCCAATGGGACCAATGGCTATAAGATTCCCTTCGATCCAATGGCCTGTGTGATTTTGAACTTTCGGGTACTAGGAGTTAAAAAATCTCAATTCCAAACCACTGTACTCTCAGGTTCCTGAAAACCGAAACACCGAAATGCCAAATGCCACTTCACCAATACCTCGTGTTTCACAACTCCAGGGTTTCTTATGTGAAGTGCCTCGAATCCTTGTCAATGGGAATGTCAATACCTCATTCCCCAAAATGAAAAAATGCCACTTCTAGGATGTCCTGGATCTTGCAACTTTGAGGTTTTCAATGCAAAGGCCCCTGGCTCCTTGTCCTCAGGATTTCCTGTATTCTGAATCCTAAATTACTGAAATCCTGAAATTCCACACTTAACAATCGTTTTCACGATTTAGGAGCTAGAGTGACCAAGGATTTTGGCTCGCACTTCGGACTTACAAACTTTAAATCCTCAAAATGAGGTTGAGAACTTGAAACAAGTTCTTCCTACGCACACTCCCTGTGTTGCTGAGCTTTCGCTAAACTCAGATCTGAAGTATTTCTTGAAAAGAAATGTTTCTCGCCCTCCTAGATTTATTCTACTCGATTCACACCTTACCAATACTCTCTTCATAGAGTGTTCATTCACTCTGTAAGTGTCTTCCTGTGACACTTCCCTTCTCTCTGAACTCAAAATGGAGTTCTCTGGTGCACTCTTTGCACTCGCTCAATGCCCTCCAGGCAGAGCCTCAAAAAATCCCACAGTGATTCTATCTTCTGTTGTGTCCTCCTCTCCACAACCTCACCTCCAAGGTATTCAGTAACCTTGGGGTCTCCTCCTTGAGCCAATGACTTCAGCTGGTGTTCCCTCCTGACACGTTCTTTTCCAAATTCCTCAGAGTTTAGAAGTGCACCTATGCACTGCTTTCAGAACCTGCAACATTCTGTCACACCCTCCTGGCATGAAACCTCAAAGAACCCAACCTGAAATCAAATAAACCATGGATAGAAGAACCTATCTATCCCTACAAATGGGTACCTAACCATACATCTACAACATATAAATACACACACATGAAGACATTATTCATACACATAATAAAATGTAGGAAAAACTGCTCTTTGTATTAATATGAATGCCTATTTACAATGTGAGCTCGGAATGAAATAGAGTCTTGACTCTCCTCTCGTATCTATTATTCTCTCTCTCTCTCTATCCCACTACTAACATAATATCCAAGATATTTTACATGAGGGGGCTCTTTGAGCTCTTCCCTCCAAGCTACCTACCCTATTCAATTACATTAACTTTACATTGAATGGGTTGTCTAGTCTAGATTGAAGCTAGATCCAGCCTTACAACCATTAAAGTCCTTCTTTAACTATAGCTTACTCAAAGGCATGGCTTTGGCTCTACCAGCCTCACAAACATTTAATACAAATTCAAATTCAAAATTTGAAACGAGAGGGTTGTGCCTCTCCTTCTTCATTGAATGCGTGTTGTGTTGGTTGGACGGCTGGCTTGGAGTGATGCTCCTACATCATACTCCTCTGTTGTGAAAAATTCATGAGCTTCCCAACATCGTTGTTTAAATCCACCTGGATCCCAAACAACTCTTTGTAGTTGTTCATCTTCTCCTCTCCAGCTATGTTGTTGTTGTTGCTTCTACTTCTTCTTCCCTGTTGCTCTTGCAGGCTCCTTTCTTCTCAGCTTCTCATTGGTGGAAATCTCTGCTGCTAAACTCAACATTAGCCTTCTGATTTGTTCAATTACCTCATTCAGTGGCTCGCATGGATGGCTCTCCTTTCGCAGTCTGCTTCACTGCATTTCTTCCCTGCAAATGGGTCGATCAACTAGATATCCCATGCCATCTTTACCTCTCTTTGTGGGACTAAGTGGTCACTGTTCTATAGACTCCACTCTGTAGTCTCATTAATGATTTGTTGCTCAACTTCTTCCGGTGGTAGTTATGTTGTTGGCATTTGTCCTTGTGCTGATTGAATTCCAGCTTCTTTTGGCTTCTTCCCAAGTTGGTATGCTCCACTACCTGCTTCCAACTTAGCCTGTTGGATGTGCAATTTTTGCACCATCACCCTTCTCTCTAGGGATTCCAATTATTCACACAGATCAAGAAAATTTGTGTTGTCTTCTTCCTCTTCTACTACAGGCTTCAGTGCTATAGTCATCTTTGTTTCATCTTCCTGGATAAAATTTTGAGCCATTCTGTTGAACGCTCATCCTTTTCTCCTTGGGAAAACATAAGTGTTTGATCCACTTCTTCCTCCATGATAGTTTCTGTTGGTTGTCTCTCTTCTTTTGCTACATCTACAACACATGGTCTAGCCTCTACTGGGCTATCTGGTAGGAATACTCAAATTCCTCCAATCATCAAAATTCTCTTCTGATTCTCTCCTGTCAGCATTCCTTACTGATTTGAACTCTCTTATGAGTTCACGAGACTTTTAGACAGTCTCATCTCCTCTCCCCTGCCTAGCTGGCAATTTGGGAATTTTCTACTGCCCACCTGGCAATCTACGAGACCATCTAATCCCATCTCATTTCCCACCTGGCAATCTACGAGACCATCTAATCCCATCTCATTTCCCACCTGGCAATCTGAACTTTCAGCACTGCTCCCCTAGCAGTATGCGAGACCTTCTACTGATCTCTTCCCATTGCCTACCTGGAAACTCGAAAGTTCACTTCTTCCCACTTGGTAGTTTACGAGATCAATCGATCCCACCTTCATCAACACTCCTTACTAACCCGAACTCATCCTTGAGTTCATGAGACTTTCAAATAGTCTCATCTGCTCTTCCTTGCCCACTTGGCAATATGAATTTCCACTACTATCCTTCTGACAATCTATGAGATCCTCCAATGACCTCATTTCATTGCCCACCTGACAATTGGAAAATTCATCTCTGCCTTCCTGGTAGTTTATGAGATTTGAAATCGATCTCTCTTCCTCATCAATGAGGGTTTCTCCATATTCTAGCTCATAGATGAAAAACAACTCCGTGTCACTGAGGATTTTAGCATACCTCAACCATTTCCTCAACTCTTTTTGTTGTTTCCTAGCCAACAACTTTTGAACATGTCATTTGGCTTTCTTGTTCAGAGGCCATTCATACCTCCAATGTACTTTTGCCTCCTATTGCATCTTCAATGTCAGTTGTTCCATTCTCACCCTTATCTCAATGATTTCTTTGTCAATCTCTTCTTTACTCCTCTCCTGGTGGTCTCGTCTTCCACCACGCTCATGACCTCCAGTGGCCATCTCTATCTTTCACCTGCCCTCCTGACAGTGTATAGATCACTCTACATCTGAGAGCATCTCCATCTTCTCCTACAACTTGCTTGGTTGTATATTGACTATTTCACACCTGCAAACAATCACCACAGAGCATTATTACTATGTCTCTTTTTTCTTGTTGCATACAGATGAATCTCTGCTTCTAATTCCACTTGATGTTACCAGAAACTCTCCTTTCAATTCCTTTCTTTGCTATCTGCAAACAAAATCCTTCTCTGATACCACTTGACATGTATCAGAGTGTTTTTCTTCTCCTTCTCTCCCTCCTTCTGCCCATAGTATACAGACAAAAACTAGCTCTGATACCACTTGATGCAGACCCCAACCCTCAGGCCAAGATCCGCTCAGGATCATTCTAAATCTGCCCCTTGAGTCTGATTGACTCTTCGGTTCCTCTACAAGGAATCCCACACACACACACACATCAATAATGTATCCATAGGTCCTTATGAGTATGCTCGTGTGATCAAAACAAAAAGCATCACTCAAATATCCTAACCTTAATAGTATGGTCGCGCCCTTTTACAAATCGGGACTTTTTTTTTCTTTTCGGGATTTTGAGTTTCACGATTTCATGAATTCTGTTGTCGAGTTTCTTGTCTCTTCAACCTCCAAAACCCGAAATGCTGAAATGTCGAAATTTTTAACCTCATCCTCCTCCATAGTTGTATCACGTTTCATGACTTCGGGACTTCCAAAACAAAGAACCTCGACCTCTTATCTTCGCAACTTCCAAAATGTCGAACCCTGATGCGTTCAACAAAGGCTAGCTCTCCAATGATACTTTTGCCAGTTTGGAGTTTCAGACTTTGTGACCCCGTGAATCTAGATGCAAGGCTTCTGAATCTCCAACCTCTGTACCCCCAAACTCCGAAATGGTATCCCCAATGGGATCAATGGCTATAAGCTTCCCTTCGATCCAATAGCCTGTGTGATTTCAGACTTTCGGGTACCGGGAGTTCAAAACTCTCGATTCCAAACCACTGTACTCTTAGGTTCCCGAACCTTGAAACATCGAAATGCCAAATCCCACTTCACCAATACCTCAAGTTTTGAAACTCTGGGGTTTTTTATGTGAAGTGCCCTGAATCCTTGTCAACAGGAATGCTGAAACCCCGTTCCCCGAAATGCCAAAATGCCACTTCTAGGATGTCCCAGGTCTCACAACTTCAAGGTTTTCAATGCAAAGGCCCCTGGCTCCTTGTCCTCAGGATTTTCAGTATTCCGAATCCCGAATTAGTGAAATCCCAAAATCCCACACTTAACAATCCTTTTTGTTATTTGGGAGTTAGAGTGACCAAGGATTTTGTCTCGCACTCCGGACTTACAAACTCCAAATCCTTGAAATGATCTGGTGGTAGCTGTAGCTCCTTCCTGAGCTTATGCCTACTCCCTTTTCCTTGAAAGATTTTCCAAGTTCCAAAGGTCTTGACCTTTTCTTTTCCTCTGCGAACTCTACGACCTTGCGGTTCACCTGCATTCTGAAAATGCTATCTCTCCTAAGTTTTTGGGACTTGTGAAACCTTGAAAGGTTTCCCTGACTTCTTGCACTCCTTGCAGCTATTGCTCTCTGCACAAAGACACTCTTCTTCCTGAGCTTTCTTTCTCTGAAACCTTAAAGGGTTTCCTGAATTCTGCACTCTTTTCAAAGTCTCTACACATAGAGATGCTATCTGTCCTAAGCTTGAGAACTTGAAACAAGTTCTTCCTGTGCATGCTCCCTGTGCTATTGAGCTTTCCCTGAACTCAAATCTGAAGTATTTCTTGAAAATAAATGCTTCTCACCCTCCTAGAGTTCTTATAATCGATGCACACCTTCCAAAACCTCTCTTCACAGAGTGTTCAGTCACTCTGTAAGTGTCTTCCTGTGACACTTCCCTTCTCTCTGAACTCAAAATGGATTTCTCTGGTGCACTCTTTGCACTCGCTCAATGCCCTCCTAGCAGAGCCTCATAGAATCCTACAATGATTCTATCTTCTATTGTGTCCTCCTCTACACAACCTCACCTCCAAGGTATTCAGTAACCTTAGGGTCTCCTCCTTGAGCCAATGACTTCAGTTGGTGTGCCCTCCTGGCACGTTCTTGTCCAAATTCCTCAGAGTTTAGAAGTGCACCTATGCACTGCTTTCATAACCCACAACATTCTGTCACACCCTCCTGGCATGAAGCCTCAAAGAAACCAACCTGAAATCAAAGATCCCACAGATAGAAGAACCTATCTTTCCCTGCAAATGGGTACCTAACCATACATCTACAACATATAAATACACACACATGAAGACATTCCTCATACACAGAATAACATGCATGAAAAAATACTCTTTGTATTAATATGAATGCTTGTTTACAATGTGAGCTCGGACTGCAACAGAGTCTTGGTTCTCCTCTCCTCTCTATTCTTCTCTCTCTCTCTATCACACTACTA
This sequence comes from Picea glauca, assembly GCA_000966675.3. Taxonomy (NCBI): domain Eukaryota; kingdom Viridiplantae; phylum Streptophyta; class Pinopsida; order Pinales; family Pinaceae; genus Picea; species Picea glauca. The sequence continues at coordinate 897,696 of JZKD02S0055627.1, read as the reverse complement.
ACATAAGATCCAAGATCTTTTACATGAGGGCGCTCTTTGAACTCTTCCCTCCAAGATACCTACCCTATTCATTACATTAACTTTACAATGAATGGGTTGTCTAGTCCAGATCAGAGCTAGATCTAGCCTTACAACCATTAAAGGCCTTCTTTAATTACAACTTGCTCAAAGGCACAGCTTTGGCTCTACCAGCCTTACAAACATTCAATACAAATTCAAATTCAAAATTTGAAAAAAGAGGCTTGTGCCTCTCCTTCTTCATTGAATACGCGTTGTGTTGGTTGGCTGGCTGGCTAGCTTGGAGAAATGCTACTGCATCATTTTTCTTAAAGTTTTTCTTCCACTCATCACCTTCTCTCATTCTAATATGGTGATATCCACTTTTCAAATCTATTTTAGAAAAGAATTTTTCTCCACTTAAACAGTCCATTAAATCATCCAATCTTGGTAAAGGAAATCTATACCTAATGGTGATCTTGTTAATGGCGCTTGATTCTATTCACATTCTCCATCCTCCATCCTTTTTTGGACTCAACACAGTTGGTACTACGCATGGACTCAAGCTCTCTCTGACCAAACCCTTGTCTAACAATTCTTGGACTTGGTTCTTCACTTCCTCATTCTCTCAAGGTGTTAATCTAAATGTTGCTTTGTTTGGAAGACTTTCTCCTAGTATCAAGTCAATATGGTGGTTGATACTTCTGACTGGTGGTAATGAGTTAGGAAGATCATCCACCACTATGTCAACAAAATTATCCAACAATTCCTGAAATTCTTCAGGAAAATCATCCATCAAAGTACTTGTAAGCATAATTCAGGGTTTCCTCAACATAAAAAACTGCATCTCTTATTCTTTCTTGACTTATTTCAGGAGTTCCTTCCCACTCATGAGAAGTATGCTTGTGTTGGCTTCCTCTTTCATTTTATTATCCTCAAGTGGAAGTAATATGTGTGTTCTACAATTCTTCTCTAAGGTGTATGTATTCTTCCTCCCATCATGAATGGAATTCCTATCAAACTTCCATGGTCTTCCCAACAAAATATGGAATACATCTATGGGAATCACATCACATAGAATTTCATCTCTATATCCTCCTATCTTAAATTCAACCAAGAATTGTTTAGTAACCATTACCCGGTGTCCTTTCTAAGACCATGAGACTTTGTATGGCTTCATATGTGAATTTTTCTCCATCTCCAGTTTCTCCACCATCTCTATGGATACTAAGTTATCCATGCTCCCACTGTCAATTATCACCTTGCATACTTTGTCTTTAGTCTTGCAAACTATTCTGAGGAGACTATTCCTCTGCACTAGATTTTGAACCTTTGCATCTAGTTTTAAGAGGACCTTCCTCAACATCATGGATATTCCATCCTCTTCTCCTTCTACTTCAACATACCTTCTCTATGCTTCTGAAATGTGAGCTTCACCTCCTCCTTCTTTCTTTTTCCCAGGACATTCCCAAGACATGTGTCATGTCTTTTCACAGGCATAACATCTTACTTCTCCTCCTCTGCTTCTTCCTCTTCCTCCAAAATAAATTCTTCCACCACCCTGCCTTCCTCAGGAACTTCCTCCTCTTTCCAAGTGACTACATAGTTTCTCAGTCTCATCCTTAGACTTATGTTCCTAGTAATGGGTAAATCCATTGCCTTTGTTTGGGGCTGGGATTTTACCTCTTCCTCATTGGCTTTGTTTTCTGGCCAAATTCTCCTCTACCTTTAGAAAAAATTGATAAGCATCCTCCACTGTCCTTAATGACATCATGCTGAGCTCATCCTAGATTTCATATCTCAGGCCATTTATATATATGGAAACCTTTTATTCATCTTTCTCCCTTTGTCTAGTTATGATGTTCAATCTATAGAACCCCTCTGTGTACTCCTTAACTATCATACCTTTATGTCTCATGTTCTGCAACTTCCTGAACAAATTGATCTAATAGTCTTTTGGCATGAACTTATCCTTCATATTGGCTACCATTTTGTCCCAATTATTTATCTTTTGTTTTCCTTTGCTTCTCCTCTCAGCTTGTAGCTCATCCCACCACAGTGTTTCATACCCTTTTATCCTGGTGACAACCTATTTCACATTTTTCTCTTCATCGATATCTTCATAGTCGAAATGTTTGTCCATGGATCTTACCCAATCTAGAAGCTCTTAAACATCTAAATTTCCTTCATACATTGGGACCTCTATCTTGGATCTACCTCCCAATATAACAACTGCTCTCAGCAAGCATTCTTCGACAACATCCTCTTCTACAGCTTCTTTAGCTTCTACTTATTATGTCTTTGCATTGTTGATGTCTCCAACATCAGGTGAGCTCCTCTGCACTGCCTCCGTTGCCTCTAATCTTGCACGAAGTTCTCTCATCTCCCTTTCTATGACCCGATTGGATAAAGGTGGTTGCACTCGTCTCCTCGGTGGCATTGTGATGAATGTATGTTACAGACAAAGTACAACTTCAAGATCTTTTTTCTCTCCTCCTTTGTCTATTATCTGTAAAAAAAAATTAGGCTCTAATACCACTTATTGCAGACCCCCTTCCCTCCTAAGGGATGCGTGACCTCTCGGTTAGGATATTTGATTTTGGAGTCAAGTGACTCTTTGAAACCTTATTGGCCTCATTCTGTGTTAAACACTGGTCCCCTCAGCTCCCTGTGTAGGCTTCACGACACCTGCGACCTTCCATTCCACGCTCTAGAAAAATATCATAGTATTGGGCATTAGCATCTTTTCTATTAGTCCCTCCTCCGATGTGACCTTGGGCGATGACCACACGATTGTGGGTGCATCCACAAGTGGTTTGAACTCAAAATAATTTTGGGCCCGCAATTCTCCTCGAGCCTCCATGTGTCTTCCTGGCAAAACCACGGTATTGATTGTGACCCTCCCTTGAATTTTTAAAGTCCATGCAACTCATGTCCCCACAATGTGATATGACCGTCGATCTCACGATCTTGACGATGCTTCTAGATGAACAACTGAGATCTATTCCTTGAAATCAATGGTCTGGCTCTCCCTATCTACGATCAACGGTTGTGGTTGAGTTGAAATTCTTGAATTTGGAATTATCAAATCTCAAACCTTGGTTTCCTTTGCAAAGAAATATTCTAGAACAAAATATTTGCTAACATGTGTCCCCTTCAATCAATGGATGTGATCTATGTGGGTCTTCAGACTTTAGTTTTTTTTCAAATATCAAACCTCACTTTCTTCTGAACTCCAATCCTTCGGAGTGGACGATCGACAGACACTTTTCCCCATGATCAATGGTCCTGCCTTCACTTTGGGTGCTTTACCTTTCAACTCAGATCACTGGTCATGTGACCCTCCTCTCGATTGACAGTCGAGATCTCCTTCGGGTTTAAGACTTTAGAAATATCAATTCTCAAACTGAAAAATCCCATGAAACATTTCCTAGAGCTCACGATGTACCGACAGGTGTCCACTGACAGATAGACCACTCTCGGCTCTTCAGTTCTTCAGGCTTCGAGTGTTTCAATGCCTCACTTTTTCCTTCCTCTAGATCTCATGACCCACCAACATGTACCGCTCTGGATCTAATGTTCTAGTATTGATTCAGCTCTTCAGATCTTCACGCTTTGGGGATCTCAAGTTTCAAACTTTCTTCCTTCCAATATCATGCTATCTAATGACTCAGATTTTCTTGATTGATCCAACGCTTGATGTTCACTTCGGATGATCTGACAGATCAAGTTTGCCTCAGATGATCAAATGACTATGATTTCACTTCGAAAATCTAGAACTCCAGACTTCGGAAGTTTCAAGTCTCAAACCTTGATGGGTTCTCTCTCCTGTGTGTGTGAAGAATTAAACCTCATGTACCTTTACTTGAATCAGACAACTATTCATCCTTTGCGCTGTGATCCAAGGAACACCATCGCTCCTCCTCCTGAGCTTTAGATTTATTTTGACTTAGAAGGTTTTCTACGCTTTCAAAGGTTTTTGACCTTTTCTCCTTCTGTGAGTGTGGCTCTTGGGTCTTTTTAACACTTATGAAAAGTGTTACTTCTTCTAATCTTGGCCTTTGTGAAGGTTTTGGCTTCCCACACACTCCTTGTGTTTCATGGATTTTCAATAACTCAGATCCGAAGGATTTATTGACAAGAAATTATCCTCTCCCTCCTAAAGTTATCCTTTTGCTCGATGCATACCTTACAATTGACTCTTACTTAAGTATTGAGTTCTTGTAGATGATTTTTCACCCCTTGCAATAGTCACTTTGCACTCCTTGGAAAGGGAAAGTTTTGTGCTATCTCTTCTTAGCTTCGGAACTGAAACAGATCCTGTCAATGAAATCCTTGTGTTCTTTTTTCACACCTTTCACTGATTTCAACTAAAGAGAAACAATTGAAACTTATCCTAACATTTACAGTTCCATACATTCATTTACAGAAACAACAACAACAATAGGAAATTTGCAAGCAATAACAACATCCAAACACATTGGATCAATTTTCCTTTGTTGTATTCATTCTAAATAAAAATGGTTACAACTACAATCAAACAACAACTACAAACTTAGAAATCTTCTACTAACTTGTATCTAGCCTCATTTGGGCGTACAAAACCTCTATTTATCTAAAAGGGTTCTTAGGGTTCCCCCCGACTACTTGTCTACTCCAAAACCTAGCCTAACGACTATATTAGTCTAGTCTCATTCCAGAGCAAGAGTGGAAACTCCCACTTGGATCACAGTCATTCAAGCGTGCTTCAGAATATTTTTTGGTGCTGAGTTCATGCATGCTTCAAAATGTCTTCCGGCACTGAGTTCATGCTTGCTTCAAAATATTCGCCATAACTTCCATCGTTGAGATTCCAAAAATATTCCCAGGTGTTGAGTGGTCCTATTCCACGTTCTCGGTAACGATTCCCTTGCATCAGTACTATGTAAAAAGGCGGAGGTAAACTAAGTCAAATAACTAGTAGTTACCTGGTAAATTGCTAAGATATTCGTGGGGTACATGTTGTGTAAAATTTCAAGAGAAACAAGGTGTGAATGTTGTGATCTAAAAATAAAAAAACACATAGGTTTAGCCTTTAAACGCTAGAAAAAAAGTGCATAGAATTACCATTCGTCAACATTGGTTTTTATCATTCAATCTTACAAAGTTTTATCAATCCAAAACGCAGAGAGTTACCAAAGTTTAAGAAATTAAAAAATTAGAGAAAGTCAGAGTTTAATCTATCAAGACATGAATATACTCAATCAAAAGAAGGTGCAAATATCAAGGGTTAATCATAAGAAAAAAATGAAGAAATAAGTAAGGGTTCAATAACTGGGTGAAATTTATCCTCCACTTACTATCCATGCATAGGAAAGTAGGGCATTTGAATCTATAGGTCTTTAAACACCGGAGTGACGACCTTTGATTCGACTATTGGTTGACTCCTCAGGAATAGACTAATAATTGAAGGATAAGGGATAGAAAATGAAAACACAATCCACATCTAGATATTCTCTGTGGAGAAGAAAATAATGAAATAAAAGCGCAATCAAGGAATGAAGAAAATGCACGCAGGAGATACAAGAACGAAGGCACGGTTTGAGTTTGGGGTTCATTCTGGCCACGCGAAAAGAGACAGTAACTCATAAACAAAGGATATAGTGGAAATCAAGGGTTTTTACTGAATAAATCAAGCAACAAGGGATTATAGTTATAGTAGGAATGCATGTGCAGGAAATCTCATGTCCATGAAATATTCATCTGAGTACAAAAAACCATGTATAAATTGAATTTGTTGCAAGTAACAACCATAACAGGCATACCTTATCCAAATGTGAATGCTCTGAATTCATTGTCCCTTTCATTCTCAGTCCTTCTCCTTCTTTCAAACTGATGTGACCTCATTGGTACCTCCTAGCCAATGCTAGGGGTACTCTTCTTCCCCCTGAGCCCCTCAATCCACTAAGGGGACACACACACAATACCATAGAATTCTAGCACCCAGCTCGCCTCTCAAGGTAAATCTACCACTCGTTACCTGAGATGGGTATCCCAACTCCCAGAAAAGAAAGTTTAGTGAAGGTAAAATTTCAGCAACGTAACGTTATGCAAAAAGATCCCATCCATACTCCTCCTCCTCCATCCTTTTTATAGATTTTTTAAGTAATTAGTTTCCCAAATTCTCATTAAATTCCTTTTTTAGTTAATTAATTTCAAAAAACCTCCTTCGTACACATCTCACCCATCCCCTAGCTGCACCAAAAAGTCAATTTTATTTATTAATTAAATATTCTTATTTGCCTCGCCCACCTAAAAGAATTCCTAAAAACGCTCCTTGGTGTCCCAATATTCCCTTACAAATATTAAATGAATTACGCCTTAATTAATTCCTAGTTGATTTCATAAATAGCAAGTTCCCAAGGCAAGATTCCTTACTAAGTTAGACATTCATCTTTTTCTTTACATTTCCGCTTTTCTTTAAGTTTCTCCTTTTTCTTTTAAGTTTCCCTGTTTTTCCTTTTTAACTAAAAAGCAATTTAGCAAGTGTAGATAAAACAACCATTTACCCTTTTTCCTCTTTAATTGAAAATTAATTTAGCAAGTGTAGATAAAGAAACCATTTACCCTCTTTTCTTTTTAACTAAAAATTAAATTAAGAAATGTAGATAAAAACAACCATTCCCCTTTTTCTTAATTTTAATCCTCCATGTTAATTTTGACTTTAATAATTAAATTTGAATTTCTTAACCCCCTTCTTGTTACATGTTTATTTATTATTATTATTATTTTATCACATGTTATACTTAGACCTAGGTTTTAATTTCACTAGGCTGGGTGACATTTTTATTAGGGAAAATTGTTTGTAAATCTTACTTATCACATCATTCATTTTAAGGACGACTAGGTTTATTTGCTTACTAGTTCAAACTGCAACGTTCCCTTCAGAATGAACTAGGTTCTCCAAGGGTGCCACTTTTTTCTTTCCATTTTCCTTGCACGACGTTCCCTTCAAGATGCACTACGTTCTCTAAGGGTGCCACTGCCCTCTTTCCATTTTCCCTGGGTGACGTGGCCTTCAGGATGCACTACATGCTCCAAGGGTGCCACTCACCTCTTGACTGACTTTGGTAGACATCAAAACCCTAGAGTCATTACTTCGCCAAGTAATCATGTGGGAGACTAAGGTCCTCTAAGTAATAAGGCCCATGCCTTATTGTGCTCCCCTTAGAATAATTGTGAGTGATTGTCACAGTCTTCTCGCATGACATCGTGGGTCTTCTCGAACAAGATAATCATTAACCTACAGTTCAAGCCATGGTGGGAGTGCTGGTAGGCTGTGGCAAGGATGCTACCACATCTCTCCCTCAATGGATTTGGTTGTTCTGCATGACCCCTCTACTACACATGTGAGTCTCATCAACAAGCTATCGTCAACATACATCCATCAAAGAATCATGTCAGCAATAATAATCATTCATCATAACATCCAGTCATATGTGCATATGTCATATCAACAATATTCAAACGCCAATAGTCCACTCCCTAACTTGATCCAGAGTCCAAGGGGTTTCATCGATGCCTCCGCATCCTCAATGTCCAAATTTCTACACACTTAGGAGAACCCAGTCAATAACACTTGTCTATGTAAATACAATGAAATAATATATCATCAAATCCATAATATCACATAATCATAATAAAAATTACCAATAGTATAATAACCCGGATCACTTGCACGCAAGTGTCCTCAAATAATAAGTTCTCTCACTGTGCGCAAAAGCAGGATGTTACAGGTGGCTAGGACAAGAGTCAGTATAAATATTCCTTAAGATTTTCAAAATATTTGGTTGCTTGTTGAGTCCAATAAAATTCCTCCTTTATTAACAACATTGTTAGAGGTGTTTCCTAAATGGGTTGGATCCAATGGTGAAAAACGAGGAGTTTTTCACCATTGGGAAAGGTTTAATTCTCGTGAGAGCCTAACTTGAAGCCATGGGGGCACCTTGAGGTAGTGTTCAAACATGTAGTTTCACCCAGATATATTATATTAAAAATGATATTGTGACCCATGCACTCATAAGTGGATCAAAGCCCACCCCCATGTCCTCCATTTTTTTATGTCCCCGAGGTGTAGGACAGTCGGTGACGGAATTTGATGTTAAGGCACTCTGTGATGTTAAAGTCACCATTTCAAAACTTGCGGGGACAAAAAAAAATCCATCCATGTTAAGGGTTGGTGTGGCTCAGGTCAGGTCCGATCCCCGCATGATTTTGATGGCTTGGATGCCCCTGAGTCATGGTTTCTTAGCCACAGGTTAGTCCCACATGTCATGAACAAACTAACAAACAAACAAACAAACAAAAACATTGTTATAGGTGTTGTTAATTGACCATAATTCTTGGCAAACTTGCAGTAATATGCTATTGATCCTAAGAATCCTCTAAGATTATTCAAGGTTTTCAAAATTGCCCATTCCATCATAGCATTAATTTTGTTAGGGTATTCTACCTACTTGAGATAATTACCATGCTATTGATTTGAAAAAAATAAGTGTAGCACCTAACATTAGGACTTACAGGTACACATATGCACAAAAGAGTGTAATTGATAGTATGATTCAAGAAATGTTAGAGGTTAAAAAGTGTGGTGGGACCATAAGCTACACGCCTAAGGATTGTAACCTAACATGGATACCAAATGTTATGAATCAAAATCCAAAATAGTCAATGAATACTAATCCACTTCGAGGGTGAAACATCCATTTATAATATATCCAATATAAATGAAAAGATGAGATGATCCTAAAACTAGGTCTCCTTGGTGCGCTTGTTTGTGTAGGATGCCAAGGATACAATTGCAATTAAAAGTTCAAATTGAAAATAAAAATATAATAGTACAAATACAACAACTAAATATCTAGATATTTACATGGGGATTCATGCTTAACATGGGTCTTTTCCTAGAATATTAATACCGATGCATTGGTTTTCTGTCGGTTGGTAATTGGGATATTTATTAATAAAGCAGGCTCTATATTTGGCTTCACTTCCATGAACAAGACGAGTGGTATATATTTTATCAAGATAAACTCCCCAAATTCTTTCACATGGTATCATTCATTAAGATATGGCACATACTTGTGTTGTTAAGTTTGATAAGATTGTAATATCCTCACTATAATCCCCATTTTAATTAATAAATAATGTATATATAATGTATGGATCTCGCCAAGCAATGTATACATGAATTGGATTTCTGAATTTTAATAAATAAGATGTGATACCAGTTGTTGGGGATGTGGAAAAATATTGGGGGTTGAGTAATCCCCCAGAGGGGAGAGGTCTAGAAAGGGGGATTTTATGCATGAACTTAATTCCAAATTCCTTTTCCTAATTTTTAGTTCTTTGATTTAGCCTTCTAATTTTCCTTGAGTGTGGAAGTACCCAATCATTTAATATCTATAAAAGGGTGTGTGTATAAAATCACATCCCATAGTTATCATAGATATGTTTAGTGAATTACAACTAGCTTGGGGATGAGTTGAATTCAATCAAACATGAAAAAGGAGAGGAAATCCATATGGGCAGAGAGAGAGGTAGTTTATATAATCACGTTTAGCATGATAGAAAGGAGAGAATGGGGAAGAAGAGCATTGTAGATGGAGGAAAAATAGAGGGATAATTTTGGAGCATTTTTTGACCAAAAATACTTAAGAGGCAAGTTTTCAAACTTGCAAAATAACCAAGTTGCCAGGCCTAAAGAATAAACTTCTGTGAGAGTTGTATTGTGTAATGACCCCTGTTAAATAGGTGTATATGATAATTAATTATAATTAATTTAATAATATAATTGTCCTAAAAGATTAGCTAAACCTTAATTATTTCTTAAAATAACATTTACTAATTAATTATTATTA
>JZKD02S0055627.1:863603-878086 GCA_000966675.3 Picea glauca | reverse complement strand
ATGACAGTTTGATTATTAGTACATGCACGAGAATTGTATGTACTAGCTACACATGCAATTCTTGTACATATACACTAGTATGTATGAGTTTTATTGACTTACTTACTAATAATGTCGGTTACTTGTTCTGAATGTGTGAACCATGTTTCGTGTCCTTTGTACCATAAGATACCTTAACTTCGGGACGAAGTTTCCTGAAGGGTGGGTGTTTGTAACTACCTCGCTTAAATAGGTGTATATGATAATTAATTATAATTAATTTAATAATATAATTGTCCTAAAAGATTAGCTAAACCTTAAATATTTCTTAAAATAACATTTACTAATTAATTATTATTAATTAGTTATTCATGATTTTTTATGATTAATTGAAGTATTAATTAATTCATTAATTAATAAGGTAAATAAATAAAAAAGAAGGATAATAAATTATATTATTAAATTAATTTACATACCCGATATGGGATAACACATTAACTACAAGGGATAAGATATTAAATAAAGGGGATAAGGGGCATTAACGGGAAGGGAAAAGGAGGTAACAAATGAGTTAGGTAGGGAGTAAATGAAGGGGGGGGGAGTCAGTGAAGGAGGGATAAGGAAGGGAAGGAGTTTGACGGGAGGCATTTTTTCTACGGGAAGTTGGAGGATGAATTTTGGGGGGGAGCTCTGGATTTGTGGAGAGAAGTGAACTTATGGAGTAGGATTGATACAGTACAACGGAGTTGCTGGGGTTTTGGGGCACGAGGGCCAGGATATCCATTGATATCCAGGAGCTAGGGATTTACCTAGTTGACAGGGAGGAACTAGGTTTTGGGTAGTGTTTTGCGGAAGCGGGGAGGCAAGTGGCGGACAAACGGATGTTAATAGCATCAGGTTCAGGTATTTATTTAAATTTATGCACTGCTTTCCATTATGATTAATTAATTTTATTATTATTGATATATTTGATTGTGAATGTGCTAAATGAAGGTAACTCTTAAATTTTACTGCTATGTTTAAAATAAATGGTTGTTTATTTAATTCGGTCCCTTACACATTGCAACAACAAGTTTGTTGTTGTTTTTATTCCTAGTAGTTTTCCTATTAGTCAATTCCCTTGAGTTCCCAATAGTGAGATTCCTGGTTAATTGCACCATAGATAAAATTATTAACAAATGGGATGCTTGATGGACTAAAAGTATGAAGGGTTACATTCCTTGGGTTGGGAAAGTATAGAGGAAGAGAGTTGGGGAAAAATTGGGATATTTGTAGGAGAATGCTAGTGGGTTGTTGGATTATATGATTTATGAGTGGATAGTGAGAGACACACACTTTTGTGGATTCTTCACCCTGGATCAAGGGTAACTTGTTGTTGAGATATGGAACAATAAGTATATGGTTGGGTGGAATTTTTTTCTGAAGCAACTTTGTTGGTTGTGGATCTTGATTTTCTTCATCATTTAAAGCCATGTTTAAATCCCATGAAGACTTTACACCCTGGAAGAATGTAAACCCCTCCACGTGGGGGAGTGTAGGGGGGTCTTGCTTGTCTTGCAAGGTGCACAAGGCCTATACCTTTGACAAGGGTTCAAAGGCAAATCCCCCGAAGGAAAAATTTCCTTGTAAATGTATATTGTAATTTCATAGTAAATCTCGATCGCTCATTATAAGTTCGTGGATATGATGGTAGAAGTTATGTTAGTGTTTTTTTCCCTAGAAGGAAACCATGTTTTATGAGGGAAATGTATTGTAGCTATGTATCATGGTGAATAATGTATTCTGAGTAAGGAGATTATGAGAGAAAGAAGAGGAAGTTACAACAGGAGTGTTGTAGGTTGTATCCCTTCATTTGTTGGATAATAAAAAGGAAGGACTTGGCAATTTATTTAGTGGACGTAACCCATACTGGGTGAAACAAGAATATTTTTGTCTCTATTGTATTGTGTATCTTATGTGTTTTATTTCCACATTGGTTTTATTTTATTTCTCTGAAATCATGTTTTTCTAACAACTGGTATCAGAGCAAAAGGTAACTCATAGGAAAAGAGGGTTCTTGGTTCGAGTGGGAGGAATGGAGGAAGATGAAAAGTTTTGGATTGAGAAGTTTAATGGCCAAAACTACTAGTTATGGAATATGAAGATGAAATATTATTTATATCATAAGGATCTGTTCCTACCATTGGGTGGAATAGGAAAGAATCTGACAACCATGATGGATGAATAATGGGAGGTTCTTGACAGAAACGCACTAGGAACGATACGGTTGAGCTTGATAATGTCACTGGATTTCTTGATTTTGAAAGAAAAGACAAAAAATGAGATGATGGATGCATTGGATAAACTATATAAAAAACCCTTGGCGTCCCATAAGGTATTTATACTGAATATATTATTTAATATGAAGATGTCAGAAGGTTGGTTTGTTGCAGATAATTTAAATAAATTTAATACGGTTACTAATCATCTAAGTTCTGTAAAAGTGGACTTCGATGATGAGGTTAGGGCTCTTATAATCTTGTGCTCATTGCTAGAAAGTTTGAACGACTTGGTCATGGCTGTAAGTAACTCTATCTCTGGTTCAAACACTTTAAAGTTTGATGTTGTTGTTAGTTTTATCATTTGTGAGGAAATGCGATGAAAAATCACATGTGAGACATCAGGCAATGCATTAAACATGGAGAATAGGGGAAGACAAAAGGATAGAGGAAAGGGCTCAAGGAACCACGAGAATCCTAGGAAGGACAGATCCAGATCCAAATCCAGACTAGTAAAGATAGGGTGTTGTAATTGTGGGAATAAAGGACATATAAAGAAATATTGTAGAGATCCAAAGAAACAAAGAGATAGATAGTAGGAGAAACATCAGGAAGCAAATGTAACAAGTGATGTGTTACAATATGCTTTGATTCTTTTTGTAGATAATATTTTTGAGTCTTGGGTATTAGATTTAGGGGCTTCATTTCATGCCACACCCCATAGGAAACATTTTCTAGATTATGTTCAAGGTGATTTTGGATGGGTTCATTTGGGTGATGATGCACCATGCAAAATTGTTGGAATCGGAAAGGTAAAAATAAAGTAAAGGAATGGGAACAAATGGTTGTTGAGAGAGGTAATACATGCTCCAAATCTAAGGAAAAATCTAATTTCAATAGGGAAATTGGAAGGTGAAGGTTGCATATCCATATTTACAGAGAAGGTGTGGAAGGTCAACAAAGCATCATTGGTGATAGAAAAAGGAGAGAAGGTAGGTACATTGTATTTGTGTACTAGTAATATTGACTCTTCTATCTCCTTAGCTTCTACAGGAGTGGATACAACATTGTGGAATCATAGTATTGGACACATGAGTGAGAAGCGATTTCATATACTTCAGAAAAGAAATTTGTTGCTAGATATTAAACAAATTGATTTTGATTTCTGTGAGAAATGTGTCTATGGAAAACATAAGAGAGTAATATTTCTCAAAGTCGGAAAAGAAAATAAGAGTGGAAGGTTAGAGATTGTGCATAAAAATGTATGGAGACCATATCCAGTATCATATCTTGGTGGCTCTCGGTATTATGTTACTTGTATTGATGATGGAACTAGAAAAACTCGGGTTTGTTACATTCGACAAAAAATTGATGTTTTTGATACTTTTAAGAGATGGAAAGATTTAGTTGAGAATGAGATAGGAAAAAGTTTTAAGTGTCTTAGATCAGACAATGGAGGTGAATATTGTAGCAAGGAGTTTGATTATTATTTTTCATACCATGGGATTCGTATAGAGAAGGAAGTTCTAGGAACACAACAAGCAAATGGTGTTTCAGAAAGGATGAAGAAGACAATCATGGAGCGTGCAAGGACTATGAGATTGCATGCTGGTTTTTGCTTAAATTTCTTGCCAGATATTGCAGATATTGTTGTTTACTTAATAAACAAAGGACCTTCAAGCTCTTTGGATGGTGTAATTCTAGAGGAGGCATGGAAAATTAAAATGGAAAACTATTTTGTTTTGAATACTTTTGGTGTGAAGCATTTGTCCATATTGATAAAGAAAATAGAACAAAGCTTGAGGAAAAATTCAATAAGTGTACCTTTATTGGATATGGCGTTAATGATTTTGGTTATCTCTTATGTGATTATGAAAATAAAAAAATCATTAGGATTAGATATTTCATATTCAATGAGAAGTTCATGTACAAAGATCAGGTGTAGGGAAAGATACAAGAAAAATAAAAACCAGAATACACAGTGCTTGGTGAGATCATTGAAAAAGAAATTCCAAAGGTACCATAAAATAAAAATGTACAAAAACATGAGCAACATGTACCTCAAGATCCTGCAAGTGTTGTTAGAAGATATACCATGTTAAGTAGACCCCCTAAACAATACTCTCCTTCATTGTATTATTTATTGTTGACTAATTTTGGTGAACCAAAATGTTATGAAGAGGCAATGTAGATAGACACTAAAAAGAAGTGGAAGAAAGGCATGAAAGGGGAAGTGGATTCCCTATTAAATAACCAGACTTGGGATTTGGTTCAGTTTCCTGTAGGAAAAAAATCATTGCATAATAAATCATTGCATAATAAATCAATTTACAAGTCGAAGGAATAAGATGGAGGTAAAAAGAGTTACAAGGCTAGACATGTTGTAAAGGGGTTTGCACAAAAGAAAGGCATAGATTTTGATGAAATTTTTTCTCTTGTTGTTAAAATGAATTCAATTAGGACTATTTTAATTCTTGCGACAATAGAATATTTACATATTGGATAGTTAGATGTAAAAACAATTTTTCTCTATGTGGATTTGAAGGAAGAGATTTTTATGCAGCAACCACAGGGGTATGAGGTCAAAGGGAAGGAAAATTTGGTATGTCGGTTGAATAAGATATTGTATGGCCTAAATCAAGCTCCAAGGAAATGGTATTTGAAGTTTGAAAGGTTTATGACAGGACTAGGTTATAGTAGACATCATTCTGATCACTATGTTTATTTTACAAACCTAGAAAATGGAAGCGATATTATCTTGCTATTGTATGTAGATGACATTCTTGTTGCAGGGTCTAATATGACAGATATAAATGTGCTCAAGAAGAAATTATCTAATTCCTTTGTGATGAGGGATTTGGGTGTTGCAAAGAAAATCCTTGGTAACAATAACAAGAGACAGGAAAAATTGCAAATTGACATTGTCTCAGGGTGAGTACATAGAGAAGGTGTTGGAGAGGCTTAGAATGCAGAATGAAAAACTAGTTAGTACACCTTTGGCTAGCCATTTCAAATGTACTAAGGACATGTATCCCAAGAAATGAGAGGAGTTAGAATACATGTCCAAGGTCCCTTATTCATTAGCAGTTGGCAGCTTGATGTATGTGATGGTTTTCACAAGACCAGATATTGCACATGCAGTGGGCGTTGTGAGTAGGTATATGAATAATATAGGTAAAGAAGATTGGGAGGTAGTAAAATGAATTCTCAAATATTTGAGAGGTATTGCTAGTCATGAATTATGTTTTGAAGGTTCAAACATCGTTCTATAGGGATATGTTTATTCAGATTTGGTAGGTGATAAAGATAGTAGGAGGAGAACCACATGGTATGTTTTAACTGTAGGTGGAACAAAAGTAAATTAGATTTTGAAACTGCAAAAGGTTGTTTCACTTTCAACAACAAGGGCAGAGTATGTTGCTAGTACAGACGCTAATGAAGAGATGATTTGGTTATAGAGGTTTATGGAGGAATTGGGAAAGAAGAAAATAACTCATCCTTCCATTCAAATACTAAGCATATACAGTTGAGGTACCATTTCATACGATCCATTTTGAAAGATGGACATTTGAAGTTGGAAAAGACACACACTAGCCAGAATTTGGAATACATGTTAAAAAAGGGAGTAACCATAGATAAATTGAGTTCTTTCTCAGTTCTAGTTGGTCTTCAAGCATGAAGATTAACATGAGAAATTTTCCAGGTCCAAGAAGGATCGTAATCCAGCAGATACAACATCGATGGAATTGTTGAGATCAGTCTGCAAGTGGGATATTGTTGGTTGTGGATCCTAATTATCTTCTTGATTCAGAGGAGTTCTTATAACCCATGAAGACTTTACACCTTGGAAGAATGTACACCGATCCATGTGGGGGAGTGTAGGGAGGTTTCCCATCCTGTGGGATCTAGGGGGGCTATCCGCCTAGCGCGGCTTAGGGAGCGATTCCCCCAAAGGAAAATTTTCCTTCTAAATGTATATTGTAATTTCATAGTAAATATGGACCATTCATTATAAGGTCACAGATTAGACAATAGAAGTTATGTTATGGTTTTTTTCCCTAGAAGGAAACCCTCTTTTATGAGGGAAATGTATTGCGGCTATGTATCATTGTGAATATTGTATTCTAAGTAAGGGTATTGTGAGAGAAATAATAGGAAGTTATAGCGGGTGTGATGTGGGTTGTATCCCTTCATTTCCTGGATAATAAAAATGAAGGACCTGGCAATTTCTTTGGTGGAGATAGCCCACACTGGGTGAACCACATATATCTGTGTCTCTATTGTATTATTTATCTTCTGTATTTTATTTGCACAATTTTTTTTTTATTACTCTACGATATTGTTTTTCTAACAAGATCGTTGCACATCTGATTTTAAAAAGACAGGTGTTTTTTTTTTTTTTGGAGTTAGTTTATGAGTTTGATTGTTCTACATTTTACTCTCTGTATGAGAATGAATTATATGTTATTATGACAAATTTATTAGCTACATTAATTTTATTATATCATGTTGTAGTTTCATTTAAATAATGGTATCAACAAGTGGTTGGATCTGTGTGTTTTCCTATAGTTGGTAAGCTAGATGATATGTTAGCATAAACAATTTTATTTTTATGTGTATTCTGCTAGTCATGTTCCTCAATTGAGATGGGGAATGTTACAGATTGGTATCTAATCTTAAGGATGAATAAAAAAATTGCATGGGACATACATAATAATGAATTTAACAATTCATCATCTCATATTTTGAGTTTTGTTGAATTTGTGGAAAATGGTAAAACCTGAGTGAAAACCCCTAATTTCTGAGCGAAATTAAGTCAAAATTTCACTCATAATGGTTGTTATAAAGGGGTCATTTTGACTTGAAAGCGACCCAATTCGGATTAGGCAAGAGAGTCTGACAATTTCATGATGGTTTCGATTGTCACAGTCTGAAAATATGGAAAAATGATCTAAGTCAATAAAATACTTTTGTGCACTAAATATTTGCACTCAAGAGTGCGGAAGGTGTGTTGTGCACTAAATATTGGTGTTGCACAATGAAAAACTTCTGGTGCACGCAAAATATTGGTGTGTGGAATGTGTGCTAGATATTGGAACTACATGATGTGGAACTTACGGTGCATGTGGATTATTAGTGTGCAGTACATGCATTAAATATTTACATTGTGCATTGTGGAAATTGCACACGATGATTATTGGTGCACAATATGTGTGCTAAATATTGGCACTGCACATTGTGGAACCTATTCCTAATGAGTACCTGTGCATAGTACATGTGCTAAATATTGGCATTGTGCATTCTGGAACCTACACACAATGAATATCAGTGTGTGATGCATGCACTAAATATTTTCGTTGTGCATTATGGAATGTGTGCTTTACTATTATTGGTGTGTGGTACGTGGTATAAATATTGGTGCTACATGGAGTATAACTTGTGCACACACATATTTCTAAAAGGAAGAAGAGAAGGAGGAAAGGAAATAATTTTTTTTGATTATATAAGTAGGTCAATTTTAATGACTCTGACAACATTAAATTAGTCATTTTCCGTGAAAATTTGCAGTTTTTAAGGGTCGTCAACTTGTGGAGGAATTTTTAGGACCTAAACAACATTTTTATAGGATTGAAATCTTGAGATATATATGTACCTTCAATACATGTATTCTCTACCACTTAAATCATAGATCTCAGTGAGAGATTTCCAATGAGATATTTTAAGTCCAAAATAGAGCTAGTATGAGGAAGTTACAACTAAAACAATACAGAGTATAATTTAAGCACCAATTCTCTTCTAGAAGGAATAACTCCTTTCTCAGAAGTTGGTTTGGGGAATGAGAGAAGTTTGTTTAAATACCCTGGAAAATAGAAGAAAACCATGGAACTTGATTTGTAATATGGGTACCTGAAACAATATGGTATGGTAGATAAGACACATGAAGCAATAAGGGGTAAGAAATGAGAAATAGTCTAAAATTCCACAGACCATAAATTTATGCTCAGAGATAACAGTTGGGAAAAAGAGAAATCAATATAAAGGTATTAAGGAGGAGAAGCCATATATCAAGACAAAAAATTGATTTGAATATAATTTGCAGTCAAATCAAAAGAAGATTATTGGTAGCCTTGAAGAGAAGAAAATTATTCTTTCTTTTTCCATAGATATGAATATTGATTTTTGTCTAACAGGAATTGTATTGTATGAATATTTTATTTCATATTTAGAGGTATATAGGGGAATATTTTTTTATGTTTTTAGCCGTGGACAAGTACTTATGCATGGGTATAAGTGTCTAGACATGTGGAAGTCATCCAAATCCTTCTAGCTTGATACTTTACTTTAATTAAAATAATTATTAAAGTAAAGTTCTTTTATTAATTAGTTGAGTTTTATTTAAAGAAATGCTAAAGTAATTAGAATTAGAGAATTAAATATTATCCATTGATATCAAGTGTGGTGAGAAGTAATATCAACCGTGAATCACTTTGGATATTAGGGTTAGATCATAACTCAGTATCATAAAAGCATCGCAAGGGTGAAGGAGAAGATACTTTATACTTTTTTTATACAGAAATGGTTGGATAATGAAGGAATGTAATTCAAGGAGAAATTGGATAGGTGGTGTTAACACTGAGAATCACCCTCATATTGCAAGAGGATAAAACTAGTACCGATCGAAAGGTTTGTGAATGTAAATAAGTGATTAAAGGTCAATTGGAAAAATATCAGTCTAAGAATGTTTTAACACAAAAATTTGGGCTAGCATGCATAGGCAAATGAGGTTTTGATTAACTTTAGCCAGTGGTTTAGGGGTAAATGTGAATAGGAGGAATAATTGGTGAGGAAGGTGGATAGGTATTCTATTAGCATCATGCCTTCAAGAAGCCAAGAGAAAAAAAACCCAGTCACAAGAACTTCTTAAACTTAAAGTTTAAAACACTGAAAAACATTCATAGAAACATTATAATCAAACATTAATTATAACACAACCACAACATCTTATATGGATCATCCAATCATGATCATTTCGTAATAAGAGACAACAAGATGATGAAAGGAAACTGACTTCTATTAATGAAAATGTCTCAAGTCAAATACATAACCAGAGAACAACTTTACTTAGTCAAAATATTACAATCATGGAGCTGTGCTCAACCATTAAAACCTCTCTAATCATTCAAAAAATGTATTTATAATAAAAATACAATAGGAAATAGCTAGAGGTGTGATCCAACCTTCCTATCCTAGGATTCTCCAAAACAACTACAATTCTAACATCTGCACTAACAAATGTAACAAACTGCTACAATTTAGGAGCCATGTTGGCAACCACTCTAACAAGAATTGAATGGAATGTCTTGTAGCTTGGGCACATCCTTCTCGAGTGCCACGTGTCCTTCAATATTGTATTCTTATCCCCAATTGCCACATGTTGATCCTTGTTTCCCTCCACATCATCAAAATTAAGAAAGAGTCATGAATTCAAAACTTTGATTGTAATGGCCAATTCATAGCGCCATTTTGTAGCACATTCGGTAGCCAATTCCATAGAACCCTTTGTAAAACAACTCTGTAGATTTTGTATACCTTTGTAAAACAAATATGCATATTTAATAGCACCTTTTGTGAAATAACTATGCAATTTATGTATTTGCCCCTGAGAAACAGCTCTACAAATTTCATAGTGCCTCATGTGAAATAACTCTATAGTTTTTGTAGCACCATTCTCATGTTTGGCTAGAAGATTATGTAGCACCTTTGTTAGTGCAAATGTAGAACAACCTATATAGACGATTCTGTAGAGCCATGGTGCTACAAAATATCTTTTTTTTTGTGTGTGATGTAACAATTCTTCAAAAACACAAAAAACTTAGTTGATGGACTAGGAGCCTGTAGATTCCTATATAGGTGGAAAAATCATCCTTCCTTGAACATTTCAATCTTACAAAAAGTGATCACCCAAAAAAATGGATCTGTCATCCCCCCATCTACTTCCTCAATCTAGAACTCCTCCTTGTTGTAGGAGAACTTCCCTTTGTCATACCATCATCTCTTTCTATTACATCTTGTGCCAGAACATTTAAGTTCCTTTGAGCCAGTTCATCCCTGAAGGGCTACAATCCTTCTTTGACATTTTTGTTTTGGGTCTAAAAGATTTTTCTTTGTCTGTATAGAGTCTTAAGTTAGCTATGGAGAGGCAAGGATCTTCTTGCTGAAAACCTTTCCATATCAAGGGTTTCATTGTACATGTCCATGAGCTCCTTCATCTTTCTTCTCTCAGCCAAACTTCTTGCCTTCAAACGAGAAACTTATTTTCTAGAATCCCTGAGTTGTCTAATCAATCTTTTGAAAGTGGGATTATCAAGGGTAGTGTTAATGTTGATAACCTAAATAGGTTTCTCAGTGGATTTACCTTTATCTTTCTGCTAAACAGAGGCTCTATCTATAAGCTCATTGGGCCTCTCAATGACTTTACCTTTACCTTTATCTTTCCTTGAAACTAAAGCCTTTGGTATTACTTTTGCTTCAACAACTTCCTTGTGGGTTGATGATCTAGTAAAATGCCTCTTGAATATGGTCTTAGTTGCTAGAGAAGGTGATGGGAAATGCAATTTCCCACCCCTTTTAGATGTGGTTTTGGTCGATGAAGGAACTTATTCCAATTAAGGTGTAGGAGGAGGTGAAAAATCTCTGTGTGGGGAGTGATGAACCTCCCTCTCTTCTTATTCAATTTCCTTAGGGGTTTCTTTGCCTTGGGTAGTAGGTTTTCTTTTTCTCTTCTTGCTTATTCCTATTCGGGTACTACTACTAGATGGAAAAGGTCTATGTATCCTGGATTGAGAGTTAGAGGATATATCTAGCTACATATTGGCAGAGACAATGAACTGTTCCCAAGAAATGTTCATTTTCTTCAACTCTTCCATAACCAACATCTTGAACAACCCATAGTGGAAAAAACTAGTGTCCATAGCCTTGGACTAGGATTGGACTCTATCAGACATATTTCCCATACTTCTCAATAGATAAAAAGGGATATTCATTGAATTATTACAAGTGAAATGTAGTGAGAGTCTTATGTGATATCGGTATATCATGTTAAATATTCCCTCACATGTAAAATATCTCTGGATAATCTTCAGCATTTTATGAAAGCCTTCAACTAGATGGCTCCTAGGAACTCCCTTAAAAACAATTGTCTTTCTGATAGTCTGGTTTGAGGAAATCCTTCGAAAAGGATGCATTGAGGATCATGGATTTGAACCACCTCTATCCAGTGTTGGGTATCTCAGTGGTTGCTACAATAGAGGCCTCAGATACCTCAAACTCAAGGTTTCCTACCTTGGTCTTAATGCCATCAAAGTGAAATGCAAACTACCTTGTGTTGGCAAATGTTTAACAGGTAGCATATGCTTGTCATTGATGGCAAGTACAACAGTGACGATGGCAGGATCAGAGTGTGCATCGATGGAAAAACAGGATTCAGAAGTGAAATATCAGGAGAACAACGTCGAGGAGAACACGCATAGCAAAGCTCAAGATACATGAGTTCACAGAGGATAAGGAAGACAAAGGTCGAGGCCTTTGAGAACTTGTAATTCTCCCAAGGTTGGGAGGAAAGTGTGCAAAGATCAATAGGGAGCAAAGCCGCCATCAGATCGGCTGAAGAAGAAGATCTGGACCATTGGTTTCTACGTCCAGGAGGAGATTAAGAGAAGCCTACAGAAGGGAGAGATCGAGGGCCATTGGATCTCATTCAGAAATTTCCTCAGCCGTCATATCGGACAGGAGTTGCACAAGGTTTACCATCGGGAAAAGCCAAGGTGAAATCCTGAAAGGAGGGTTGACTCATCGGGGTTTCACATATTAGGAATCCCGTGATCCAATGCATTGCGGCATTTAAAAGCTCGAAACCCCAATGAGTGGTAAGACTGTGGTCATGGGGATAATGGTCATACGGGCTAGGAGCCTAGCCAGGAGAGCTAGTGCGTAAAGAGCGCGTCGGGATTCGAGGGATCGCGAATCCTAAGGACACACATGTTTCGACATTGGAATGTATGAAACCATGATGAGGAGGTTTGGCTGCGGTCATATAGGGGGAGGTCACGTGGACCACGAGCTTAATCGGAGGGCTAATTGAAGTTAGAGGCGTCAGATCTGAGCGCAGGGTCCGACCACTGTTGGATTGGGAAAACCTGCACGATCTTTAAAAAGTGCAAGGAGTAGAGGGCTCACAAATCCCGGAAGCAGGAGGACCATCCATTTCAGGGGGTTATGTGGACCGTTGATCCGACTCCCTGTCGGGGTTTCGAGGATCGAGAGTTGGAGATGTCAAAGAATATTGACATCAAGAATCCCGAAATCGCGATGTGTGAAATCCCGACTGAACCTGAACTGTCAGATCAAGATGTGATCTAGACCGTTGACCTGACTCATGTCAGCAGACCACGTCAGCTAGGGACACGTGGCACAACCAGGTAATGACAAGTGTCAGACTGATTCAACATTTTAGCCACATGTAAGTCATGAATCATAGTGACATGTGGCAGTATTCAACATGTGTCAATTCACGTGTGACGTTAGCATATGGACACCACGTCGGAGTTTCGAGGATCGCGTTTTGGAAATGTCAAAGAAACATTGTAACAGGAATCTCGATTTCTCGATATGAAAAATCGTGACTTAAATCGTGGTCGTTGAATCAAGATCAAATCTGGACCGTTGATTCCAGTCAATGGAGAGGCATCGGGGATCGAGAGTTGGACATGTCAAAGATTATTGACATCAGGAATCCCGATATCGTGATAAGTGAAATCCCGATATAATCTGAACCATCAGATCAAGTGTTGATCGGAGGGCTACTGATCCACGACACAGTGAAACTACTAGAAACCATTGATGGCGTCTGCTAGAGAATTGGAGGAGACCCCTGTGTGATCACCAGAGGAGATGAAGAGTATCCAAACTTCGTCCAAGTGAAGGAAGACTATTCTTAGAAGGGATTGACAGATGGATGAGCATGGAATCCTGTAACTAAAATGGAGAAGGTGAGCTCGACTATCACAGAGAAGACGAAGAGTCTCAACTGCCAGAGAGGCTAAGGAATCTCAACATAACATCCAGTGATGCTAAACGCTTGGGAAAACGACCAGAGAAGTTGAAGAGTGATGATGATGATCAGACAGAACACTCGAGAGGTGGAGGATAACAGTTTGGAGTCAACATACAGAGGAATTATGAACATTGCATGCACAAGGTGCACATAAGCTATAAATACACAGTACAGAGAAGAGATGGGGTTGTTGTTGCTATTGGAGTTTGTTGTGGTTGTTGTTGGTGAAGGTGATTCATGTGTGAAGAAGGAGGAGAGTGCAGTAGCTAAATAACACAGAAAAGGAACTGTGAAGTGAATGGACATGGCACATAGAGCATAAGAAGTGGAAGAATAGACAACGCAAGTGATGTGTGCAGAAAATAAATGAGGCAGACAGAACAACGAAATGTAACAGAACAGTGATGAGTCTGGTAAGCCATTGTTGAACATCATATCACTGTAATAAGTTTTAGTAGGAAATATTTATATTTCAATGTGGTTGGGAGGAGCTAGGGAGGACTAGTGTCCTCAAATGTTCAAGTGGGTTCTTGAACATAGGGAGTTGGTGCTTCCTTCTAGTTGGTGCTAGAGAAACCAGGGAGTTGGTGCTTCCTTCTAGTGGGTGCTAGAGAAAACAGAGAGTTGGTGCTCTCTGCAAGTTGCAGCTTGCAATACTGAGGTTGTAGCCTCATTATGAGTTGGTTCTCATATGTATGATACTGTAAAGAATGTAACGTATACTTATCATATAAAGAAAAAGAGGTTTTTACCCTGCATGGGTTTCCTCGAGAAATATCTATCTCTGTGTTTCTCATATATGTGAATGATGTTGAAAGTGCCATTGTTTATTTCCCTGCATTATTGTGATCATCATTCAGTGTCTCTACAAAGAGTTTAAAAGAACCATAATTGTTTAAGCACGGTAACAACTGATTCACCCCCCCCCCTCTCATTTGTCCAACAATTGGTATCATATCCAGCCCCTTTTATCTAAGGGTAGATCCTAGAGCTTAAACATGTCAAGCCATGAAGGAAGTTCAACCAATAAGGCCCCTCTATTCAATGGAATAAACTTTTCCTTCTGGAAAGTTAGAATGAGAACCTACATAATGGATTTAGGTGCAGATGTTTGGGATGTGGTAGATACTGGT